>CM040184.1:55888951-56381451 GCA_022606455.1 Callitettix versicolor | reverse complement strand
AATATTGTTATTGTTAATATTCAGCATTGATAATTTTGCCTTTCCTCTTTATTTTTTTTTTTAATGTATAATAAACAAGTGTATATGTCTTTGTTGATTTTTCATTAAGAGTAATGTATTATTTTTAAGAGTAATAAATTAATTTTAATTTTTAATAACCTTTGTATCATTAACTTGAACCTTGTAGAACTACTTGCCAGAGTACTTGCAAATATTGATCTAATATATATTCATTTATAAAATTTATTTGCAACTCATAAATTAATTTTATTTGTAAAAAAAAGTTACAATACGTTACTAAGGCTAACATCTCCAACTTAGTCATGCAGGCATTGGTATATGTTGTTCCATTTTGGTTTGGGATATATATATATATATATATATATATATATATATATATATATGTATATATGTGTATATGTGCATCAAATGCTACAGCCATATTTATATAAATCCTTGTACAAACCAGGATAAATCCGTTTTCACCTGGATGTGGTGGCATTTAAATCTGCCCTTGAGTTAGCACTTGTCTTCCATCCCAACCATCCTCTAAATAAGATGTCTGGTATGTGAGACCAGTGTACAGACTCTTCACAGAGCTTCATGTTGTAGAAAAAAACCATTTTAAATCACTTAAAAGATGATTTTTTTTTTAACCTTGTCTTATTGCAAATTAACACCATACGGGTAGGCATCATGTAAATTTCAAATTCTAAGGCCTTGTTCTTGACATACAGTGATCAGTAAGTGAGTCACTTTGCCTTCTATATATAGGTTTTATTATATTTCAGTGTATAAAGACAACTATTTTCTTTTCTTGCTTTTTAAAAGCTGATCTTCTGTTTACTATCAGACATTATAATTACTTTATAGTAAGCTTATGATTTATTTAATTATATTTCCACTTTTTTTCAGATGAAATGTTCAGAAGATGTTTTTACCATTCCTCAAAATACACTAGCTATAATTTCATTTAAAATGTCCAATGCTCCTACTGGTAAGTTTTTCTTCTAAGTTCAATATGTTAAATAAAAATAAATACCTTGGTGCTACAAACTATTAAAGTTTTTAACCTACATCCAGTTGTTAAATGGGAGATATGTGATTCCCCAGTCATAGTTCTAACTTTATCATCCTGGATTACTGCTTAGCATATTTCTTAGTTTTTCCCACCGTCCTGAGTGAACACCAAAACCTAGTATAGCAATATGGTTTTATTTTAAATTTATGAATTTATTTTAAATTTATAAACCATTTTGAAACAGTTGAAGATTTGGCTAAGAAATAAACTTTTATAAACTATTACATTATCAGAATTGATGTTTGTGCCAAGTTTGAATCAAATTTGACCAGATTCAAAAAAAAACACATGTTTTGTACATATACATATTTACATGAATGTATGTTATACGTGTATGTCCAGGAACAATGAAAGCAACAATAGAAAAGTCCAAAATTTAGAATGTTTCCCAAACCGTAAAACATAGTGTTAGGATTTAAAAAAAAAATGTTAATTTTTAATTACTAGTTTTAAATATTAGAATGAGGTCACAGCCAAAGAATGAATACTATTGACAAAGACATAAGCAAATTACGACTGCTGACATATTGCCTGTTGTAATAAGCAACAAGGTATGTAGAACAGCAGTTGAAATTAAAGCTTGGGAAGAAGAAGGGCGGGGACAATCGATTCCGAAGGGACTGGAATGTCGGTATATTCCAGGAGACGGTCGATTCTGCGGAGACCCAAAGGGCTGTACTTCGGGATGCACTACAGAAGAGCATTCCAGCCAGGCGGTGGCTGAGAAGTGGCGAATCGGTAGTAAAAGCAAGTAGACAAAAGTTGTGTACACTTCTTCCCCCTTTTTTACTTTTGCTTTGAATACATTAGGATATATTCCGGGGAACATTTTCAAGAATGAGACAGTAGTGTTCATTCTTGGTGTTGTCATCAACCGTAGTTGTAGCCGTTACAAGATAAATGTAATGTAATACATTTAAATATATTAAAGGATTTTTTTTTATTGAACCACCGATAATTAATTCATACGAGGACCCGAGTAGAAGGGGGAACCCCTAACAACCCCAATTGAATTAATTACTCTTCTAATTCATTTGTGTCCAGGAAAACAATACAAATAAAGTGGTGTTTACAAAATTGGATAACAGGATCAAGAGATATTGAAAATTGGTAGAAAAGTATACTGAAAATAAAATAAATTGAGTTATTATCACTGCAAGGCAGCCTACGAACATGTCAGTTTTGTTCACCCAGGTTAGCCAGCTTAATTTCATACAACCAGTTTTAATTAGTTATAATTATTTATACGTTTAATAGGTGTAATTAGAAGTTTTAATTAGGTATAAAAAATAATTAATTTACAAATAGAGTGAAAGAAGGACACAGATCTATCTCAGGAGTAACAAAGACGAGATTCAGTCTACAAAAAGACCAAAAGGATGACACCCTAAAACATTTCAGTTAAAAAAAAGGCATCAGAGGTATTTCTTTTTAAAAAATTGGTAGACCTTGAAGTAGAAAGGGAGTACCAGCCTGTATAACTTAGTGTGAAAGAACTGACTTCTTACTACATTTTTTCAAAAAAACATTGCATTGAAAGGAGAACGATCCTATGCATAATCCAATATAATAGCATATCAATTTCATCAATTAAAATAAAAGTTAAAAGGATCTGAAATGAAACTGATTAAGTAAAGTAGTAAAATATAAAAAATTATAATTTTTGGGAAATTTATTTTAAAAAAATTTTGTACCAAAAAAAGTGGAATTATTGACTTGATAATTCCGGTGAAATTGTGCGAGGAACATTGCCGTGTACGAAATTTCAAGTCGGTTGTTGACAGAAACTTGAGAGAACTCCATAGCATCCTTAACCTGAGGGATCATCAGATTACTCATTTAAGTCATAGGAAAGATTGGGAACTATTCTGGACTACAGGAAGGAGCCAAAATTGAAAAATAAATTGCCAAGCCCAAGAAAAACAACTTCTAACTACTAAAGGTATGGCTGACGACTTTTCTCTTAAAATTGGAAAAATCTATTCAATTTTATTTTGAGCAAAATTGGACAGTCCCTGATTTCAAAATTTAATTTGACTTAGAATAAATTAAATCTCAAAAAAGTAGTAAACTGAAATTAAACCAAAACTTTGTAACTAAATAATACTAATACAAGGATAGCACTTAAAGAAAATTTTAAGGAAAATTAAATGACCAAAAGACTGAGTTAAAGAGGTTAGGAATAATTCATAAGTATAAATAAATATATAAAATGTATTAAAACTAAAGCCGCCTCGGTGGCCTAGTGGATAGCGTACTAGGCTTTCACCCTGAGGAACCGGGTTCGATTCCCAGCGAGGGCTTGGCATTTTCATATGCTATAAATCATCCCATCGTCTGCATTAGCCCAAGTGTGCTCAATAGTCGGACAAACACTAAAAAAAAAAAAAAAAAAATTATTAAAACTAAATAATAAAAAATATAAATTCAGCAATATCAGTTACATAATAAAGTTTCAAAAATAAGTACACACACACACACACACACACACACACACACACATATATATATATATATATATATAAATGGATGGAGGAGTGGAGGAGGATCTATGGGGACAGGATGAGGGAGGTGTGGAGGATAAGAAAGAGCAAGACATTAGTCGGAGTGCTTTGCATGATCCAACAGGGTCTATACACAGATAATAATAATAATAATAATGATAGAATTCAGTCCAGAATTCAGTTACAAGTAATTATTAATCTGTTGAAGAGATATTAAAAGAAAATTACAGTAAAGGTATTTGAGTATTACAAGACATATAAAAGTGAGGCACGACAGTAATATAACAGTATTATTTCATACAAATACAACCATAATTTTCACTCGCAGTCGAAGGAATATGAAGTTGAATTATAACTTGAAATTATCAATAAGTTAGACATTTACAGGTAAAATTTGAAGAATAGAGTATTTACATTTACGTTAATTTAAATTTAAAGTATGTAACTTTAAATTTTGCATTTTTGAATTATATGTATAAATTAGTTTAAATAAAAAAGGTTTAAGTCTTAACAACAAAATGTTTTTATGTTCATCAGTTTAATCACGTTACTTGAATTAACCATTTCAAATATTGTATAAACCCTGCTAAAGGTGTAGTGTTAAATTTAAAAACTAAATCACTAGGTTTTGTGTTCAGTTGATTTCATTGAATGAACTAAAAGTTTTGCAGAAAATCAATGATGGCTGGAAAATAGGTAAATAGTCAGACATTAAACTAGTAAATTTTACTATTTTATCTTCTGTATATTGCAAGAAAAGGAGAACAAAGAATTAAACTACCTAAGTTTTTTTTTGCTCAACGTCTATAATTTATTACGTTATACCAGTTAGACTAAACTATTGTGTGTGTGTGTGTGTGTGTGTGTGTGTGTGTGTGTGTGTGTGTGTGTGTGTGTGTGTGTGTGTGTGTGTGTGTGTGTGTGTGTGTGTGTGTGTGTGTGTGTGTGTGTGTGTGTGTGTGATCATGTTAGCCACTCAAATAAAAATTCATTAAACATACATTTAGTTTTATCACTGAAAAAAATTTTAGCTTATGGTTAATATTTTTGTCATATTTATTATTTGTATATATTTTTTCTGTTGTAGATCTAAGTGATATGTTTAATGGTATGTGCATTATGCCAGACAATGAAGACTTCTCGACTGAATCATATACGGAGTTCTCTAATTCAAATAAACAAACTTCTGATGACATTCAAGAAATTATAACCACCCAAAGACAATATGAACCTGAACTAGAAAAGCACTTAATTGTAGATAAAAGTTGCCAATTGGCTGCAAAAGATGAAGGATTCTCAGCTAAAGCATCTGAAAATGTTTTAAATGAAAATAACCAAACTTCTGACGATATAAAAGAAAGTACAATTAACCAACAGCAGTATGAATCTGAATTTAAAAAACATAAAACTGTGGAAGAAATGTGTCAGTTGGCTTTACAAAAAACCGAAAAAAGTAAGCTACAAATTATTGTCATAACTTAGATAAATAATTAGTTTGTCAATGTGGATTGGGAATCCTATTTGTAATCTTGACTTGGACTTTGCCTAATCTTGCACCAGATTTGATTTAGGAAATTACAAATATATCCTTGTTATTGAGTAAACCTAAAATGATTCACAGCTACTGAATCATATTTATTATTGTGAATAATAATAGTCAATAATATCCACTAGTGTCAGTATCAGCCCAGCCCTAATACTGACAAACTTATGTAAGAATTGTAACTCCTCTTATTTGTCTCTCTAGAGTCAAAGTAATTAGTCTACAAACTTAGTTCAACTTTGGTATATTAACATAGTACAATCTATACAAAATAACAACGATACTCTCTCTCCTGTGTTGCAAAAGAGTTGAGAAATTTTTGTTTGAAGCTGGTGATTTAAATGGGTGATACACCAGTCCCTGGTTTCCTGTAGGGGTTTCCTGATTCTCATTGTCTTACTTCATTCTTGACTTCTAATTCAGAAAAATACTACCTGAATAAGATTTCAACGGTGTTCCCCCCATTCAGTTTTCGTATACTCCTTATTAGATCCAATGAACATCCCCATTGGGTTCAAGGGATTTGAAGTACATGACCTTATGAAGTATTAATCCATGAGAAGTATGATCGATCTCATCTTCTTCATATCATGCAGATGGAATTGCATGTCAGCCATATTCGCTTATTGCATTCCCAATGATGATGAAGTGGCCTTAGAGGTTGCTCTCAAGGTCCAAGAATCAAAACTAGAATCTTGCTGATGAGATCCTTTTGTGGAATAGTTAGTCCTTTGGTAATTATTGCAAGGATTCTGTTTCTTTCTTGTTCCAAAAACTTACATTTCAGGAGCAGATATTTTTCAGTCTCTTCCTGCAGGCTGCATTTTCATATAGAGAGGTGGTTTGTTGTATTTATCTATCCTGAACATGTGTTCCTAAAATAGCCATTAAAAATGTTTCTTGTCTTTTTTACATGGCATATGTTTCTTGTCTTAAAATCTTGCACACACTCCACTTCAGATTGGAATAATGTGTCGTACCTCCCCATAATCCTGTCCAGGTTCATCTCCAGGTATTCCAGCCCTTGTTCCATCATCGATCTCCTCACATAACTTCCTCCACAGTTCCCATCTTGCTCTTTTTAAAATTCTTTTCTGTACTCGATTAGGGTTTTTTTTATAAGGCTCCTACCTACTATACCACATGGCTGCGTTGGAAGACCCTTCTAACCTGACTTCTTTGCTCAGAGAATGCAATGTGTCCAATATTTTGCATTCCCCATCCAGTCACTTTCCTTGTAAGAGGACAATTCTCATGAAAAAAGCCCACAACTATTTCCATCAATCTACCAGCTACATTCTCTAATTCGTGCCAATTACTTATCGACCTACCAAAAACCAGAAGGTTAGTGTGTCATCATTGGCCCTTCATTTAGTATTTCTTCTGAGATTACAATATGTGTTAACTGATGACCTTCTACTCCAAGATCTACAACTATATGTCTATTAACTGATATTGAGAGCTCATTCCACTAACATTGTAGTAGAAATACGTACTAATTGTATTTTATATGTTTTAAATATTATATATATAATCAAAGAAGAAGAAGAAATATTATTATTTTTATTTTAACAATTTTATGTTTTTTTGTTATGAAAAAATTCCTGTTTGTAATACTCTGTTGTATTAGCCTTCTTACTTTAGTAAAGCTTTAGTAATACATCCATAAATTGGTAGTAAGGACCCATAAGCAACCTTTAAATGAAAAAAACCTGATTTTATTTGACTAAGTAATAAGATTGTTTACAATTTTGAAGTTTAAAAAATGTGAAAGGCACAGTATTTTCTTTTTTCATTACAGTTTACATTATGTTTTTGATTTTCTCTTTTTTTAATTTTTTACATTTTGTGTTTTGCTGACACTACCCCCTGGACAACATTGATTTTGCCTACTTTGTTTTGTGCTTTGAACCTGTTTTTGTTTCAAACTGACTTGTCTCACCTGTAAAATGTGTCTCAGAGATGGGTATAATTTGTCTCTGCTGTTGTACACAATAGTAATCGTATATGAGACGATATAGTCATCCAATTCTTGTGGTTAAATATTGGCTGTACTAGAATAAACATAGAGACAGTAATTAGAACAGTGTAAACTAAGTGAAATGTGTTTATAAATTTACTTTGAAAAAGCTACCATACTTACCATTACACAAGTAAGGGTCAGTTTTAGTTTGTCAGCTGTATTCATCATAATTTGCAATAATCATGCAAATAATTATTGCTACAATAATTAGATTGCTACAAGCAATCTACCAACATTCTAGAATAAACCCACATCCAGAAAGTTTTTAAACATCTCATTATTTATAACTCGTATATTGATCAACTTTATATTATATTTCAAATGGAAATAAAAGAAAGTTATTATTCTTAAGGAAATAGTAATTCTGCTGTAATAATATTAATTAACATTGTTAATCTAGCTTGTTCTTATAACTATTCTTACTTGTATTTTCAAGTGAATGGTATATTTTTTAGTTGATTTATAAAAACTAATATATCTATTTTAAAACCTACTTTAATGTAATTTAAGCTTTACATTATTACATTCATTCTTACAATATTTTGTTATATTAATTTAATTTAATTCTTTCAGGTTTGGGTGGTAACAGTTCTTTATTAGATGACAAAGAAAATCATTCTGAAAACATCCCTGTCCTTAATCCAACTTCTGATAACATCTTAGATAAGGCAATACAATGCTTGAAAGAATCTATAGACCTCGATTCAAAACCTCAAGATTCTCTTTACTTAACAAAAGATGTAAATGATGATGACATATACGATGATGTAGATATGAACACCTCTCCTGATTTAGATATGCCTGATAATATAAATCCTTCTGATTGTGAATATCATTGCTCATCTTGTGACATGAAATTTATGTCCATTGCTGATCATATTGTTCAATACCACATGGGGGAGGAAGTTCAAGTTCAAGTAAGTTAATGTGTTTCTGTTCAAATGATTATTTATTATTATAGAATAAGGTTTGTACTGTGCAGCCATGTGCACAGTAATTTATTGCCCCCACAAACTTACGTCTCAAACAAGGAAACAAGTCATGATTTTGCAGATCAAGTTGTATATTATAACAAGTAGTCATAAACATAATATGATGGCAGTACGTAGTAGCATTTTGGGTATTACTTGTTACAATATTTACTAATTTTAAATGGCATAATTCTCAATTAATATGTTGTTTTTAATATTTCATAATTTCATTGAAATTATTTGAATTATAATTAAATTCCTTGAATTTTATAGTACAATTATTTGCTGCTATAACTACAGGCAGGTAGGGAATAATATATTTTATCTCACTTTGCTTCAGGTATGAAATGTTCAGAATTTACAAATTATGAAACAATTAAATTGCGGACTATGAATTACAATAAATGTAGAAAAGTCAACAACTTAAAATGCATGTGTTTTACCTGTCAGCACAGCTAATAAATAGTCTTCTTCATATCAGGTGTCCATATACTTTTGTACATCAGCCACATGGCCTTATTATGATTACGAGGTGATATATTGGCCTTAGAAGTTACTTTCAACATCCAAGCATTCCTTAAACTCTAGGATCTTATAAATGAGATTCTTCTGTGATATGGTCAAGTTTCTTGCTCCAAAAACTTATACATTTCACGAGCAGATGTTCTGTGATATTCACATTTCCTACACATAATATGCATGTTGTATATACCAATTCTATGCATATGTTTCTTGAAACACCTGTGTCCTGTAATCATAGCTATCACTTTCCTTATATTGCATCTGTTAAGAGTAAGTAAGGCCATTTGTAATGTGTTTATAGGGACCATAAAGAATCAACCACTTTCCTGATATACCACAGAATGGTTCAGGTCCTGTGAATTTCGATGCGGGTAGTTTGTTTAATAACCTATCAGCTCACTCATTTCCATGAGTACTATGTGTCAGGACCATGCTGTCCTGACACACAACACAACTATTATTTAGGTTTACTAATCCTGCCTGAAATTCATGCAGTCCCAGACTAGCTTTGACTTGAATTCACTTGAGTCCAATCCCTTCAAAGCTGTCTGTCTGTCACTAAATTTTAATGCCTTTGTTCTTATGCCTGAGTCCTTTGCATCATCAGTCTTGGATCAATCTGCGTACCATTATAAACCTCCCAACCATTGACATTGGCTGTGTCCCTCATTTCACTCTTCTTCTCAGGAAGAGGCACCTTGAATGACTTGGAGGACTGCCACGTCAACATGTTGTTCGTGATAATGCAAGTTTATTATCTCCTTTTGTGATCTTGAAATGTTCTGTTTGCTCACAGCAATATTTTCAGAGAGTTCTATATTCAGAGAGTTAACAACAGGTATTCATTAATTTTTTAGATACTCAGTTTTTATTTTTGAGTGACCATTTTGAACAGTTGTGTCAGCTTATTTTGTATTTTAAGCTGTCTAAACCTGTTTAAAAGCTGTATTAAAGCCTGTTTAAACGCTCACATCTGTCATTTGCACAAACTGGTGTGTGGCTAGACAAACAGTGATCAAGAATTGGTTTTGAGTTTTAAATTTATTCCCAAACCGTAAAATCTTTTATTTCATTTTTTTATCAGAGCAACGCCAAAAATAAATTTTCAAAAACAAAAACTGTTTTCTTTCAATAATCAGAGAGCAAATATTTTTTTAATAAATTTCCAATGATTATTACTTTTAATGAAAGGCTTTAATTCAGTGGTGTGTCATTTATTACTTCAATTTCAATTTAAATATTGTACGTTATTTTTCTTTAAAAATACAAAATAAAATTTTCTATTGATCACACTCTGTTTTAACAATCCATCTGTGCCTTTAACAATTCAACTATCTGAAACAGTCTTTTAAACAGAAATTTTAAATTTGTTAAACAGTACTTTTTAACTTTCAAAATAATTGTTTTTTAAAAGTCAAGAAATACAAGTTTTTAGCTTTAATTGACTTAACATCAGATTAAATTTTAAAAAGGTAATGCTTTGCATAATAATATTAACTTATGTATAATAAATTTATTTCAGGGTCAACCTGAAGAGTTGAAAGAGAGGTTATCACAATGGAATGTCATTGATGGAGAAGTCACAGTCACCTCTCAAGAGGATCAGATTATACATGATGAGGAAAACAAAAGGTTGAGCAAAATAATTGATAAAAATGAAATATGTTTAAACCAAAACGTGATTAATGAAACGGATGAAGATTTTACAACCAGTACTGGCTATTGGACAAAAATAGGGTTATTTTATAAATTTGTGAGTAATGAAGAAAAAATGAAGTTATTGGATCCTACTTTTGTTCGCCCAGTTGTTAAACTCACTACAAATTGTATAAATCAAAGTACCACTGATATAGATAGATTTCTATGGATTGACGGACTTAACATAATTCAACTTGTAGAAGACAAAGATGTGTCTGTATATTACAAGAATGATACCGCTAAAGTGAATATGTTTCTTTATATTATTGATAAAGAAACTCCCATTAATAGAGACAATTTAGGTCCAGTTGCAAAATTTATAGCTAAATTCCCTGTGATGCCTTCAATTAAAGGTGAAGGTTGTAATGTTGAACAAGCCTCTGAAGACTGTGAAGCAGATGCTGAGAAATTGCTTAAAAATAAGGCCAAGTGTACTAATTTTATTAATTTGTTGGAAGTTCAGTTGGGTAGTGACCAGGAAATAACAATTGAAAATATTGAATTTAAAGAATTGCCAATGATTCCTGAAAATATTGTGCCATTTGTTGATAAAGTAGTACAACCTTTCATACCATTACTGGAAAGAGCTAAAATATTAAAATGGCGTTGTACTCTATGCATGACATCTTTTTTTGTTTTTACTAGAGCTGTTCTTCATACTTGTTATAAATGCAAATATTGTGACAAAAAATTTATGAAGAAAATTAATGTTATCAAGAGACATTTTTTGGAGGTAAGTTATGTTTTCATTTAGTGCACAATCATTTAAAGATCACAATCACTGTTCCTCATGTTGTCACTTTTCCTTAACTAGATGTTGTTTGGTCCGCTAAATGACTCTTAATTATGAAACAACATGTTTTCAAGTCTTAGGAATATCTCATCTTTCTGACCATTAAATCATACATTACACTACACGCTACACAGCTCATTGTCACTGGCCATGTTAAGGTGTGCTTGTATACCAGGGTATATGTTTGAGTATATAATATGTGAAAATAGTATGTAAGTAATGTTTTTGTAACACTCGACAATGACTCTTAACACATTTGCTTCATAATTAAGGAGTTGGATGATAGACTAACGAAACAAGGTATAGTAATATTAAAAGATATTAAATAAATAAAAATATCAGAATTTTTTCTGTCAGGTTGTAACCTTTTTCATCTGTTAAGATCACCAAATTTAGCCACCTTGGTTGCCTAGTTGATAGCTTACTGAGCTTTCACCCCGAGGACCCGGGTTCGATTCCCGGCCAGGACTTGGCATTTTCATACGCTATAAATCATCCTATCATCTGCATTAGCCCAAGTGTGCACAATAGTCGGAAGTTAAACACAAAAAAACACCAAACATATATATACACACACACACACACACACACATGCACAGAGAGAGAAAGAGAGACGGAATCTTGCAATCTTTCTTTAGTAACACTGTCTTTTCTTTTGATGGTTTGATTTAAATATATATTTAAAAACCCTGGGGTGCTTACCCTGCTTGGTATAGTTCCTTTAGCTTTTCTGACTTTACCGCAACCATTAAACAGTTTAAGTAAACACACACATTTCATAACATTTCACGAAAGAAAATATTTTAAAATATGTATGTTTTTGATTGACGGAGCCTATTTGTTCAAATGAGACAAACTTTGATTAAAACAGTTGGAATAATATATTCTGCATTTACATGTTTGGAACTGTATTAACAAATTGAAAATAACAATTTTTTATAGGCTCATCCTGACTTGAATATAGCATTTCTCAAATTCATATGTATTTTTTAAAATTATTTATTTTTTCCAATGATTAGGCTGAAACGATTAAATCTTTAATAAATGTATTTATTTCATTGTAGAATATAATTAATGTTACACATGCTCAAATAACTATTCATTGGACTTTCCGTTCATTTATTTTTGGTTTGAATTTTGGAAAATGTTGAAATGTGTATTTAGTTATTTGTGTTGTATAGTATTTGTTAATTTCAAGAAAAAAACAACAAACAAGTAGTTTGCCAATAAAAATTTTTGTGAAGATATCCTAAAAAATTCAAGTATCTTACTATAAATTATCTGTTTAGGAGTTAAATTTAAATAAATGTTGAAATACATGTTTCATTATTTGTTTTTTATACAGTTTTTGTGTTTCAATTTCAAGAAAATTCCATCAAAAAACATATTTTTACCAATAAAAATTGTATACCTCTTTTTTACCCCTTTGGGGGTTGATATTTGTAAAATAAACATTATTCTTCAAACAGCTACAAAGTGAAAATCACAACTGATGAGAGTGAGTGATCGAACATCCTTTGTTACCATGTAACAAGATCAGGCATCCAGAAAACCTTTCTCAAAACTACAATTGATATTTGCATTGTTGTGCAGTGGTCCTGCCCTGTTGAAATTAACATCTTCAAACCACTAAATTCTGTGAGCTTGATTTCAAAAATATAAAGGATCAAAAACTCAAAAATATATAACACTGCAGTAACATACCTCTCATGAAGTTGTTGATGAATACTTTCTGCCAAATAATGGAAATTTTGCTTGTTATTCAAGTAAAAAGACGCTTTTTCTCCTGAGAACAGAAGAAAATTTGCAGAAAACATTGTTCTGGATAACCTCACAAAATAACTTTTGGTTTTCCACAGTAGTGATTTGTAAGTTCTTTAACAATTATTATTTTAATTTTAAACGAATAATCATTTTTAAAGTGTCAAATTCTTCTAAAAGTTTTATAAACATGTTTATGGGTTGGGAGTTTGTAAAATGGCTTCCTCACTTCATTGAAATTTATGGGTGTTAGAACATTACGAGTATTCCAGTTAGTTTTCATTATATTGCTGAACATGTATCCTGTAAATATTCAATAAATAGCAGTGTTTTCTCTTTTTTATTTGCTTAGGACATCGTTATGGTGTTACAGCTTGAATTCTAAACAACGAAATTGTGTGGTTGCCGCATATTAGTTATTTTGCATAATGTGTACCATCCAGATCATTGTGGCAACTAAAATGGCAGGGCATGTGCTAGCAGAAACATGTAGTTATGTTAGGGCTGTGCCCTGTATTAGTAATTGAATTTAGTTTATATGAATGTTTATCTTTTTTTTTTTATTTCTGTTATGTTCAGTGAAATTTTTGTTACTGATCTTATTTAGTAATATCATGTTGCTAAATATCTATTTAAAAACCCTGGGGTGCTTACCCTGCTTGGTATAGTTCCTCTGTGCCTTTAGCCTTTAGCTTTTCTGACTTTACCGCAACCATTAAACAGTTTAAGTAAACACACACATTTCATAACATTTCACGAAAGAAAATATTTTAAAATATGTATGTTTTTGATTGACGGAGCCTATTTGTTCAAATGAGACATACTTTAATTAAAACAGTTGGCATAATATATTCTGCATTTACATGTTTGGAACTGTATTAACAAATTGAAAATAACAATTTTTTATAGGCTCATCCTGACTTGAATATTTCTAAAAAGCTTAAATCTGCACATTGCTCTTTGAAATCCACTGGTTTACAAATAAAAGATTCTGGATTTATTGAATGTGAAATTTGTAAAATAAACATTAAAAAAGAAACATTGGAACTACATAAGAAATGGCATGAAGAAAATAAATATGTATGCAGGTAAATTTATATTATATTCTATTCTATTTAGTTATTAACTTAAAAACTTTCTTTTTTAGTTCTTATAGTGAAAAGTTTTTCACTTATATATTCAAATATTTGGTAGATACCATTTTTTCTCATTTGCAAATCACAAAATCTTTAACAAATTTTAGAATTTTCCACAAAAAGAATAATTGAGAACATTTTTTTACATGGTTAAAAATGTTGATACAGTTCTCTATACAATAAATATATTTTTTGTCATCATTTTAACTAGAATAGTATTATATAAAATAAAATATTATTATTTTTAAAGTAGCAGAAGACAGTATACTTATGTACTATTTGTACCATAAAGTAAACTCTGAGAGCTAAGAGGTGAAACGGTGGCTCAGGTACATATAGCAGTACAGAAGCATAGCCAGCTGTATGCATCCACGGTCTTCTTTCATCAGTTTGTAAACAGCTGTTGTTTGATCTTTCAATTTAATGTTTCCTAAAAAAGCTAACACTACTGAAAATTATGTAAAATACTGTACTGGTAAAACTTTTACAAAAATTACAATAAATCACAGAATGTAGTAGGTGCATGAAACTGTTGATACAGTGAACGAAAATAAATATGTTAACAGTAATCTTTCAAATGAGTATTTCAACATATATATATAACTGTGCAGCTTACAGTACATCACTTTAAACATTAAACGTGTTGTTTTCCTGGACTGATGCAATCGTCATTGCAAGTATATGAACTCTTTGATTAGCCAATGATCTAAAAATTAAAGTCTTACCTAAATATCTCAGTCTAGTAGGGATGGATGATCCATTGATTTTTAAGTTCAAAAATATAGTTAAAAAAAAAGTAGTTCAAAAATATAGGTAATTTATTCCAATGGTTTTGTACATTTGACAGATATTTTTACAAAGTAAACTACTACCACACACTAACGTTGATAATTTACATTGGTGATGAATTACAGTAAATGAAACTATATACGTAAGGACAATGAACTACACAAACTATTTATTGAAAAATTATGAAATATACAATCAAAACATTTTATCTAAAAAAACAAAAAACGTGAATAGATTATTTAGTCTGTGGTATTTCATCACGTTCACACGTTTCTTTTTTATAATCTGAAGTTGTTATCGAGTAGGTTTATTCACACCTGTACAACAGTAAATTATTTTCCCTTAATTACTTTATACTGACATATTTTTTGTTTTTACTTTAGCACTTGTAGTAGAAATAGTTTTATAATCTTTTTTATTATCTCGAGGTATTTTAGTCTGCAGGAGAAAGTAGAAGTAGTCCGGGCAATCACTAGGTCAGCTGTTGGCTAGCGAGGACGGTGAAATAATTTTGCTGGGTGTTGCTTGTTGGCCGGATCTCTCCTATTTCCTCCTGAGCAAGCTGGTAGGCTGATAGGTGGTTGTAGTGTAGTGGATGGTCATCATTGATGGCCTGTTAAGCAACTGTTTTTGGCCTGTATTTATACTGTTAAATTGGGAGAAAGAATGCATCAATCAGAATGCAACTTTTGCGCACGGGAGATGCGATATGATGCGCCGGTAGTTGTGCCTGGGCAGAAGTGAATTAGACAAGCGTAATAGAGACCCGAGATACGCGGGCACTGTGAAATAGTCGGGAGTGAGTCTTAGCTGATGTTAGTGAATTAGGTTTTGCAGGCCACGGCTCTTTTCAGGCCCGGGAGAGAAGTGCAGGGATTTTTAGTGTGGTTGTTTAGGTATTAGTAAGAGGAACTAGGTTGTGTAAACTCAGTTTCTATGTTGTATAGACGATGACAGAGGTGAGATATGATCGAGCTATACTTTAGTCAAGCTTTTCTGTATCAGCACATAACTTCAAATTATTATTAATAAATTTTTTAAAAAATCATTTACTCTGAAGAAGGTTAGCATAATTAAATTAACAATATTTGGATTAATTTTGAAATTTTAGTATAAAAATTATATATAAAATTGGTAATTTGGTGTCTAAGGTACAAAAACAAAAGTAAAATTACTGCTACATATGTCAGTACTAGTCATTATGTCTGTATACACTACCACTAGTTAATTAATTATAACAATGCCGAATCAGAGTGGACCTGTCGGTCTGACTTGACGTCACAGCACGGTCGGCTATGTTTGTTATTTTTTATTACATTTTTTTTCAGATTTTGTGTTATTGACATTGTCATTAAATATAATTTGATTGTTTGTGTGGAAATTATGAATTGTATTACAGTATTTTGTTGGATCTGTTTTCATAAAAAGTGCCACAATGCTAGGAGCTATTCTGAACATTGATATTTCATCATGTAATTATCCTAGAATGAATTTATTAGTAGAATGTCTTTTAAAATAATTTTACTTGTTTTTGTACACCGTGTGTATCATGATGCTGAGTTTTTTTATAATAAAATGATATTCTAGTTAAACTAATAACAAAATATTATATTTATTAAGGAATATTGCTTGATAAATTAAATAATGTTTTTGCTTTCTTGCTACACTAAATATAAAAAAGTTTATTGATCTTGAAAAAACGGGTCTTAAGATTTTAATGGATTTTTACAGTTTCACATACCCAGTGTTCAAAAAAGTATTTTTTCTTTTGTGTGTGTGTGTGTGTGAGAGAGAGAGAGAGAGAGAGAGTGTACACACATAGCTGGACACTAAACCAGTTGACCAAGTTTGATAGAATTTGCATGTAGGTCTTATTTGCCATTTTTAAGCTGTTTCAGTCAAAAACTAATAATATTGGATTTTCTCAAAATTGGCTGTAACAATTGTGATTACATTTTGTTAAAATGTAATCCATAACTACTCAACAAAACAAATGCTTCATTCAAATCATAGCAAATTTGAAATTAAAAAAAAATTATGATTTAAGTAATCAAAAAATCCCAGAACCAAAAATAAACCCTGAATAAATTTGGTATGTAGGTCTGGAGTGCTCATATCTCAGGATCACTTTTAAATAAAGAAAAAAGGGGTATTGTAGTTTAGAACAGGTTCATTAAATAAACTTATCACATTTTACTCTAATTTTGATCGTAAATTAAAAGCTCTTACAAACCAAACTTGGACCACTGTGGCTTGCCATAGGTCATACAGATAACGGACAACCTACAAGGCAGTCACAGTTTTGTTTTTAGTTTGTGTACTAAGTGTACATTGACGGGGATAAACTTTGTAATATAATTGGTTTAATATAATGTTTTGTAGCACTAGTCCCCGGTTATTTAATTGTTAAACCTCATGTATATATCAAGTGTATATCTTCACTAATAAAGGTTTGGTAGTAGATTTAGGAATATCCCTTGTCTCTAGCACATATAGGGCTTATATGACCAATTAATAAACTTGATTTAATTAATGAAGAGGACAGAGCAAAAGCATTGCTTTTCTTTATCCATCCGACAGCCTTGTTTGATCATTTGAATCTTTTTTAATTGCCAATTGAACTTGCGTATAAAACTATAATATTAGCAGTAAATGTTACTTGTAAAAATATACATTATTAAGATATCTTACAATAAAATGGCATTAGGCACTTCAAAATTAAACCATTAATCATGGTTTTTTTAAAATGTTGGGTCATTTTATTTAATCTTGAATTACTGTGAAAGTAATTTTTTTCAGACATTGCAATAAGACGTATGTATCAGAATTGGAATGTGAAATCCATAAAAAAACTCACGAAATGAAATTTCCGCATAATGAAGAATATGTGTGTAATATTTGTAAGAAGGGTTTTCCAAACAAAGTTATGCTCAGAAGTCATTTACTACAACACGATGGCACTTATAGACCCCATGTTTGCCAGTACTGCTTTAAACAATATTCTTTAAAAACAGAAAAGGTAAGAAATCTATTTATTTAATTTATTTACACAAAAAAATGTCACATTAAGAGCATACATTATAATGTTGATTATGATTGATATTGACCACACACTATGATACATTAAAATATTGATTTTATATTTGGCATACACATTTTCATAATACATGCTAAGTTTCAGGTTGATATCTAAAAAATATACTAAACTAGAGTTACTTGATATAGTGATGGGCACAGCACCACTTTGTGCTCCCTATATGGCTCTTATTTTTGAAATTTTCACGGCATTGATTAACATTTTTTTTATGTTCATGATACAATTTTGTATAAATCAGACATTATAGAAGCGAGGATTAGTGTCCACATAGGCATAAGGCTTATGTGTGGACATGAGTCATGCACAACATAAAAGGTTGATCAAATGTGGTCGGGCATTATCGTGAAGAAGAATGACGTTTCTCCGGTTTAAATTTCCTTTTCCTCACTGAAAAGACTGTTTTGCGACCTCTAAAACATCGCAATAATATTGTGCATTTATTGTGCATCGTTGATGGAGGAAATCGACGTGAAAATTTCGACAATTCACTTGATTGTCGAAAAATACAGTGGTCATTACCTTCCCGGCCGACGATCGTGATTTGGCCTTCAGAGGCGCCCTCTCTCCCCTCTTCCGCCACTCCATACTTGCCTGTTTCGACTCGGGAGTGTAATGGTGAACCCATGTTTCGTCACAGGTGACAATCCGGTTTAATAATGCCTCACCATCTCGCTTCAAATTGGATCAATAGTCGCTGGCAAATCTCCAAACGATTCCGCTTTGTGAACGTCAGTCAAAATTGTGGAACCCACCTTGCAGATACTTTGCTGAGTTCCAGGTTTGATGTAACGATTTTTGAATGCTACCATAGCTCAACTGGAGTTCTATTACAAAATTGACTTGAAAAAAAAATTCTCTGCTCCAAAACGTGCACTTCACTCTCACTCATTGTATCAAAATACACTAGAGTCTCTATTAACTATGAAACCCCACCCTTTAGTTTGTCCAACCACCAGTTTCTGTTAACTGTCATGTTAAATGTTTCTATTAATATAGACAATTGCTCAATTAAATATAAATATTAAACTTCAAATAATCAATGTTTGGTTTGCATGGAATGGACTTACACTTAATGTATTGAAGACTGTGCATTTGACTGTTGGCTGTTATGATGAAAGTGTGCCTTCTTTATCTAATATATGTATAAATAATGTATAGATCTTGGAGTGTTGATGGATTTTATGTTGAAATGGAATTATCATATACAATTAGTTATTAAGAAAATTAGATACTTCTTGTACATACTTTTTATTTAAAACATTTACCGAAAAAGATGTTTGATTTATATATATTATGCTTATGTTTACAGTATACTTAATTATGGTTTGATAGTTTGGGGTAGGGCTTGTGTAACTGAATTGAAACCACTTATTTCCCTTCAAAATAAATTTATTAAACTCTTAAATAATAATAAGATTCCATCAATAGAAGAACTATATATTACTAAATGTATAATGTTTCATTACAGTTGCTTGGGCTCTATCTATCGCACCTCAGCTAGTAAGACAAGGAATAAAGATATTATAATGCCTAAGCATAGAAAAGCAATATTTAAAAGAAATAGTTTATACACTGCTGTAAAATACTTTAATTGTTTACCTAATGAATATAAAAACCTTACAGTTTCTAACAGAACTAAAAAGAGAAAGATTCTGGAGTATGTTAGACATAAACTGTATAATTTGCAACACAGTGATGATTGAATTTTTTCTTTTTTTTTGCTTATTAATTTTGATGAAATTGATGTATTCTAGTGATGGTTGAATTTTTTCTTTTTTTTACTTATTAATTTAGATGAAATTGATGTATTCTAATGTAAGTTTCTATGTAGCACTTAAACAGGTAATGATTTGAAAAGCTTCTTTGGTTTTTAGTTTATAAGCTAGTTTTGTAAGTTTAGCTCCTGAGCACAATGAAGTTTTTCTTCACTCTTTCAGGAATACATATCTCCTCTATGGTGAGATGTATTTTATGCTAAATATATAAATATTTAATAATCAGAGATTGTTGACATTACATGGTCTTCCAATAGTAAATAATTGTAAATAATAAAAGTAACCTTCTAGACAAAACAAAACACTGTAATTGGTCATGACTTATGTATAGCATAGGTGATGGCAGCTGACACTAATTGTTAACCATAAGCAAACAGTGATAATAGAAAATTAAATGATCATATCATTTTAGTGGAATGAGACAGAACACTTCAAATAGTGTCAACCAATTCATATAATAGTCACATGAGTAGTCTAAGTGGCGTGTGTGGTGCTCTTGCATATGTTACATGAATAATTGTCAAAAGGTTAAGTATAGATAACTTACTGTTTTAAAGACATATATGTAAAATTTGTATGATACAAAATCAGAGTTAAATAGAAAATTTAAGAGTTTTACTACATTTCCCGTAATAATAATAATAAAACAATGTGTGCTATAAAAAAAGTATAGTATGTTATTTTTATCACCAAAAGTACAGGCGATCTATTTTTTTTATCCATCTATTCTATAATCCATCACCCCAAAGGTTCTAAGAATGATGATTAATTAAGAATATACTGTCTGTAATATTGGATAATACAAGAACAACAACATTTTATTTAAATAAAACAAGAAGTTAAAAGGGAAAATAAATTTTTTAAACTTACTATAAATATCAAAACAATATCTCAGTTCTGTATGGTATGAAATGTGTGTGTGTGTGTGTGTGTGTGTGTGTGTGTGTGTGTGGCACACACACACACACACACACACACACACATCGTTGGGACTAAACTAGTTGCCGATTTTGATGAATTTAAACAGCATCCAGATCTGTTTTGCTCTTATCACTAAATCAGTTTTTAATTTTTCATAAAAGGGCTCTGAAAATTTTTTAGGGTGTTCTCAAAATTGGTAATATAAATGAACATAAATTTGGTAAAAATTCTCAAAATTAGTTATTCAGGTTTTTTTCACAATAACATTCATGGTTAAAAGTCAGTGTATTAAATTTTAAATATTTTTGTTTTTTTTAGCACATGAAGGAATAAAAAAAAAAGATAAACTCTGACAGTCTTTTTTTCAAGCCATAATTTTAATTTATTTTATATTTGATGTACTCACTAGATTTAAAAATTTTCAAATTGATCGAAAACTGTGTGATCAAAAAGACGATCAACAGATAAAATAATTAAAATGTTTATATTTTGTGAAAAAAATATAAAATACAAAGTGTAATGTCTGTATTTACTTATATACTTACATGAAAGATTAGCAAACCAAAATAACCAATGCACCAAATGTAGATTTTGAACCAAATAACCAATGCTTTTTGAAAAGATACAGATTTTCTTTCCTTTCACTCTGTATTTATAGGAATAATATTATATATTATCCACATTGCTGATTTGCAAGCACTGTAGTGCAGTTGGCAAATAATAATAAAAGGTAAAAAGTAACTATTAGTTTCATTATGCATGTACTATATTAACATAACATAAATGCAAATTTCAGCTTTTGAGTTGTTTTTAATAAAGCCAAATGTATAGCTAATTGCACCTCCAAGGGGGTAGCTACCCTGTTGAGAGGGGTTTAGACATACCTCACGGTACCTGAGTCTAACAAGAAACACACTCACGCACTTACAGCACTACATTTAGAGCTTTGTTGTTGTCCTCTCAAATAAGAGATTTGCGCTTTATTTCCTTTGGTAGAGTCAAATATGTAGACCCAGGGTGTGTGTGTTAAAACAGAATTTATTGCCATTATAAGAAATCAGTTAATGCTAGACAGAAATTGTTTCATTTCATAAAAAATTAAATTAATAAATTTTTGTATAAAGGTTTTTTTGTTATTTTAAGGCGAAAAGCACAAAATAATAATTAATTATTTATTATTACATTATTACCTCCCTAAATGTAAGTGTGAGTGTAGTAAAGTGTTAAAGTTGTAAGTATAGTGTTGTAAGTGTAAGTGTGTGTTAGACTTGGGTACCGCGAGGGATATTTAAATCCTCAATAGGTGCAGCTAGTCTGCACCCCCCTGCGGGGTTTGTACTAAAGGAGTTGTACAGGTGGGTAAGGCAGAGTGACGTATAAAACAAACAAAGATAAGCGAGCCGGACAGCTGTAAGCTGAGCAGAAATAAGTTGGAAAGAATGGGTTAAAAGCAAGTACCAACGGTTTATTACTGCACTGCAAACTTATACAAATTTTATGAGAGGGAAATTGGACAACTTCACAAATTTTGAAATTTTATAAATATGATGATGATTTCTACACTAGTAATTAGCTACGAATAAAATGTTAAGAATGAGTTTTTCTGCTAAGATAAACAGTTTAAGAGCTATTTACCAATTTCTAAATTAGTAGTATTTGATGAATAAAAAAATTATAATTAAATTTAAGTGAACCAATTGTAAACTAGTTTAAGAACTGATGCCATAGGATATAAGAACATTAGACCAAGTATTAGGATTAGAAAAAAGGTGTTAAATGGTTCAAGACAAATGACCGTATCGGCGGAAATAATAATTTTAAATTTAAATGAGATTGAAACTTATAAGGAGGACAGGGTCCTAGTTTGAATAAAAATTGTAAAATAAATTAAAATCCAAAATTACAATATAAATTAAGTAATGCTAATTAACTAAAAATAAAAGAAAACTTAAAAATATTCATGGTTAGAATAGTTTGTAAATTGAGATAATGAAATTGTTAACTTATAACACTTAAATTCATAAAATCCAGAGATGTAAACCAATCTGGTGTAACATTAAAAAATTGGTAAAAATAACGATCAAAATTAACTAGAGGGTAGGAAAACAAATTAGGGCAAAAATAGGTACACAACAACATATTTAAAATACTATACAGATGACTGAAACAATTAAAAATACAAAAACTTGAATAACTTAGTAACTAAGAGGGATACAGCTTCCAATCAAGTTTCCAAGGATGCAGAAAAATATAACGAAGAGTTTGATGGGTCGATTAAGGAAATCAATCCAGTGAGAGAAAAGTTACAGCTAATAATAAAATATCGAAGTATAAAGACTAACCGGCCGTGTAGTAGGGGTACTGTCAGGTCGGCAACATGGAAGGGTTATGCCAACCTACATATCAGAAAAAAATTAATTAAAACAAATCAATGTAAATGAGACAAAATCTGTTTACCTAGAATGGATAAACAGTTACAGATGACCTAAAAAAAGGTGATGGACTAGTTCTGTGGACTGCTGTTGCATGCTTCATTGTTATGACTGGAATTTGGTTTCTGGGTTGTACCCATATTCAGGACTCATCCACTACTAACAATATGTTAAGAAAGTTGGAATCAATGTTCAGTCTCAGCATGTCCTTTGACATGGAGTCTCCAGCGATCTCCAAATGAATTGTTTCTGCTCAATTGTTAGCAACTATGCTGAGACTCTCCTGGGAGCCAATTTCTCAGTAGAAATGAAATGAATTAATCTTATACCAATGCTTACCTTGTCTGCATGTTTTGATTTTTCTGTGTGGTTTAAAATTTCTGTATAACCAGGATTCTTACTCCAGCAATTTGTTTTCCAGATGATGAGGGTCTGTCAGAACATGCTTCATTCTCCATTGAAGAGCAGCCCTCTTTGATGCAGTTATGTCCTTTATTTGTGCGGTGCCCATTTTTTTCCTTCAAACACTTATTTAATTTTGTGGATTGTTTCCACTCAATAATGCCAGGCTATAAACAAAATTTGAAACAACAACATTATTAAACTTTTTCTGTCATATTTTCAAAAGCAAATCAATGGTGGTCACACACAATCGCTCACTCACGCACGACATTGGTCTTGCAATCATACAATAAACAGAGTATGTGGATTACAGATGCACACCAAGTCCTGCCCTTGTAACTTTGTTTGTAATTCAAATAAAAATTTTGGTGTAATACTTTTTTTAATAGATTTTGTATTTAGTGTTGTGTAATCTACATTTTTTAAAAAACTTTACGTATACACAGGTTTGAATGTAAATAAACTGGGCAAAATTCAAATATGTTGGTTTTGAGTGTAATATGTGCCATGTTGGTTTGTGACTTTTGACATTAGTATTTCAACCTATACAATTAACTGGTTGTATGTTAAATCTTTTTTTCTACCAGACATTACTAGTAATGACTAATTTTTATTTTTCCGATCCAGGATATCCATGAACGGCTTCATACTCATGTGTGGCCTTACACTTGTAAAGAATGTGGCAAATGTTTCCGCAAACAACACTGTTTACGTCAGCACTGTTTAAGACATTCTAACAATAAACCATTTAAGTGTACTGTGTGTAACAAAAGCTTTTTTTCTTCCGTAAGTCTAAAGGCCCACATGTTAACCCACAGTACAGAGAAGAAATACAAGTGTCCATATTGCCACAAAAGATTCAAAACTTTAGTAAGTATGTTGTTTTATCTACTGTCTAATAATTTTTGGGTCATTATTTTTCAGGCATAAATGCCAACCAAGATTTAAAAATTTTTTTGATCCAGATAAATTTTGATTTCTTGTATTCAGTGATACTATTTATTTTTTATTGGTTTTTGTTTTCACTACTCTTTTTATATATTTTTAAATATCTGTCATATTCTGCTACTAAAGTATATCAGAAAAAATTAAAAAAATTTTTACGTTGATGATTTTTTTTATAAATTATGGAGAGTTCATATAAAAGTTTAATAATCATAGCATATAGATTTTTCACTGATAATATGATAAAAACAAATTTTCCAAAAATAATATATATATATTATTATTATTATTATTATCATCTGAATATAGACCCTGTTGGATCACGCAAAGCACTCCGACTCATGTCTTGCTCCTTTTAATCCTCCACACGTCCCTCATCCTGTCCCCATGGATCCTCTTCTGCTCCTCCGTCCAATTTACCCCTGCTCTCTTTGGGATTTCATTCTCTGGGACGTTCCAACCGAGCATCTTTCTCCTGTATGCGTTTCTGTCTTCACCGTCTGTTGAGTCTATTTTTGCGTCATGTAGGTTTATTCTGACTTGTGCGATCCACAACGTTGTTGATTTGACACCTTGTATATACTTAAGGATTCTGTTGGCAAGTCTCGTTGTTGGGAGTCTACTGATGTGTCCATAGAACCGAAGCCTCCTTCTTCTGATATCTGCTGCCAGGTTCAATATCTTCTCTGTGGTCTTCCGGGAGTGCAACCTGTATCCATCTTCTGTTAATCTCAGGCCAAGGATCTTCCTCAAGATTTTGCGTTCTTCCTTCAAAATACCCTCCATGGTAGCTTTTGTGTGGAGTGCTAGCGTCTCGCTTGCATATAATACCTCCGGTTTTATGACTGTGTTGTAGTGTCTGATTTTTGTGTGCGTCGACAAAATATATATATTTAGTATGCAAAAATGAAATTTGGAATGAAAATTAATTCAGAGGTAAAAGCACAGATTCAAAACTGGAATAAGTTTATTTTAAATAACAGTTCAGAATCTTAACTATAATATCTTTTACTTTTTAGAAAATGTTATTTCATTATAGTTAGCTTTAAAATCTGTATTAAGTAGCATTTTAAAAAATATTAAAATGTTGATTTATACAAATTTTAATATTTATTATTGTTATATTTATATTATTTTATGCAAGGTGTGGCAATTAAATAACCTGACTGTTGCTGTTACCAGCAAACAGCGAGTGTACTGCAGTAGGTTTGAACATGTCTGTGCCTATTGATGCTTCTCCCACCCTGATCTCAATGGGCACTCAGTCTCTTTGTAGCAGTCGCTCGTTTATCCTTGCACTAGTGTCTCATCGAAAAAATGCAAACTATTCAGATGGAGCAATGTTAACTTTAAGTTTCTTGTAACCTAAGAAAAGCAGAAGCTCATGCCATGTTATTGGAGGTGTATGGAAGTGAATGTTTACAGCACACATGTTTTTTAGTGCTTTGTGAAGGTTTAAGGAGGACCATCAACATCAAAAATGGATGACAACATCCAGAAAATTGATAAAATATTCCACAAAAATCATAGTCTGAGTATCCATGCTCTTGCTAAAATTTCATGAATTAACAAATAAAGTGTCCAGAATTTGCATTAATCATTAAAAAAGCAGAAAATTTGCACAAAAGTAGTGCCAAAACTTCTTACTCCAGAGCAAATATAATAGAGAACAAACATTTGTGCTGATCTTCTAAACAACATTTATAGTGATCCAGAATTGTTAGACAGAGTGATTACTTGTGGTGAATCATGGTTTTTTACCTGTGATCCTGAAATAAAGCACCAATAATTTTGGCCATTATATAACAAAGTCCATTTATTTAATTACCACACCTTGTAGTATAATTAGTATTATATTAGTTACTATGGTGAAATAAGATTTTTTAAAGTGCACGATAAAAAACTTGTAATTTATTCTAGAGTTATTTAATGGGCTCCATTTTGAAACTACTGAGTAAGAAACTTATTCAAGTTATTATCAAAATTAATTAATTTCTGTGCCAAGTTTGAATCAGGTAAGACTAAAATTGTGTACACTAGAATTAAAAACTAAAAAATTAAAAAATTCTATGAAAAACATATGGGTTTTTACCGCAACAAATGCTCAAGTAATTATGTATCAATGTATTAATTGAAATTTGTTAAACATATTATGGAATCTGAAGTTTTAAGTGTTTATTTTTTACTTGTTGCCATTTCTGTAGCATATTTTTTATTCTGTATTTTTATACCATTCAAAAATTTGTATTCATAACAATTATTATTATTATGTTTTAGAATACATTAATCGCTCACAAGAACCAGCACGTACTACCTTTTAAATGTCCGTTCTGCCCCTTAGCTTATAGCAACTTGGCAAGTGTGAGGAAACACATGAAGTTGCATGATCCTGGAGTTACAAGTTTTGATTGCTTGCATTGTCCTGCTGTATTTCGACAAAAGCATTTACTTTTACAACATGAAAAGGAAGCACATAACATTGAATCTAAAACCACAAAATTAAAAAGAAAAAAAAAGAAATCTGAGACAACAGATGATGATGTTGAAAAAAGTAATTAAAGCTAGACTTTTTATTTGTGTAAATGTATAATATCCATCATAAACCTTTGCAATTGAAGTAAGGTAATAAATCGATTTTTATATTACAAAAAAAATCTTTCTTTGTTTTTATGTGTTCATTAATATCAACCATTTTGCTTAGAGAATTTAGAAAATTACAATATAAAATAAAATTATTAGTTATTGTGATTACTGTGTGTACAATTAAACAAATTAATTATAGTTACAAACTACCTCTAGTAATTACAGCAATTACTGTAGAGTCTGGAGAACAGTTCAGTTCTGTGGAATAATAAATAGCACAGTGCATAGCAGTAGTAAGGGAGCAGAACAACATCAAAAATACCAATGTATGAAAACTATGAGGAGTATAAAATACCGTACTTAGATTTGTTTATAGAATAGTAAAACATAATGACAATGATTTAAAGTAAATACGCTGACGGAGGCATCTGAAGTGAGCAGCTTAGCGGTGGGGCTTAGCGATCCCACCATACATCTAGCTCATTCTACTCTCACTCATTTACTCAACATACACACACAAACAAATATACACTCGCAGGGGGGTGCAGACTAGCTGCACCAATTGAGAGAACCTAAACGAACCTCGCGTCACCCGAGTCTAACACAAACTTACACTTACAGCACTACATTTACGATTTAAACACTTTACACTCACACGGACATTTAGCGATTTGCTGTTCTTGTTCCATTATGTCTGGGAGTGACGATAATGCTTAGTATCCTTTGGTGGGACCAAGTATGTGGAACCTGATGTGTACCTAGCACTGCCGAGGACCTCTGATGGGATAATTTCTGGGACCGAGCAGCCTATGGGCGCCTGGCAAGCACATGAATCTTGAGTTATGGGTGTCGGAGCCCATAGCTGAATCTATCGAAACAAGTGGTTGCATTCTGTGGGTACATAGAGGGCGGTTGCCAGTGGTACTTGAGTTTGGGGAACTGTAACTTTGTTCCTTAACTTGGAACCCATTCCTAAGATTCTAGATGCTGAAGACATGTATTTCGGCTACAGGATATTGGAGATCCTTCCCATTGGGGATTCTCGCTTTAGTTTGAGTCTCCTGGGCTACTGGTGACGTTTGGGTGCACCCTGTGCCACTTGTTTGAAAAATCTTCATTCATGAATCGCTCAGCAAACTAATTATGGAAACTACAAAAAAAATCGCCAAAGGTCTGTTAAAGAGGCCTCGTTCGACTTTGTCTAACGGGTCTGTTGGTTCAGTGGAGAATGGTGAAAATCCGGGATGCAAGGAGATGAATACTGAAACACTTCAGTTACCATCTCCTAGATTTTTAATTTTTAAAAATTCGATGGAAGGGGTGGACTTACCTAAAGTATCACTCTTTTTGATAAATTAGGCCATGGTAGGAAGAGCAGGTCCTATTGCTTCTACTAAGAAGCTGCAGAACGGGACCTTGCTAGTGTAAACGAACGACGACAAATAAAGCTTATCACTACTAAAAATGACATCCTTTTTTGAAACGGTCAAGGTTTCTGTGGAACCCCACAGAACCTTACATTCTGCTAAGGAAGTCGTGACTTGTTGAGATCTCCTCCATGTTGACCTAGAGGAGATTAAATCAGAGTTGGCAAATCAATCAGTTGTAGACATGTGCCATATTATTCGTAACGATAAATGGCAAAAAATACCTACTGCCTCATTGATTTTGACTTTTGGTAAACCAACTGTCCCAGACCACATCTATGCCAGATACCAGCAACTTTTGGAAAAGCCATACATTCTAAACCTGAGACTGTGTTTGAAATGCCAGAGTTTTGGACATGTTACCTCCACATGCCGGAAG
This sequence comes from Callitettix versicolor, assembly GCA_022606455.1. NCBI lineage: Eukaryota > Metazoa > Arthropoda > Insecta > Hemiptera > Cercopidae > Callitettix > Callitettix versicolor. The sequence continues at coordinate 56,352,669 of CM040184.1, read as the reverse complement.
GATCAGATATGCAGTAATTGTAGTGGTAATGGTCATGATAGTGTGCAATATAAAGATGATCCAAAGTGTTCGAATTGTGATGGAGATCATCCCGCTCGTTCTTTCGACTGCCCTAAGATTAAGGACGAGAAAGCCATTCTTACTCTCATGGCCAAGGATAAGATATCTTTTTCGGAAGCAAGGAAGGTTTTCAAAAGCTCAGAGTCAATAATTGAAGGCAAATCATTTGCTGCTGCTACCTCGAGTATAAAACATTGTGTGCTAATTGCGAAGAGCTAACAAAAACAATAAAAGCATTATCGGAACAGGTAGCTCAATTGCTAACTCTGATTTCTGCGGGTTCCACTCCTGATTCGCTATCTAAATCGTCTGAAACGTCTTCCTCTCAAATGTCTTCTAAAGGAAATGATACTTACCTTTCAAAAGTCGTTACTAAAACCCTTGTGACAATAACTCCGAGGTCTGTAATTCCTGAAGCAAATCCATCTTCTTCCAATCTAGGCGTAAGAACTAAGTTGCAAGTGTTAAAGTCTTCGTCTAAAAACGTTCCTTCTGGACTAGTCCATTTTCTAAAAAAAGCAAACACATACCCACCAGTGGTTGCGTCTAAAAAAGAAAAAATACGAACAAGCTAGGAAAAAAATCAAAGGAAGGAGTTGCTTCCAAGGTGCCTCCTTCAAAACTACTGTCTCTTCTGAGTCGGACATCAATCACAGTAGTAATTCGATGTCCATTGATTCTGATAAATCTGACTCATAAGCGTGAATCAGAAATTAATCCAATTATATATTAAACCTAAGCATTCAATGTCTGCATGTTAAAAAATAAAGTGATACAATGGAATTTTAATGGGGTAAGAAGACATATTGAAGATCTGAAGGTTCTTGTACAAGATATGTCGCCTTTAATAATGTTCCTTCAGGAGACTAACTTGCGTGAATCTCACATTTTCAGTTTCTGGGGTTATTCTGTGTTCAGATCAGATTTCATCGCTGAGAAAAGAGCCATATGTGGTGTAACCATTCTGGTTCACAACTCAGTCGAGTCGGTTCTTGTGAATATAGTAACTCATTTACAAGCTCTTGCCATTCAGATTGCCGTCCCATTCAAACTTACCGTCTGTTGAATTTACTTGCCGCCTAGTTACAATTTCCAACATCATGAAGTATATAATTTAATATCTCACTTGCCACAGCCGATTTTATTGGCAGGCGATTTTAACGCTCACCATACTTCATGGGGTTCCTTATTCTGTAACTCAAGGGGAATACGAATCGAAGGAATATGGTCTAACTTAAGATTTGTGCCTTCTTAATGACGGTTTCCCGACTCATTTATCAGCGTCTACTGGCGGATGGACAGTTGTCATTTTGTAGTCCAGTTTTCACAACAAAGTTTGAATAGTCGGTGTTACCAGATCTGTATGGCAGTGATCATAAACCCATTAATATTTCATTTTGTGCTTTCCCTCATGTGCAACGACGTCTGCCGCGTTGGATCCTTAAAAAGGCAAATTGGGAGGAATTCGCAAAAAGATTTGTATCACCAGACAAACTGCAGTAACTGTATAACCAGTGAACTGCATTAACACAATGGTTAAGAAATTCACAAATAAAATTTTACATGTAGCCGAGGATGTTATCCCTAAAACATCCACATACACACCAAGTCCATCTGTTCCTTGGTGGAACGAGGACTGTAAGGAGGCTTTGCGTTTACGCCGAAAAGCACTGCGGAGATTCAACTAAAGCTCGACAGATAAAAATCTTGAGCGAAACAAAATCATTAGAGCTAAAGCTCGAAGAATTTTTAAACAAAGTAGAAAGGATTCTTGTTCGCAATATATCGGAACAATATTTAGAACAACGTCTACATCTGTCGTCTGGAAGAAACTGCACTCTATATCTGGCCGTGTTCCATCCACGGAGATGATGGGTCTTAAACAGGCGAATGGAATGTTAGTTTCTCAGTTTTCCAATATTGTCAATTTATTAGGATCAATTTATTATGCTAGCTATCCCTGTTCTACCGTGTATAACATTGCCTTTTGTAAATACAAAAGTGCAGTGGAACCATTGCCATTCACCGTCGGTACTTCTGACGATTCTCCTCTTAATAGTCTGTTTACTTTTCATGAGCTGGAATCAGCACCGTCTTCAACGAAGGATTCAGCTTTCGGTCCTGACAACCTCGTATATTCCATGATTAAAAACTTTCCAACGTCAGGTAGGCTTGCCCTCCTCGAGATATACAACCGTATATTCGACGAACATACTTTCCCTGACGCTTAGTTGGAAGCAGTAGTCATCCTATTCTGAAGCCATGTAAGGATAAAACTGATCCAAGTAGCTATCGTCCGATTTCTCTTATCAGCGTTCTTTCCAAGCTGGTAGAAAAAATGGTAAATCGTCGCCTTGTTTGGTATATGGAAACTAACAATTTACTTTGCAAAGATCAGTGCGGCTTTAGGCAAGAACGATCTTCTGTGGATCAATTAGGATCATTAGAATCTGCAATACAAAATGCCTTTCTCTTGTGTCAAACACTAGTAGCTATTTTTTTCACTGATAGAGAGGGCTTCGAGAAGGGGAATTTTGAACACATTAAAATCATGGGGTTTTGTATTTTATCAAAAACTTCCTCAGTAATCGGTATTTTAGGGTGCGTCTTGGTAGTACGCTATCAGATCGCTTCCACTTAGAAAATGGTGTTCCACAGGGAAGTGTACTTAGTCTCTGTTTGCTATTGCAATCAATAGCATAACTTCTAATGTACAGTCCCCTGTCAGATGTTCTCTCTTTGTGGACGATTTTGCTATTTACGTAGGCACCAGACACATGGGAACAGCTGAAAGAACCCTTCAGCTGGTAATAAATAGATTGCAGACCTGGACGAGATCTACTGGCTTTAAATTCTCTGCTGCTAAAACTCAGTGTATTGCTTTCAGTCGCCGTCGACAGATCCAAGCTCCGTCATTATATCTTGATGGTATACAGCTTCGGATTTCTCCATCTGTTCAATTCTTGGGTCTAATATTCGACAAAAGGCTCTCCTGGAGCCCTCACGTGCGTGATTTAAAATTATGATATAATAAAATCCTCGATATGTTGAGGGTTCTTGGTGGGTCTCGATGGGGCACTGATAGGACCTGTATGCTGTTGTTTTACCGTGCTGTAATTCGTTCGCGAATTGATTATGGCAGCATTGTATATTCATCTGCTCGACCATCGATTTCAAAGAAACTAGATGCCGTCTATAACTCTGCAATCTGTCTTGTTTCTGGTGCTTTCCATTCAAGTCCCGTCTTGAGTATTCTCGCCGATGCTGGCGAACCATCACTCTCTCGTCGGAGACAGCAGTTACGTATATAATATATTATGTAAACCATGGCATCCTGCTTATAATACTGTTTTCCATAATCAGTTGCACCAACATTATGAATCCCGACCGCACGCTACAGCCCCTGTTGGCATTAGAACAACCCGTGTTTTTGAAGACTTGCATATTGAACTACCACCATTGTTTGAAAGGTCCTTTTGTCTTGTCCCTCCATGGATAAGCAATATGCCGGCCTTTGATTTCTCCTTGTGTACATACCTGAAAGACAACACTCCTAACATTGTGTATCAACATGAGTTTTCTCGACTGATTAATTCATATCCATCTGCTAAATTTATTTTCACAGATAGTTCTAAGATGAATAATAATGTTGGGTGTGTGTTTTACTCACTGGACGAAACGTATAAGTATGGATTACCCTCAATTTGTAGTGTGTTTACTGCTGAACTCTTTGCCATCTTTAAGGCTCTGAACACTATTGAATTGGTAGTTTGCATTACGTAGTTTGTTCTGATTCAAAAAGGCCCTCCAGGCAATCTGGGATATGTATTTGTTAAACCCTCTGATGCAAGAAATTCTGTGCTCTGTCCATAGACTTGAACTAGGAGGTGCAAGAGTATCATTTATCTGGATTCCTGGTCACTGTGGAATATTTGGAAACACTGTAACGGATAATGTGGCAAAGGAAGCAACGTTTCTGCTGCCATGCACTCAACGTGTAATCTTGTCTGACTTTCTTTGTCACATAAAACATTTAATTCTTCTATAGTGGGAAAATGAATGGGCAGTAACAAATTGAGGTTAATTAAAAATACTGTTTGTCCTTGGGGGTCGTCAATACATGCAAGTCGTTGAGGAGAGGTGGTCATTACCCGCCTTTGCATTGGTCACTCCATGTTAACGCATGGATTTCTGATGGAACGTGGGGACCTACCTGAATGCGAATTCTGTAGGGAAACCATCACAATAAAACATATATTGCTCGATTGTGAAGGTTTTCAAAAGTTGCGTGTTATGTGTGGTGTGAGCATTTGTTTGCAGACGATGTTGGGAAGATAGAGCCTTAGCCGTTTGACCGGGTTCTAGACTTCCTTCATCGTTTGAATTTTTTTAATAAAATTTAATTTATATATGTATTATTGCTTGTTATAGGGCCCCTTTACAGCCCTTAAAAGTTTGTTTATATTTACTATTTATTAATTTATTTTTGTTGTTTTTATTTTGTTACTTAGTTTTAGGTACATTAATATATTTTTATTTATCTTGTTATTATTGTATGGCCAATTTACAGCCTACAATAACTTTGTGTGTATGTTGTTTTAAGATTTATATTATTGTTAACTAGTTTTAGGAAACTATTTATAGTTGTTATTATATTTTCTTTTGTTGTTGTTTTTATAATGTCTTAAATTTTTATCTGACTTGTTTCCTTGTTTTCAAAAATTGTATTAAATAATTAATGTCACACCTCGGTAATGATAACCTTAAAGGTTTTTCGCTGGAAAAAAAATTAAAGTTAATACAAAGTATACAAGTTTGACATTGCTGAATTTACTTGCCAAGTTTGCTGTCAATTGAAAAAGATGAAAGAAGTTTTTACCAGTCTTTAACATAAAACAGCAGTACGACTTTCAATTTCTTTATTGAGTACATAGTAACAAAAACTTTTTTACATGTGTTATTCACACAATCGCTCCACCTAAGAGAATCACCAATGATTAACTCTAGGTAGTTACTTTAGTGCAAAACAAAATTTCATTCCATTTGTAAAATTAAGTTCTTTTTAAGTCTATTGGTAGTGACACAAATGCTTTAGTTTCATGATCATTTAATGTAAGTCCATTACTTCACTCCTCCACGTTGATTTGATGGATATTATTTTTTTTTGATCAGATTTTTATTTGTATATGGCATTATCAAACTCCAACATTTTAAAATGAATATAAATGATATCTTGTCATCAGCATACAAATGATACGAGGGTTGATCAAATATAAACGAGACTGATTTTTTAAAAAAATTATTGCTTACTTACAAATTATTCTTGATACAACTTATTTTTCTACATAGTCTCCCGCACGAGTAACACATTTTTCCCACCGGATTGGAAGTTTTTAAATTCCATCTTCGTAAAAAGTTCTCGGGCGTTCATTGAGCCATTGGAGCACGAAGGTCTCCACCGCAGAATCGTCTTCGAAACGCTGGCCTCCAAGCGCCTCTTTGAGTGGCCCAAACAGGTGATAAGTCTGGACTGTATGGGGGATGTTCCATTGGTTCCCAGCCAATTTGATCGAGTTTAAGCCTTGTAGCGTTCGCCGAATGTGGTCGGGCATTATCGTGAAGAAGAATGACGTTTCTCGCCGGTTTAGATTTCCTTTTCCTACGAAAAGACTGTTTTGCGGCCTCTAAAACATCGCAATAATATTGTGCATTTATTGTGCGTCGTTGATGGAGGAAATCGACGTGAAAGGCGCCTTGATTGTCGAAAAATACAGTGGCCATTACCTTCCCGGCCGACGATCGTGATTTGGCCTTCAGAGGCGCCCTCTCTCCCCTCTTCCGCCACTCCATACTTGCCTGTTTCGACTCGGGAGTGTAATGGTGAACCCATGTTTCGTCACAGGTGACAATCCGGTTTAATAATGCCTCACCATCTCGTTCAAATTGGGTCAATAGTCGCTGGCAAATCTCCAAACGATTCCGTTTGTGAACGTCGGTCAAAATTCGTGGAACCCACCTTGCAGATACTTTGCTGAGTTCCAGGTTTGATGTAACGATTTTTTGAACGCTACCATAGCTCAACTGGAGTTCATCTGCAATAAATCGCAGCGATATACGTCTGTCTTCGTCCAGGAGCTTCCGAACAGCATCAATGTTTTCGTCCGTGACGGAAGTGGTCGGGCGATTATCATGGCTGAGGTTTTCTACTGCTTCCCGTCCTTCGGCGAATTCCTTGTGCCAAGCAAAAACGCGAGCTCTTGACAGGGTCCTGTCCCCGTATTGAGCCGTCAATCTACGAAAGATTTCAGTCGGATTGACCCCCTCCTTGGCCAAAAACTTAATAATAATTCTCTGCTCCACGGAAACGTGCACTTCACTCTCACTCATTGTATAGTTTTATACTGAAGGGTCCGAACGGAAATGTTGCCCGTCTACGCCCGTCCCAAACCTCCCAGGCTACCTGAAACCCCACCCTTTAGAGTTCAATGTCCAACGGAAAAGTTTTTAGAAAGTCAGTCTCGTTTATATTTGATCAACCCTCGTATTTTAAATGATGAAGAACATTAGAGAGAATCTATTGTAGTACAAAGTATAAAGTTTGGTGATTGTGAAAAAAATTGATCTTGAAATGTTGATGGATCTGTTTTCTGATCCTCAGTCCAAAAAAAGTGGTTTTTATTTGTATGTCTGTATATTCAAAAGTCTATAAATATCGCTGGAGACTATAAACTGTTTGACTGATTGTAATGAAATTTGGCATGTAAGTTTTACATACTTTTTCACCCATTTTTTCAAGACCATTTTTTAATTTTAAAAAATTATTTTAATTCAGTCAAAAATATATCTAAAATTTGTAAAAATCAGCTACAATGACTGATCAAATTTTGCTTAACTGTAGTTCATAATATCCAAACCAAATATATGGGTGGTTATAGGCCCAAAAAGTAGGGCTTCAAAGTGAAGCTATTGAAAGTAGTTTCTTAAAATTGGTTCATCAGTTTTTTCAAATCCTAAATTTATTTTTTTTAATTTCTTGCACTACAAGTTCTAATATTTGAATAAATTATTTTGAGAAATTATACCACTTTTATCAGTTTTTTTTATTGCTGTTTTCTAAATAGATTTATGAGTGAATTAAATATGAGAAAGTTTTTGTATATATATATATATATATATATATATATATGTACGAGGGTTGATCAAATATAAACGAGACTGATTTTTTAAAAAATTTATTGCTTACTTACAAATTATTCTTGATACAACTTATTTTTCTACATAGTCTCCCGCACGAGTAACACATTTTTCCCACCGGATTGGAAGTTTTTTAATTCCATCTTCGTAAAAAGTTCTCGGGCGTTCATTGAGCCATTGGAGCACGAAGGTCTCCACCGCAGAATCGTCTTCGAAACGCTGGCCTCCAAGTGCCTCTTTGAGTGGCCCAAACAGGTGATAGTCGCAGGGTGATAAGTCTGGACTGTATGGGGGATGTTCCATTGGTTCCCAGCCAATTTGATCGAGTTTAAGCCTCGTAGCGTTCGCCGATTGTGGTCGGGCATTATCGTGAAGAAGAATGACGTTTCTCGCCGGTTTAGATTTCATTTTCCTACGAAAAGACTGTTTTGCGGCCTCTAAAACATCGCAATAATATTGTGCATTTATTGTGCGTCGTTGATGGAGGAAATCGACGTGAAAGGCGCCTTGATTGTCGAAAAATACAGTGGCCATTACCTTCCCGGCCGACGATCGTGATTTGGCCTTCAGGTTTTCTACTGCTTCCCGTCCTTCGGCGAATTCCTTGTGCCAAGCAAAAACGCGAGCTCTTGACAGGGTCCTGTCCCCGTATTGAGCCGTCAATCTACGAAAGATTTCAGTCGGATTGACCCCCTCCTTGGCCAAAAACTTAATAATAATTCTCTGCTCCATGGAAACGTGCACTTCACTCTCACTCATTGTATAGTTTTATACTGAAGAGTCCGAACGGAAATGTTGCCCGTCTACGCCCGTCCCAAACCTCCCAGGCTACCTGAAACCCCACCCTTTAGAGTTCAATGTCCAACGGAAAAGTTTTTAGAAAGTCAATCTCGTTTATATTTGATCAACCCTCGTATATGTATAAAACTTATGGTATCTATGGCAATAAATCTAGCAAAGTTTACAATTATTGCCTATATAACTTATATATATATATATATATATATATATATATATATATATATATATATATATATATATATATAATTATTTAACCAATCAAGAAACACTAAAAGGAACTATCAATAAATCGAAAAACCAAGTACATACTTTATATATGTGAAGAAAATGAAATTCTGATACACTTGCAAATGCATAAGAATTATGCACTGTGCTTTATGAACATTATTATAATATTACATTTTTTGTTAAAAATTTATTGATGTTTAAATTGTTTAGCCATATAATTGTAATAATATTGTAACAATATTTTTACAGTTAAACCAAAACATTTATAAATAAAAATATATATTCTCTGTACAATTTTATATCATTTTTTTTTATATCTGTAAAGCTTTTTTTTCATTTTTTTTTTTTTAATTACATTTGCTATGCTAACACAGATTGTAGTGAAAAACAATTCCATAAAGAACAATTCGTGCTGTTGGCGCTGCACAATCACTATAGTGCCCAAGCTGACAGAGAAACATGTACAGCCAGTCTGGCATCCTACCTCTAAGAACTGTCAATGCTTTAAATATTGACTGAGTGTAGGCTGTGGCCAGCAGTACTGCCATTCAAGTGTAAAGGGTTAAAAACCCTTTTTCAAGTGGTAAGTACATTATTTTTTCCTATAATCCTCGTTAATAATATTAAATTATGTAACTGATTTAAAGCTTCTTTGTAATTCAATCCATAGCCATATTTTAGTGGATTATAATGATTTGACATTCTGATTTAGTATGTCAAAACCATTTTTAAATGTTTGAAGGAATTTTTCACATGCTCTTGATCCTTCAACAGGTAACCAATAGCAACAACCATTATGCATGAAAGTAGTTTGGCAACTTTTCTAACATTTTGATTCTCTGTTCCTGCTACCAACAAATGGTTTAAGGTGACTTTGTGAGCAAATTTTAAATCATTGTGTTGTCCTAACAGCTTATCATCACTTTTAAAGTATTTTTTGTCATAGTTTTTTCATCAGTCAGTAGAAATCCTTCATCCGAAAGATGATTCCTTAAAACTTAAGCATATGAGGAGTATTACAGAATCCCCAAATAAGGATGAAAAAGGTTTTCAGCTGTTTTGTGACACTTGTTTGTTCTTCTGATATTTTAAGATCTGACAAAAATGTTTCATTTGCAGCACCCATATCACCAACAAATCCATACACTTTAAAACCTGCTTCCTCAACTTTCTTTATGACTTTAAAAAATAAATCATTTTTGATTACCTTATCGAAAATAAAAAAACTGGTAGCTTCTACTCCCCAGCCAAACTTCTAACAACCAATACTTCGACATTTTTATGAGGCTCCCTCAATGATAATCAGTATCATAGCAAATAACAGACTTAACTTTTATTTTGTAATATTATTTCAACACATCTTTTTTTAAAATCAGTGAAATCTCGTACATGTGGTTTCAACAGATTAAAATTAATGTCAATGAATTCTGGGAAAGCCCACATTTGAAAATACTTTCATTGGCAGTAGGTATTTTAAATTATCTGTTACAAAATTTAATGTTTTTTTTAAATTCTCCATAAAGTTACCATTATTGCAACATAGCCACCGGACCACATATTTAAGTAATTAGGATTATGACCTATTCTTTCCATCAGTGGTCTATCTACTCACCTCGTAAAGGCTACCATGGTTTCAAAACTCTATCATTTCATCTCCAGGCCATGATACAAATGTAACGACATACGAGTCGTATGTATCGTTTGGTCAAACCAAATTTCATTGTACATATTTTAATCGTGTAATTGTGCTCAGTATTTGTGATGTTTGTTTTTAATGTTTTGTTTGACTTTGTGATGACCTCGATAGAGGGATTTAACTTTTTTGTATCACAGCCTGAAGATGAAACGATAGAGTTTCGAAACCGTGGTAGCCTTTACGAGGTGACCCATATAGCACAGAATATTTTTTTTACATTCAAATAACATTCAATATGTCAATATACAGTAAAATCAAAAAAAGGATATTCATTTAACATTATTTTGACGTTCAAAATATCAAAGTCAAAGTAAGGTAAAGATAAAATATTTATTTGATGTTTTACTTTTACTTATTTTTTGACATTTATATATTATTCTTATTTTATTTAGATAAAATAAAGAATATCAAAAAAAGAATATTAATTTAACATTATTTTGATGATCAAAATTAAAATAAGTTAAAGATGAAATATTTATTAAATTTCTTATTTCTACTTATTTTTAACCTATTTATAACTCTTCTTATTTTACTTAGATAAAGGATATCAAATATTCATTTAACGTAAGTTTCACATTTAAAATACCAAAGTTAAAGTAAAATAAAAATAAAATACTTGTAATTTTATTTTTACTTATTTTTGACTTGTTATGTACACCTCTAATTCTATTTAGATAATTGGTGATTTATAAAAATCCCACATCTAAGGCCATTTTTAATTTGATTTTTTCTTTAGTTTTCAAGCTCTTTATTCAATTAAAAATTATCAACAATCAAAATATTTCAATCAATCAAACAACAACAAAAATCAAAATTGGATCACATTTTACTGAAATGTAGACATCAATGCACTATGAATTTTTGGCCAGTCTACAGACTGTAATTTTTTTTTAGAAAAATGTATATATGAAAAATAATTTTAAAACAACCATTTTTTTATTGTTATTTTCTAATTCACTTTCACTATTGTAAGCCAACTTGTTTTTGAATAAATTTAGAATTTAAAGTAACACTAAAACTAGCTACTTTTTTTAAATTTATTTATTTTAAGGCGAAAAGCACATTGAGGCTATTATCGCCTCCCTAAATGTAAGTGTGAGTGTGAAGTGTTAAAGTCGTAAGTGTAGTGTTGTATGTGTGTGGAGACTTGAGTACTGCGAGGACGTCTAAATCCTCTCAATAGGTGCAGCTAGTCTGCACCCCCTAAGGGGTTTTATGTTTCTAAAGTCAGGTGGAAAGAAACAATATTTGAAATTTTGTTATCCAACCGACCAAGGCCATATATTCTCTTCAGAATACCCAATAGCAACAACCATTATGCATGAAAGTAGTTTGGTAACTTCTCTAACATTTTGTTTCTCTATTCCTGCTACCAACAAATGGTTTAAGGTGACTTTGTGAGCAAATTTTAAATAATTGTGTTGTCCTAACAGCTTATCATCACTTTTAAAGTATTTTTTGTCATAGTTTTTCCATCAGTCAGTAGAAATCCTTCATCTGAAAGATGATTCCTTAAAACTTATCCAACCGACCAAGTATTCCTTCATCATTGGTCTCTTCATATTCTCTTCAGAATAGGTAAATATGGACTTAAATTAAAGAAGTTGTTGTTTAGGTCATCAATTTTACTTGAAGTTTCATTTATGTTTGTCTTACTGTTTATTAACTCAGGTTAATGTATTGTTGTAGCCATGCATTTACAAGAAGTGTTTTAAATAAGTAATATTTACAAGAAGTGTAGTAAATAAATCGTTAGTGGGGTCTATAAAAACAAATTAATTCTAGTTTATTTTTACCCAATTTTTAAAATAAAGTGTCAATTATTTAAAAAATTTGCTAACAAATTGTTATTATGTAAAATGGCTAGTTTTAAAATTTTCAATTTCAAAACCTTAAATACCTATCATTTCTAAACAAGTTTAGTTAAAATAATGAAATTAACATGGACTACTACCTAAAATAATAAAGCAACAATCAAAATTTTGTTTAAATTATTTTAAATTAAAAGGATTCCACAAAGTTTGTAAAAACAGTTCAAAAACACTCTCTACATAATATTTTCAATAATCTTAATTAATACTTTCTGACTGTTTTGAGATAATTTTTCAGAGAGACGCTTAAAGATATAAATATGTTTGTTAAGGGAGCATAGACATCCCTGAAATTAGTATCCTACATATAGCTTTAAGTATTATTTTAAAACTAAATAACAATAAAATATTTTGAAAAAATTGTTATATAAATAAAAGTTAAAATAATTTATACTTTTTAAGTAAATGTTTAACAGATTTAATAAGAAACCTGCTTATATAATTCTAATCATTCAAAGAACAGTAGACCTAGCAGTGTATTCTAAATTAATAATTGCCCGGCCACCTGCACTCCCTTACGCAGTGCGTTATATTTGATGATTTGACGCGCCAATTTAACTTTTCCACCAATTTAACCGGTTACCATAATATTTAAGAAAAATGTTACTGGACCAACTTCATTAGAAATTTTATGATTTTTCTTTATAAAACAGTCAAAATTATGTGTTGCCGTTCAGCAATTATTGCAGGAAACTAAATGCTAGCAACTACTCGTCATCTTTAAATCAGAGGCCCATTCCGAAACGGAATAAAATGAAAAAATTCTTACACATACATCGTTAGGGCTTTATACAAGTACCATCGACCAAATTTAAAAACAATCAGTCAAAGCGTTTGGTCAAAACTACGAACACTCGTCATTGTTAAGTCAGAGGCCGCCATCTTGAAATGGAAATGAATGAGAAAAAATTTTACACATACGTCGCTTGGGCTTTATAAAAGGTATATTAGTACCAAATTTCAAAAAAATCGGTCAATGGTTTTTTCCGAAACTGCATACACTCATTGTTAAATCAAAGGTCACAATTTGAAAACGAAAGTGAATACGTCTAGGATTTTATACAAAGTACCTCGTAACAAGGTTAAAAATAATCGGTCAACGCGTTTAACCAAAAAGGTGTAATACACAAATCAAATGCCTAACAGTCGAGTTGAAAACATCGCTTCTCTTGGACAACTATAAACAGTTTTTTTATAAAATTGTGAATTTAAATTTTAGAGTATGGTCAGTTGATTGTTTCATGTAACTTTACATTTTTTAATTTTCAACAAAGAAGTGTTAACAAGAAGTTTACAGCATTTTAATATTCAAAATGATTGTGATTAGTGAAAAGATATAAAACTTTCTTGTGTTCACACAGTAAACTTTTATAATATTTTATAAATATCTGGCAGCAGTTACAGGTACTAAGAACAAATGCTTTGGGACAATTCTACCCATTCCGTTATTTTCACCTAAAGCAACCCAGGCACTTACCCTTTGCTCATATGTCTGTCAGAGACGAAGTACAAGTTCAAAGTGTTTACTGTGTTTAGTTGTGCTGTGACTTATGATTTAGGCCTGCTGATCAGCGTATTTAGAGTAAATGTCCATGTTATTACATTCAAGTTAGATAAAATAATTTTTCTATTCGGAATTGGTTTTCTCCTGTCTATAATGGATTTGTATATTTAGCAGTACCATAAAAACTTACAAAGATAAGTATCCTAAACAATTTTCTTGATATCTTATTTTCTTGATATGTAGATTTTAAAAGTTAAATGTTAGTTTATATTTCAGGACTGTATAAATTCAGGGTTTGCTAATTTGTTACATCAACTAAAGAACCTATAACTGAAATTATGATAATCAGTTTTTAACTTTCATAAATATTAATATTTTTAAAAAATTTGAATCAAGTCTGTTTATTAGTAGTGTTGGCACCTAGTCCTACATAGTCCATTTTCCTAAAAAATAATTATTATAAGAAATAAACTTATCAGATTACAATATGCTTGATTGAAAAGTTTATTATTTAAAAATATGTACTTGGTGACAACAAGATTTGTAAAATCACAATGTAGCCTCAATTATTAGGTTTATATTATTATATGGATCATTGGAGCATTATTAATTGTATAAAAACAAAATGGCAGAATTTTTCAGTACTTTATGATTTGCCTTTTATTTAAAAATTAATGACATTTATTCTGTAACAAGACTTAAAAACAAATCATGCTAATGCATAAATACCATATTTACTATATAATAACTAGTAATAGTTTTGCTAAAAGTCATAAATATAGTATTTAAAAAAAAGAACAACTTTTAAGTAACATATGTATGTCAGTCAGTAAGCCCTTAGACATTTTGCATACTCAAATTTAAGATTGATATACAAGGTGTGTTCAGAAAGTAATGAGAATTTTAATTTTTTGAACAAAATATTTATTTATTTTTCTACATTGATGTTGTCGCCTTCAAAATAGTCCCCATTGGAGATTATGCACTTGTGCCAGCGCTTCTTCCAATCCTCGAAACACTTCTCAAACTCGATCTTTGAAGTTGAAACTCGAACGCCTTTAATTCTTTCATCGATGCCCTTTTAATGGCATCTACGGCTGTAAAACAACTGCCCTTTAAGGTTCTCTTTATTTTTGGAAATATGAAAAAGTCACATGGAGCCATCTCTGGTGAATATGGAGGCTGGGGCATCGTTACAGTACTGTTTTTGGCCAAAAGTTCACGAACAAGCAATGAAGTTTGAGCTGGTGCATTATCGTGGTGCAAAAGCCATGAATTGTTTTCCCGGATTGTTTCATGCAAATGGCGTTGAACTTGTAGGTAGTACTTCTTATGAACCATTTCACCTGATGGCAGGAATTCATTATGCACTATGCCATTAATATCGAAGAACACAGTGAGCATAACCTTCACATTCGACCTCACCTTTTGAGCCTTTTTCGGTCTTGCCTAGCCAGAATGCCTCCACTAGGATGATTGAGCCTTAGTTTCGACGTCATATCCATAAACCCATGTTTCATCACCTGTTATAATACATTTCAGTAATTCTGCATCGTCGTTGACTTCATTTAGTGACTCCTGAGCAACTTCCATTTGCCGCTGTTTTTGTTCAAAATTCAACAATTTTGAAACGAATTTTGCTGCCACGCGTTTCATACACAGAACATTGGAAACAATGTCATGACATGATCCAATCGATATGCCAACATCATCAGCGACCTCTCTAATTGTGATTCAGCGATTGTTCATAACCATTTCTTTCACTTTTCCACGTTTTCATCGGTTGTTGATGTACTGGGCTATCAAGGGTGTTCGTCATCTTCAACATCTTCACGGCCTTCTTGGAAACGCTTATACCACTTGTAAACTCTTGCTTTACTCATAGCAGACTGATCATAGGCCTATGTTAACATTTCACACACTTTCTCTTTATTTGTTTCACACAACTTTGGGGTACACTAAATCAATCACTTTTTAATGTTCTGTGCCTTCCTCGCAGCTCAGTATTGTGGTGCGAAATTCACACACTTTGTTACACTTTATTCCATTTTTATGCAAAATTTGAATCAAATTCTTTGATCCATTTCTTTTAACAAACGAAAATCGCCGAGCTCATAATAACACATCTAACCTTAGTAGCTGTCACAGACAAAGTCAACAATGAAAACAGTCGTAAGTTTTATCATACTTCAAGGGAATGTAATAAAAAAATAAAAGTACCAACATAATAAAAAAAATGTTTGACAATCGGCCTCTCCAAGACGCGAAATTTAAAAATTCTCATTACTTTCTGAACACAACTTGTATTTGATTTTAAATTATTTATAGTGTTAATTAAGGGGTCTAATTGTTTATCATGAAAGTTCATTAAAACAAAATTTCATAATTCTACCACATGGTAAAACACAACTACATTTCTAATTGCATTAAGAAATTGCAATTTTTATTATTCTAATACTTTTTTATTCTGTATTTAATTGAATAATACTCCAGGTTGTTTCTAAATTTTTATCTTTTAGATATTTTTTAGTAATAAAATATGGAATAGGCCAGTTTTAAAAAATTGAATGTCTATAGGCTTATCTATACCATTTAAATTTGTGTTTTTTGAAATTTTGTTTACCATACAGTTTTAGCATAATTTTTCATGTAATGTAGCTAAAAACTGATATTTGTACTGTCTTAACTATGCTTTAGTTAAACCAAATGTTTATGCCTTGCTTGTATAATAATAGTAATATAATAGTGTATGATTTTTTTTTATTGTTCTAGACTCAGTTCTTAAGCACTTTATTAGGAGGATCTGTAGCAAATAACATTAAAATAATTTTGATGATTGTTCTAGTTCCTCAATTTAGTCTCAAACCATGAATGTTTTTATTTCAAATTTGATATACTATGTAGTGTTATGAGTGTCTATATGTAACCAAAACATGAGCAATTTTTTTAAAGTAATATCTTGAGAATAGACTGTAAACCTTTCCAACTTCTCATCTTACAAGTTTTTATCATAACACAAATTTTTTGTTTGGATGCTGAAGAGCTCAAATTGAGCTACCATATATAAAAATATAAATTTAATACCAGAAAGCTTTTACATTAACCTTGCTTAATTGCTATTTTATTTTACAGAAGCTGTTCGATTAAATTAAAAGTGTAAATGATAAGAGAAATGAAAAAAATGGTAGTAAAAAAATTGGTTCATGTAGCAAAGCTTAGATTTTGCCATGTGAGAACCCAGCATATAGGCTTATAGGTTACTATGTTATTTTCAGTTAATGTTAAGTTTTGTTTATCATAATGCTAGTTCATTTAACAGATTTTTAAAAAGTTTGATAGTAGCTTTCATATAATTTAATTTAAAAAAATCCACACAATTAAATTGTTTACTTATTGGTTACTGTAATGAACTGGTTTTGGTATAAATAATGTGCAAAGGTATTATTTATAATAGTAGCTACTAATTTTGCCAGTGTAGAATAACAAGTATCAGTCAGAGTCGTTCCTTTGTTTAAATTTTAATATAATTAATTTTTACCACCAACATTAAACAAATAAGAGCTATAAAGTTCTATTAAGAACTGTGCTACAACTGGTAACTAAAATGTTAAGGTGAAAAAAAAATACAATAATAGAAAAATCCATAGTATAATGATACTTTGTAATGTTACAGTTGCTCAGTGAACATTTTATGTGTTAGTCCATAGTATGTAAATTTGAGTTATTCATACATGATAGGATGCAGTAAACACCTCTTTATTTTAGCTCGAGTATATAACGTTTGTTAATTGAAAATCTGCTACTTCACTGAGAGTTTATGTACGTATGTATGCATGTATGAATGTTATTCATATGTATGTTATGTATGTATATGTGTATGGTATGTTAAGTATGTAATTTTTTACAGCAAAATTATCGAGTGCCAAACCATTAAGAAATTACAGATAAATCATAAACAATGAAATAAAATCAAATAAAAATAATTAAATAACATATACAATAATGTATTATTGCCATACGTTACCTTCACCCCTAATCATACAAGTTTGTTTTTTATGCACTGTGTTACCAACACTGCTTTTTTTTTTTTTTTTTTTTTTAGCATGAGTAGCCACCTCGGTGGCCTAGTGGATAGTGTACTAGGCTTTCACCCCGAGGACCCGGGTTCGATTCCCGACGAGGGCTTGGCATTTTCATACGCTATATAAATCATTCCCATCGTCTGCATTAGCCCAAGTGTGCACAATAGTCGGATGTTAAACAAAAAAAAAAAAAAAAAAAAATCAGTAAAGCAAATATATTAAATGTTTTTGTTTTTTTTTGAAAGAGAAAAAGGTATATTATTTTATATACACTGGAAAAAGTTTATACAGTTGCGTAGCTTTACATGAAAAATTGATAATATTTGGATAATAATTTAGTCTGTGGTATAGATATCTTTAATTCATTTCATACGGTAGTCATAATTACAAAAATCACTAGAAGTTCTTACAAAAAAATTCAGTATTTTGTAAATGTTTAAATACATTTACATAGGTGGATTCAATTGCTGCACCTACTCTTTCATAAAATAACTTGGATGTTACATTTCTGCAAATTGACTATTGGTTTCAATGTACCTACCCAACAGCTCTGTTTATTACCAATCCTTAAGCCTGACAAAGTATGATAAAACCAGTAACAATACTTAATACATATACAGTATATATTAAGTTATTTATTAATACAGTTATCTTTTGTGACCATCAGATCAAAACACTGTATAACACTAACTGAGCATTACAATAGAGTACAACATATAGACAAAGTGTCTAAAACATTTTGTCTTTTGTGCTGTCTCGCAAAGTCAAGTAGTTTTATTAATATATGTAACTTAATAGTTCTGGAGACAAATAAATGCTTTATATTTATGCATATTAATTGTTTTCTTAGGAAACAAGACATAGGTGAAAACAGTAAATGAAGAGCCTTTGCAATTATTAAAACCATCACAAAAAGTATGTGTTTTGGGAAAATAATCTTGTGGTATATTTTGTTTTGTTACAAAGTTTGTAATTTCCTCTTTTGTTATAAAGGTATTTATAAGGTCTGTGATATTTTGGAAAAATAATATTATGTCAAGACAATCGTTTATGTTTTTTACAATTATTTTTTTATTTATAATTTGTTATTGATTAGATTAATATTTATAGTAAGATACAATATTTACATGAACTGAACATCAGTTGAATATAAGGGTTATTTATTAAAATTTTTATTTAATTATTATTTTCGAAATCAATTGATTTTATGTGATTTTATTATTATTTTGTAATATGTGAGTATTTGTATACAAAAATAAAGATATTTTTAAAGTAAATTGTTGTTGTATTTTTAATGTATACATTAACTTTATTAACTGTATTTAATGAACCCTTTAAAATTAGATTTAAAGGTTTTATTCTAAGTAAAGATTTGACACAGTTATTTTTCATCTTAAAATACTCTTATTAAAAAACATTGTCTTAAACAAAAATAAGTGCTACCCTATAACAAATTCTAATGCAACATTTTTACTACTTTTATTTTTCCTGCAAAAAAATTGCATTTACAGTAGTACAAAAAATGTATGTTTATTTTAAAAAGTTAAGAACATTTTATTATTTTAACTAATTTGTGAATTCTTACTTCATTGTGAGTATTTTTTAATGTTACAAAAATACAACAGGCTAATAACTTATAAATGTGATTGCTTTACTTGATTGTTTGTTTATTTGTTGGTTATTGTTTAATATCAATATTTTGATATTAAAGTATCAAAATTTTAATTTAGACCTTACATGAATATTCATTTTACGTTTATTTTTTATGCTATTTGGACCAAATTTTAAAATGTTTTTACAGAAATTTTACTTTAAATTTATCTTAAATTTGATATTTACAATATTAAATTTGTTGATATTCTTATGAAAATTTACTTAATTGAAATTTTTTGAAAATCTTATTTTTACATCATTTGAATGTTTTTAAAGTATGCTACAAAAATGTAAAATTTGACTTGAAATCAACATTAATTTTAAAACCATTTAAATCTGTTTCTAATGGTTTTGACATAAATTTGATGTTAAATTAACATAAATTTGATATTCACAATATCAATTTCTTTTGGTTTATATGTAAAAATTTGTCTTTATTTGAGCATTTTTTAAATCTTATTTTTACAATTGAATATTTTTGTAATGTATTAAAAAAAATGTAAAATTTGACTTAAAAATGAGCATTATTTTTATGTATTTTTGTGTCATTTGGACCTGATTTGAAAATCTAACGCTTTTTTATCTTCTGGCGTCTTAATTCTGGTAGTTCTCTCGACAATTGTTGAGGTTACAGGAGACGTTGATAAATTGTGGACAACTGAAGATTTCAATTTTTTTCGTATCATTAAACACCTCTGCTGTCAAATCCCGTTTTAAAACACTATTACAAAAATGTTTTTGTACCCTATCAATAATCTTCTTTAGTCCTACGTCGCTGGGAAATCGAGGAAAAGTGATTTCTTTATATTTAGTGTTTTTCATGATTGTTACAAGCCACAACACATTGCGGCATCTTAAAACAACAATATTAATAAAAATAATATATTCAAGACAACCAAACGAACAAAACAATAACCTAACCAAATACAACTACCAACAACAATTTACAACTATTCTGCCTGCCAGTGTACACTGTACATACGGCAATTTACACGAAATTTCTTTTCTCCACAATTTCACTCTGGTAGGTTGGCAAAACTGCTAAAAATCCAAATTGAATAGTATCGTATTGTCAGTCAGTGTCAGTGTGTCAATGCTGTTGTATTGTATTTGTTCTTATTATTGTAAAAGTGTGCTGAATAGTGTACTTATATTATTTTAATCGCAATGCATTTAATATGTCGTGTATGTGTATAACTACTTCATTGTAAAAGTATTATAAGATTGTAAGTATAATATGTGTATTGAATTATTTTAGTATTAAAAATTGTGTACATTATAAATGGCAATTTCTTTTCTAATATTTGTGTTCAACATTAGTAGGTGTAGGACCCCTAGATAATAGGCCTATTTTGGTAAATATTTACATGACTAAATATTCTATACTAGTAAATATTTGTTTATTGCATAAAAAATCAATAATGAAAATTTACAATTAAAAACAGATATTTGCAATATTTGTAGTTACAACAGGTGTCCTAGCATAATCAGTGATAACATGTTTTTGTATATCTGGCATAGGCCTATATCACATTAAGATCATTGTACTGCAATAATGATTTTTAAATAGTTTTTTCTTCTACTATATAATTTAGTAATAAATTAAGAGATATTCACATAGAAGATTACATTTATAACTTCTGATTTTATGTGATCTTTAATGGAACTATAGTTCAAATATTGTGATGTCATACCATGTTTACAATGCATCAAGCATGATGGAGTCACTGAGTCAAGGTCACCGCAAGTCGAAGTCAAATGAGTTGGTAATTGTGTGAACATTACCACAATCTCATTGTCAATACATTGGTACTATTGATAGTTATTGTACAGATAAAATCAGTTAGACAACTGTGTTATTTTCTTTACCCAACAACCTTGTCATTTAGGTAATTTTGTCAATTTTGATGATTTTTTTACTAAAATGCTTTGTTATATAACCAGTATCAATAATCCAAAATATAAAAGTACAAAAACGATGGGATGTTACAAAAAAGTGAAAATAAAAGTGATTACTCAAAATGACTACCACACAAAAGTGGAAAACATGTTTTTAATGGTGAAAACGATAAATACATGTTACTATTAATTAAATGTGTGTTATTGATAATGAAATATATATATATATATATATATATATATATATATATATATATAAACGATAATCTTAACTCGACACCTAATCTAACTTAATGTGCTGTTGAGTGTTTAATAAAATGCAAACTGAGAATCTCTTTGTAATGTATACTGTTTTTTTTAACTAAACATGTATTAAAACTATTATTTATATAGATTTATATATGGCTAATGATTGGCCTCATAAAGCTTTTGTAGAAATTCTAGCTTTTTTTTTGTTCGAACCTTTGGTTTACACTGTAAATAACTTTGTATAGTTCATAATATTTTGAGGAAAATGTATGTGCTCTCTCAGACATTAATGAGGAGGCCCCATTCAGAAGTTTGCCCCTGGATTTTTTTTATTTCAGGTTACATCACTGGAAATAATGTCCCCAGATGACAGAAAACATAATTTGTAAGAAAACTAATAAAATCTTAGAAATGTTTATTACTTGAAATACTAATAAAAAATTTACTTTGTTCTTTTACACTCTGACACATTGTATCTCCCTTCTTATAATTAACTATGGTCTGCATATTAATTATTCTAAATCTTTTGGGTAATTTTCTTTACTTCATTTCAGCTCAAAATCATTAGTTTTGAATTATGAATAATGGTACGGTATACCATTCACAATTAGTCTGTCCATGATATGTATTATTTTTCTCTGCACTTCCTGTAATATTTCTCTTCTTAGCCTACTTCTCTCTTTTTAATCTCAAACATGAAATCGTTATACACCACAAAGTATGAACTTTTCAATTTTATGCATTTAAGAATAAAATTTATTGTTTAATAAGCAGGCCTAAACAATAATAATTTAAATAAATTGTATTTACCTTTCAGTGGTTGTTACTGTATGTTGTTTTTCCTTTAAAAAAATCTAGAATTTCTGATTTGCAATTGTCTAGTGAATTTGAGGTTATACCGCATTCATGTACAAAATATTAATTTTTATATCAAGAGGAATGGATATAGCAATTCAGACTATGTAAAGCCTGATTTTTCATTTCTACCTAGCCAGTTTTGCATACTATATGTGTAAAATTTAGCTTGGTACACTGCTATACATGATTTAAACAGACGTTTTTCATTTTGCATTACACATGATTAAATTTTAATTTTAAATTACTGTAATTTGATAAAAAATATTTTTGTGATAAAAAATAATTGCTTCATTGTTTAATATTTAAAATATTTATATCATTTTGATGTAAAGAATTTTGTATAACTATTAATTACTGTTATTACTATTTTTAACTTTAAACAATTTTACAGATAAATAAACATAAGAAAGTAAGTACATATCTAATATTCAAATGGATTTTTTTGAAAACCTTTTGGAAGATGCATTTGTAATTGATGAATGGAATGAAGGAGATGATGATGATGATGATGACGAGGAGGAGGAGAAGCCAAAGGAAGAAAAAAAAATTGTGGAGGATCCAAGTAAACAATCATTAAACTGTGACAAAAATAATAGTAAGCATGATTTGCAAGAAACAAAAAATACTTTCAGTCAACCTGGTAGGTGTGATGAAAATGAAAGTAAGAATGGTGATGTCAACAAAATAAACAGTCCAAATGAGAATAAAGTAAAATTTACAGACTTAGTAGAAATTGATAAAAATAAAGACAAAGGGAATTTAATGAAACAGCCTGTTAATAAAAATCAAAGTAAAGATGTTAATGTTAAACAAGTGTTTGTGAAACAATCTGTAACAGATACTACCAAAAACAAAAGTAAAGATGATGTAAAAAAGATAGAAGGCCATTCAAATCAATACAAAATAAATACAAGAAGTAGTAGCAAGAGAAACAATGTAAATGAAATAAGATCTAAAACTCAAGTTACAATAAGTGACAAAAATAAAAGTAAAGAAAATAATGTTAAAAAGTCTGGAGAACATAATCAGCAAGTAGAGACAGTCAACAAAAATAAAAATGAAGACATTAGTGTTAAGAAAATAGAAGAACTTAAAGCACAATCTAGTAAGACAAATAAGACCAAAGCTAACTTGAAAGAAACTGAAGAATCTGTTGAAAAATTGGAGACCAGTGCAAAAAATATGAGTAACAGTGACAATAAAAAAGCAATAATGAGCAATGTAATAAAAGTAGAACCTAATAACAAATCAGCAAATAGTGATAAAATAAAAGAATGTCCTGATGTGATTGAAAACAAAGTAGAGATAGTACAACAGTTGAAAATGTGCAACAAAAATATCAGGGTATGTATTGTAATGTAGCATGTTATTAAATATCATTTTTAGATCTTAATTAAAACAGTTTAGTTAAACACAATAGCTAGAAAAAATATGAAGTATGTAATATTATTTTGTGAAGTAAAGGTTATTCTTATATTTTCCATAGTCCGTACAATTTTACGAGGCATGTCCGTTTAAAGTAAGTACTGTTTTGGAAAAAAACAAACATTTTTTCCAAAACTATTTATTTTTATACAAAAGACCATTTCTTAAACTATTTTTCTATATAGTTGCCACCATTGTTCAGACATGTTGTATCAAGGAACTAACTTTTTAATACCTTCTTCATAAAAAAGATGCCACCACAAAAGACAGCCACTGCCAAACGCTGTTTTCTGCATTGTCATAGCTGTCAAAGTGTTGTCTTCCAGAATCATGCTTTAAGTTCAGAAATAAGTGAAAATCAGAAGGAGCAATATTGAGGTTGTACTGCAGATGATTGAACTGACCCTTCTTGAATAAGGTTTTGAATGACACCAGCAGAATGGGAATGTGTGTTGTCATGGATCAACACAATGCCTTAACTAAACATACCACATCTTTTGTTATGAATTGAGTGCCAGGGTTTTCTCAATGTTTCATAATATCATTTTGCATTTATGGTTTTACTTCCGGAAAGAAAATCAAGCAGAATGGCTTTTCTGTCCCAGAACACAGTGCACATAATTTTTCATACTGACAATGTTTTGAATTTTTGTTTTTTTAGGGGATAGTGAGTGCCTTCAACCCTATCGACTGTTGTTTAGACTGTGGAGTGACATGACAAACCCAAGTTTCATCATGTTTATCATGTTTAAGAATTCATCTCCCTTATCACTGTATCGGGTAAGAAAAGTCAATGCACTGCCAAGTCGCTTCGTTTTGTGATCATCCGTAAGCATTTTTGGAACCCAACGTGAACACAATTTGCAATAATTTAAGCAATTTGTGACAATTTCTTGCAAAACAATTTTTGGAATTTGTGGAAACTCATCGGAAAACATTTCTATTGTGAAACATCTGTTTATACAAATTTTCTGATTCACTTTTTCAACCAATTCATCAGTCACAATGGAAAACTGCCCACTGCATGCTTCGTCATGATCAATGGTTCAATCTTCATTGAGTAGCCTATCCCACTTTCTCACCATTCCACAATTCATTATTTTTTTACTATAAATATCTAAAAATTTAAGCAAAGTATAATAAAACAATTTTAAGAAGTAGGATTTTTTGGTAGCCCTTGACTTAAATTTTTTGTGGATCTAGTGATCCATTCAAATTTTTATTGCCTTACTTATGAATGTCTTTTGACAAGAAAAGAGCTTCAAAATTTTCTTTTTTTGATCCTGAGATACGAGCAAACCAGACCTACATGCTGAATATCATCAAAATTGGTAAGTTAGTTTAAAACCTGATGGTAGTTTTGAACATGATTAATCAATTTGATTAAACAATTTTGAAAATATTCACAAATCCATAAAAAACAACTAAAAGTTTGGAAACAAATAAGATTTGTCTCCCTTTTCACTTGTTTTGTGATTGAGAAGGCATGTACCCACCACTCCCTGATGGAACAGCCATTACTAACAGAAAAATGTCAATGTCCACAATGCCATATGACCTCAGAGAAATTTTTTGATTAAAATAAATTACACTTATTTTTGTTTTTTTATTTAACATCTATATTCTATGTCAGTTTGACTAATGAAAATGAGGGATCAGTGTTAACACTAATCATAAAGCAATGGCAGTAAATGCATCTTGAACCCACAATATTGAGGTATAGATTTCAGAGAAGCAGCAGACTCACCGATGCCTTAACCACATCGACCATGGAGCCAGACAAAGAGTTAATATGAGCTGTTAAATCATTACTTGATTTAAGAATTTTTTTTGTGTAAATTACATAAGCCTAATTAAATGTAATTATATTCTTAATCCTACCATTGATTAATTAAAAACTTGTCGTGATTACGTTACTCTGTAAAAACTAATTTTTTTTCAGCTGAAAGAAAATATTTTGGAAGCTGAAAGAAGAATTCTCCAACAACAAATCCAACTTTGTGATGGATCAACTTCCGATGTTTGTAATTGCTTCAAAGATAATAACAATGTTTGGCGATATACTTGTAATCCTTGTAATGTCCGTGATAGAGATTGGAATTATTTTTCTTCACATATCAAGAGCAGGAACCATGCTAATCTTCTGCATCTGTTAGGACCAATGTGTGTCAAAAATGAAATTTTTGTTCAAAATGGTAAGTCATTGAATTTCATCTAAGAATGTGTTCCAAATATTAAAAATTTTTCATGAAATTTAATTAATTAAATTTTCTCTATGACTTTAGACTGTGTACGACTAAAACCATCACAAGATTAATGAATATTTTGGATGAGGTATTTGGGAGGGAAGGAGGGAGGGAGAGAGAGAGAGAGAGAGAGAGAGAGAGAGAGAGAGAGAGAGAGAGAGAGAGAGCTCTGTACATTTAGCTTTGTTACATGTTCCTAAGACTAATACATTACAGTTTAGAATATTATAACTAATGATGATGATGTTCTTAGTGCTAATGAAACTTCTAATCTAAAATGAACATGTTTTTTTTAACAGTACCTCGAAATGAAGAAATATCCATCTTGTAAAAACACACAGTTACACTGCACAGAGCCCATATAACATATTTTGCTACATATTTACAGTGTTTACTATTTAAATATTTTAAGAATACACATTTAAGAAAAATCAATGTTAGTGGCATCATTTTATAAATTTAGCAGTACTTCTGTATTAACTTACCTTGTAGTCAAAACTAATTGAGTATCTCAAAGAAACTTATTATTTAATTAATTATGTTGTACTTATTTAATAAAATATTTCCTTGTCAAAAGTAATATTAATTGTAGAATATCACAAAGTGGAGAGTCTTGAGTTGAAAAATGTTGCATTAGACCTTTTTTGTTATTGGAACAGGAAGTTGGTGTCAGGTGATATTTCCTGTTGTACTTATGCAAAACAGGAGAACTAAAGCTTTTAGGTTAGTTTAGATTTTTATAAGAGATAATTTAAAAAAAACATATTTGCAAAGTATTGTATACAAATTAATTACAAATTACCACTTTGTCAAATTGCAACACTAAAAGGTTAATCAGATATTGTATCAATGAACATTTCTCTATATAATCTTGGCCCTGACATGACTCAACTGTAGGCCCTGATAATCTTGTATATTCTGTGATTAAAAACAATTAAATTCATGGAAATTTTCATTATTCAGAATGTATAATCATATTTGAAGATCATACTTTCTCTGATGCAGAGTTGGAAGCCACAGGCAATCTTCTTAAACCTGGTAAAAACAAAACTGATCACAAAAGCTCCTCTTTCTTTCACAAGTATACTGTGTAAGCTACTGGGAAAAGTGTTTACTTATCTCCTTGTTTGGCATATCCAAATAGCAGTGTTGTTTCACAGGAACAGAATTGCTTTGCAGTAAATTTCTCGATATATTGAGGGTTCTTAGTGGGTTAAATAAAGATAAAGTAGGATGCTTAGGGCCTTCAGTTTTTATTTGACCGTGTTATAATGACTCCATTATTGAATAAAGCTAACAATTAACATAGATCACCACACAGTTAACCATCGATATACAGTATATTAATTACATTGATACAGTCAGGAAATATGTGAACAGTAAATCAATTACAGTAAAATCCAAGTGCTAAATGACTGAAATGGTGATTCACAAATGCTTAGTGGACAACACTGAGATAACATTATGTCCTATGGGCCTGCAATAACATCTTGCTGAGACACCAATTTAAAAGTTGGTGTATCTGATTGCTAGTGCTGTCAAAGTGGTGAGTGCTTGGGCTAATGAGTTGGGCTTTGTTCTATGCAACCGCCTTATTGATTTTGAGTCTTCCAACAATCTGCTAGCTTCGTGGTTGGAGGGTTGTTGAAGTCGTTGGATATGCTTTGCTGCATTGTGCTTTGCAACTTCTCTGACGAAGTCCACCTTCAAGTCCTTGTGCAAGCCATCGTTTCTTATGTACCACAGAACATTTACTATGTTTCGGAGTACTTTATTTTGGAATATTTGAATAATGTCTAAATTAGTCTTCTTGGTACAGCCCCAGAGGTCCAAACAGGCTTTATCACTTGTTGGTACAGCAACAGCTTGTTTTGAATGGATATCTCCGAATTTCTTCCCAGTAACCATTGCATTTTCCTGTATTTTAGATTTAGTTCATCCCTTTTTTTCTTGACGTGAGCTCTCCACCTCAATTTAGTATCAAGGGTCATTCCGAAGTACTTGGGTGTGTTAGCATAAGGAATCTTCTGTGAATTAATTACTACTGGTAAAGTATTAATTATTCTATTAGTAAAGATAATATGAGTCGATTTCTTCTCATTTATCTGTATTCTCCACTTTTTCATCCAGCTACTTACTGCATTGATGGAGCTTTGTAATTTATTTGTGGTTTCTTCTACAGAATCTCCGACAGGTATTATAGCGGTATCATCCGCAAACGTTGCTACATTAATGTTTTTAGGCACTGGAATATCTCTTGTAAAGATCAGATACAATACCAGTACCAAAACACTTACTTGAGGAACACCAGCTGCAATTTTCTTGAGATCAGAATACTCCTCTTTACACCTGACACGAAAGTAACGATCAGCTAGGTACGATTTCAAGATTTTATAAAATTGTTCAGGAAAATATTTTTGCAGCTTGTGCTCTAGGCCTACATGCCACACTTTATCATACGCTTGAGATACATCCAAAAAGATAGATGAATATATTTTCTTATTTTCAATGGCATCTTCAATTACATTAACCAGTCTATGCACTTGCTGGACCGTTGAGTGTTTTCCTCTAAAGCCAAATTGATGTGTCAGGATAAGATCGCTTTGTTCTATTATTGTTTAATTCTCTTCAGCAAGAGCTTTTCAAATATTTTATAGATCACTGGCAGCAATGATATTGGCCTGTATGAAGTTGTTTCATGTGGTGGTTTCCCCAGTATAGAAATCATGATGACCTCTCCACTCCCTTGGTAAATATTTCAATCTAAATGTTGCATTGATAATGTGCAATAATTTTCTAATTCCTTTCTCAGGCAACTCTTTAATTATATTCCCTGTTAGTAGATCATATACAGGAGCTTTTTTTCCATCAATGTTTTTTATTTCACTAAGTAACTCTGGTAATGAAACTGGTTTTATTTCCTGTTTGTCATTTTTCCTGTGTGCTACCACATTTTCATTTTTCCTATGTGCTACCACATTTTCATGAGCTATTATCTGTAACTGCGCCAAGGGGATGAATGACGCATGGGAGATGCGTAGTTAGTGGAACAGATAAAAAAAAAATTGATGAGTTCAAATAAAGAAGAGGAGTTTACAGTGCAGGGAGTTGGATCCCCGGTACAGGCGCCTGTCAGGAGTGAGGAAGAAGGCTCTGAGGCGTCGTCAGCAAGCAACCGCAATAAAACTAATACTAGCATAAGAGAGAGTGTAAACCCTTTGAGAGTAGTAAGAAAATTACAAGATCTCCAAATAAACAGGAGGTAAAGAAAGATGGTATCATTGCAGAGATTCAATTCTAGCCTCAAACAACAAATGTGTGTGGAATGAATGGAAGAAGAGCATTGAGGAATGTAATAACATTAAAGCTATAATATCTGACTTGCAAACAAAGGTTAATTTTTTAATGAGTAGCTCAAATAAGGAATTGGAGCCTGAAGCTCAAACTCATAGACAACAAGAGGAGTATTGTACAGGTGAGGAGGAGTTAGCAAAGGAAACCATGATTGTAGAGCAGGATAGGAGAAGAAAGGGGAAGAAACGTAAAGTCATTGGTTCCTCTGAAGTGTCACCAGAGTTAATATTAGAGAATCAGTGTACTCCTAATACTAATAGTATTCAAACAAACAAGGTTGAAGAAAAAAAACTTTTACCTCCTCCACCAATAAATTTATTAACAGGTAAAGGTGAACGTACATATAATGGTGTAGCCAAAACTGTAAATAAGGTGAATGTACAATCTAAAGTAACATTACTGGCTGGAGGCATCTACAAAATCAATGTAGAAAATGGAGAAGAGTAATGGCTTAGAGAACAAGTCACTAAAGATGGATGGGAATATTTCACTTACAAAGACAAGAATGTACGACCTACCAAAGTAATGGCAAGAGGAATTTATCCTGAATGTGAATCTGAAGAGATAGTTACGTTTCTGAAGGCGAAGAATTTTGCAATCCAGAGTGTAACTAACATAAAAAAAAGAAATGGATGGAGATAAGATAATAAAACGTAATATTCCCTTATTCATGCTAACCTTTGATAGAAGGCAAAGCACTGACAAAATTTACAAGATTGATAACATTCTGGGACTAAGGGTGAGAATTGAACTGCTGAGAAGAACATCTACTCTTATTCCTCAATGTAAAAAGTGTCAGATGCATGGGCATTCTCAGAAATATTGTAATAGGCAGGAGAGGTGCGTTAAATGTGACAAATCTCATCTCACAAGAAATTGTACGAAGAAAAGAGAAGAGAAACCTAAATGTGCCAATGCTCATCCAGCAAGTTATCGAGTTTGCTTGGTCGCAAAAAAACTTCAAAAAATGAGAGATGATTCATATGGCAGACAAAAAACTGGGTCTAGGAATATGAATGCAGCAAATTCTAATTTTCAAGAACTGTGTTAGGACAAACTCACTTACAGACATAAAAATCTATGTTTAAACAGGTTACATTGGCAGAATCTTATGCTAATGCGGCAAAAGATAAAAAGACAAGGAAAAATAATAAACCAGAAAACTTCGATTCAGTAAACCAGACACTGCAACAAATTTTATCTGAGTTAGAGCAACAAATATGAAAAGTTCAATAATATAATTCTTGAAAGAATCAGTAATCTAGAAAATAGAAAAGTAAATGTCCCCCAAGAGAAATAAATAACTATGATCCCAGCTCTAAGAATAGCAGCATGGAATGCCAGTGGGTTATTGCAAAGGATCAGTGAAGTAGAAGTATTTCTTTTGAATCAGAATATTGACATTTGTTTGATTTCCTAATCCCATCCAACAAGAGAAGCACATCGAAAAATAAAAGGATACAAAATCTATCATACTCTTAGGCCAGATAAAATAGGAAAAGGAGGATCAGCTGTATTGGTGAAGAATAATATAAAGCACTGGCAAGAGGGAAGTTTAGAAAGTAAAGAGATGCAAGTAACTACTGTCTGTATTCAATCAAAACCAAAAAATATTATAGTAGCTGCAATATACTGTCCGCCAAGATTTAAACTGGAAAAGTTGGACTTTATTCACCTTTTTAAAAACCTGGGAGAATGCCTTATAGTTGGAGGAGACTATAATGCAAAAAATATGTTTTGGGGCTCGAGGCTAGGTACTACTAAAGGTAAGGAACTATATGGAGCAATCAAAGATTTGAATTGTGAAGTATTGTCAACAGGAAAACCTACTTATTGACCTAGTGATAAAAAGAAGATACCTGATTTAATTAATTTCTTTGTGATGAAAAAAACATCAACTAAATATACATGCATGGAGGAAAACCATGATTTAGTATCTGACCACACATGCATTGTCCTAACCATAAGTGGAACAGTAATTAAAACTCAACAGCCTCCTTTATTATCAAAGTGACTTACTGATTGGGATGGATACAGAACAGAGTTGGAACGTAGAATCAAACTTGAAGGTACCATTAAAAACTAGAAAGCAGCTTGATGAAGAAACGGAACAGTTTGTAATAGATATACAACAAGCAGCATGGAATAACACCCGCCGGCGGAGGCAGCTGAAGTGAGCAGCTGATGGGCTTAGCGATCCCACCATACCTCTAGCTCATTCTACTCTCACTCATTTACTCCACATACACACAACACCCACAAACACACTCTTTCACACAAACACTTACAGACCCGCAGGGAGGTGCAGACTAGCTGCATCTAGTGAGAGGACCTAGACGAACCTCGCGGCACCCGAGTCTAACACACACTTACACTTACAGCACTACACTTACGATTTAAACACTTTACACTCACACGTACATTTTAGGGATTTGCTGTTCTTGTTCCGTTATGTCTGGGAATGGCGATACTGCTTGGTTTCCTTTGGCGGGGTCAAGTATGTGGAACCTGATGTGTGCCTAGCCCTGCCGAGGACCTCTGATGGGACAGGGTCTGGGACCGAGCAGCCTATAGGCGCTTGGCAAGCACATGAATGTTGACTTATGGGTGTCGGAGCCCATAGCTGGGTCTATCGAAACAAATGGTTGCATTCTGTGAGTACATAGAGGGCGGCTGCCAGTGGTACTTGGGTTTGGGGAACCGTAACTTTGTACCGGAACCCATTCCTAAAATATTCTGGAGTGCTGACAGACATGTGTTTCAGCTCCAGGATATCTGGAGGTCCCCTCCAAATTTTTTTTTTTTTTTTTTTTTTTTTTTTTTTTTTTTTATTGGGGGTTCTCGCTTTAGTTCGAGTATCCTGGGCTGCTGGTGGTCGTTTGGGTGCACCCTGTGCCAGTTGTTCAAAAAATCTGCATTCATGAATCGCTCGGTAAATAACACTATGGATACCAAAAACAAAACGCCAAACTGAGTCTAAAGAGGCATCGTGTGACAGTGTCAAACGAGTCTGTTTGTAGTGAGGATGTTGGAGATTTACCCAGTAATCCGAAAGTAGAAGAAGGAGGTAGCTTTATGTTACCTTCTATTAGATATCTCGTTTTAAAAATTCTTCCGAAGGAGCTGATCTTGGAAAAGTCTCTCCTTTTATAATCAATAAGGCAATCGTTGGAAAGCGGGTCCCGTAGTTTCAATCAAGAAACTCCAAAACGGGACCTTACTAGTTCAAACCCACAGCGACAAACAGACGCAGTCGCTGCTTAAAATGACATCCTTCTTTGAGAATGTCAGGGTATCTGTGGAACCTCACAAAACCTTGAATTTTGCAAGGGGTGTCATAACATGCAGAGATCTTGTTTACGTTGATACCCAAGAAATAAAGACGGAGCTGGCTTCGGAAGGAGTAATCGATGTAAATCGAATAATGCGAGTAGATAAGGGACAAAAAATTCCTACAGCCTCCTTAATTCTTACATTTGGAAAACCTACTGTACCCGAGTATATCTATGCCGGGTACCAAAGGCTGTCGGTCAGACCTTATGTTCCGAACCCAAGGCGTTGTTTTAGATGTCAAGGTTTCGGCCATATGAGTTCCTCGTGTTCGAAGCCCGAGGTTTGCAGCAATTGCGGTACTGCGGGTCATAGTGGTGAAGGTTGTCAGGCTAGCCCACATTGTGTGAACTGTGGAGGTGGTCATCCTGCCCGATCTCCAAACTGCCCCAAGTTTCAAGAAGAAAAGTCAATTTTATCGATAATGGCCAAAGATAAGATTTCCTTCTCGAAGCCAAGAGAGTTCACAAAGCTCTATGTCTGTTCTCAATGGAAAATCTTTTGCAGCTGTCACATCTAATCCAAAAATATCATCTTGTATGAATTGTGATGAGCTAACCAAAACTGTCAAAGTTTTGACGGATCAAGTAGCTCAATTGTTAAGTCTGTTATCCTCCAATGTCACACCTATTTCGGTTCCGGTTGCTAAGAAAGGTCCTTCATTGATTTCTCCTACTAAAGTTACTTCTGGGTCTAGTTCATGTAAAGAGTCTAAATCTCCAGTGACGAAGCCTCTAATGACAACGTCGCAAGTACTAAGAAACCTCCCGTCGCCCGTTGATAAGAAAACCACTCCGGGTCTAGAGTATTTCTTAAAAAAAAAAATCAAACACTTGTCCACCGACAGTTGGACCTAAAAATAAAAATTCTGCCACAGTAAACAAACCTGTAAAGAAAACTGAAAAAACTTCTAAAGGAGGTTCTACTACCAAACCTCTTGCAAACAAAACCAAAAAATCATCAGAGTCTGACATTAGTCACAGTTGTGACTCTGTGTGTTGATTCTGATCCACCTATAGTATGCTCTATTGAGAAAATGAATCCTATCATAAACTAAATTATTAATTTTCAATGTCAACGCCTTCCATTTATAACAACGTGATACAGTGGAACATTAACGGAGCCAAAAGTCATATTGAAGATTTAAAACTTCTTGTGCGCGATCGTCTCCATTATTCATTTGCCTTCAAGAGACGCACCTTCACCAATCGCACTCTTTCAATTTAAGGGGGTGTTCTGTCGTCAGGGCCGACTTCATAACGGAAGAACGAGCGAAGGGTGGGGTAGCCATACTCGCTCGTGACTCTATTGATGCCGTTCCTGTGGACATAATAACTCCTTTACAAGCTGTCGCAGTTCAGACTACCGTACCATTTAAACTTACCATATGTTGCATTTATTTACCGCCTAGCTATGCTTTCCAAAACAACGACTTAGTTAACTTATTAATTCAGTTACCTGTCCCCTTTCTATTGATGGGTGATTTTAATGCTCACCACACATCGTGGGGCTCTACTACATGTAACTCACGAGGAAACCGAATTGACAATATAAGGACTACATTAGATCTATGTCTTTTAAATAATGGTTCCCCAACACACTTATCGTCTTCTACAGGTGGATGGATAGTTGTTGATTTGACCTTTTGCAGTCCAATTTTGGCAACGAAGTTCGAATGGTCGGCGATGTCTGATCTTTATGGCAGCGATCATACTCCGATTAATGTTTCACTTTGTACATTCCACCGTCCGAATCAACGCCCTCCGCGGTGGATTCTACAAAAGGCACAATGGGTGGATTTCACAGAACAATTTGTATCACCTGACATTAAAGATTTTAACTCTATTAATGAAATAGTACAAACTTTAACTGAAAATATTTTAGACGTAGCACATAAAACTATTCCTCAAACCTCGACTCATCAATCTCGTCCCCCCGTTCCTTGGTGGACTGAGGACTGTAAGAATGCCTTGCTTTTACGTAGACGAGCTCTAAGAAGGTTCAACAGACGACCAACGTGAAAATCTATAACGTGAAAATCCAACCTATGTGAAAATCTTGATAGGTATAAAATTCTCCGAGCTAGAGCTCGTAGAATATTTAGACAAAGCAGAAAAAATTCTTGGACCCAGTATATTAATACAATATCAAGAACAACACCAGTATCAACTGTTTGGAAGAAACTCCGTTCCGTTTCTGGTTCATCTCCATCAACTCCCTTGATGGGCATCAAACAACGGAACGGAATAATAAGTTTTGATCCTCGAGATATTGTTAATACATTGGGTTTATATTTTGCAGATTATTCTTCGTCTACTTCCTATAGCAATGGTTTTTGTCTTTTCAAAAATACTCAAGAAGCAATGCCATTCGTCGTTGGTACGTCTGTTTCTCCTTTGAACGCGCCCTTCTCAATAGAAGAGCTGGAATCTGCACTGTCATCCTCTTCAGATTCAGCACCAGGCCCTGATAACCTTGTATATTCCATGATTAAAAATCTTCCAACATCGGGTAGGATTTCCCTCCTAAAGATATACAATCATATGTTTGAGGAACACACTTTCCCTGATGTTTGGTTGGAAGCAACAGTGATTCCTATTCTTAAGCCAGGCAAAGATAAAACTGATCCAAACAGCTACCGCCCTATTTCTCTTACAAGTGTGCTATGCAAGCTTGTGGAGAAAATGGTAAATCGCCGTCTTGTTTGGTATTTAGAAAATAATAATTTACTCTCTAAGGACCAGTGTGGTTTTAGGCAAGGGCGATCTTCCATCGATCAGTTAGTTTTATTAGAATCTGCAATTCAAAATGCCTTTCTGTTACGTCAAACACTTGTTGCAATATTCTTTGACCTAGAAAAGGCATATGATATGGCTTGGAGAAGAGGAATACTAAATACATTAAAATCATGGGGTATACAAGGTAATATACTAGGTTTTATTAAAAATTTTCTCTCAAACAGATATTTCAGAGTACGCCTTGGATCTACATTGTCAGATCGTTTCGGTTAGAGAACAAGGCGTCCCGCAGAAGAAAGTGTACTTAGTGTGACCTTGTTTGCCGTTGCTATCAATAGTATAACTACTAATGTGCGTTCTCCTGTTCGCTGTTCTCTATTTGTGGATGACTTTGCAATTTATGTTGGTGCTAGAAGTTTGGCCACAGCTGAAAGAACACTTCAGCTTGCAGTAAATAGATTGCAGTCATGGACGAATTCTACTGGGTTTAAATATTCTGCCGCTAAAACTCAATGTATTGCCTTCAGTCGCCGTCAACAGATCCGAACTCCTTCAATATTTCTCGATGGTACAGAATTCGGACCATTCCATCTGCTCGATTTTTGGAGTTAATATTCGACCAAAGACTATCATGGAACCCTCATTTGCGTGATTTAAAGTTACGATGTAACAAAATTCTCGATATGTTGAGGGTGCTTAGTGGTTCTCGATGGGGCGCTGATAGGACCTGTATGCTGATGTTTTACCGTGCGGTGATTCGTTCGCGAATTGATTATGGCAGCATTGTATATTCGTCTGCACGACCATCCGTATTAAAAAAATAGACCCAGTCCATCACTCTGCAATCGACTCGTCTCTGGAGCCTTCCGTTCTAGTCCCGTTGTAAGCATTCTAGCCGAGACTGGGGAACCTTCACTCTTCGACGGAGACAGAAACTACAGTTAACTTATGTAAGCAATTTATCATCTAAACCTTGGCACCCTGCTTTTAATACAGTTTTCAAAAATCAATTGGTGCGACAGTATGAAACTCGACCGAATGCTACTGCTCCTCTTGGTATTAGAACTTCCCGTATTTTTGATGACTTACGTATTGAACTACCCCCAATGTTTGAAAGGTCCTTTTTCTTGTCCCTCCATGGAAAATCAATATGCCGACCTTTGATTTCTCCTTGTGTGCATACCAGAAAGACAACACTCCTAACATTGTGTATCAACGTGAGTTTTTCGACTGACTAGTTCATATCCATCTGCTAAATTTATTTTCACAGATGGCTCTAAGATGAATAACAATGTTGGGTGTGCATTTTACTCACTGGACCAAACGTATAAGTATGGATTACCCTCAACTTGTAGTGTCTTTACAGCCGAACTCTTTGCCATCTTAAAGGCTCTAAACACTATTGAATTCGATAGTTTGCATTACGTAGTTTGTTCCGATTCAAAAAGTGCACTCCAGGCAATCCAGGATATGTATTCGGTAAACCCTCTGGTTCAAGATGTTCTGTGTTCTGTCCATAGACTTGAACTACGTGGTGCAAGAGTATCATTTATCTGGATTCCTGGCCACTGTGGAATATTTGGAAACACTGTAGCGGATAATGCGGCAAAGGAAGCAACTTTTCTTCCGCCATGCACTCAACGTGTAATCGTGTCTGACTTCCTTTGTCACGTAAAACATTTAATTCATCTACATATTTCTGTTATGCTGAAACCAAGAGCACTAGTAATATTAACTTTGTTTAATTTATTTTTACTGAGGTTAGAGAAATGATTATAGAAAAGAGGAAAGCAAGGAAAAGGTGGCAAGTTACTAGATCACCATATGATAAACGACTCTTAAATAAACTCTGCAAAGAGCTGAAGCAAGTTATTCAAGATATAAAAAATGAAATTTTGACAAGTTACCAGTCCAATCTGATTGACGATAAGGATACCGATTACTCTTTATGGAAGGCAACTAAATATCTAAAGAGGCCAAAATATCATGTACCTTCAATCTGTAAAGAAGATGGGAAATGGGCTAGGAGTAATGCAGATAAAGCAGTTGTTTGCAGAATATTTGACTGACACTTTTAAGCTGCACACCAGACAAACAGCAAATGAGTACTTACGAAAAATACAGAATAGAGATATGACAAAGTTGAAGCCTTTTACTCCTAAAGAGGTAGCAAAAGAGATTTCCAATTTAAGCTTGAAAAAAAGCTCCAGGCTATGACCTGATAAATGGACGATCAGTAAAGGAGATGCCACAGAAAGGAATCGTTAAACTTACTCATCTTATCAATGCTGCATTTCGATTGTGCTATGTACCAATACAATGGAAAATTGCTGAAGTTATAATGGTACCCAAGCCTGGTAAGGCACCTAATGATAAAACATCATATCGGCCAATATCATTGCTACCTATAATTTCTAAGATCTTTGAAAAGTTATTATTAAAGCAACTTAAGCAAGTTACTGAAAGGAAGAATCTGATTGCAAACCATGAATTTGGATTCAAAGACAAATATTCAACGATTGACCAGGTTCATAGAATTGCCAGCGTTTTTGAAAATGCACTTGAAGAAAAACGAATCTGTTCTGCTGTGTTTTTGGATGTTGCCCAAGCTTTCGATAAGGTGTGGCATCGAGGATTGGAATACAAAATGAAAAAATACTTGCCAAAACAACATAGTCAATTGCTGAAGTCCTATATTTCAAGAAGGCACTTTCGAATCAAGTATGAAGATAGTAACTCTGATTTGAAGCGGATATCTGCCGGAGTTCCACAAGTGTGTTGGGGCCCTTCTTATACTTGCTTTATACAAGTGATATTCCAGTCTGTGATGAGGTCATCGTTGCTACATTCGCGGATGATACTACTGTTATCTCAGAA
Source organism: Callitettix versicolor (assembly GCA_022606455.1). Lineage (NCBI taxonomy): Eukaryota > Metazoa > Arthropoda > Insecta > Hemiptera > Cercopidae > Callitettix > Callitettix versicolor. Next base: position 56,314,604 of record CM040184.1, on the reverse strand, counting down.
GGAAATAGCATTGCAGATAGCTGTCAATGGAATTTGTGACTGGACTAAATAATGGCGAATAAAGCTGAATGAGACAAAATCTGTTCATGTTACTTTTACTAACAGAAAATTCAATTATCTTCCCGTGGTTATCAATCAACAAGTGATCCCACAAGATAATAATGCAAAATACTTGGGCATGACACTGGACGCAAGACTGCGCTGGAAGGTACATGTCAAAAAGAAAACGTAATGAACTGAATCTGAATCTAAGGAAAATGCATTGGCTTCTTGGGCGACATTTTGAGTTGCACAATAAACTATTACTTTATAAACAAGTCCTAAAACCCATCTGGACATATGGTGTGCAGCTTTGGGGCTGCACAAAAAGCAGCAATATTAAAATTATTCAAAAGTTTCCAAATAAAGTACTGAAAGGCATTGTTAATGGCCCCATGGTACATACGCAATGATGATCTTCATAAGAATTTACAAATTTCTATAGTTCATGAAGAGATTTGGCGATTTGCTAGGAAGCTTGAAGAAAGACTGCATAAGACCCATAACATCGAGATGCTACAAATTCTCGACAATTCGGTTCAAGTTCGGCGGTTGGACAGGATAAAACCGTTTGATTTGGACTAAGACAAGATTGAAACAACTGTCACAAGATCAAGTGATTTTTGGATTTTGGACTGCGTCGTAGGATGTGCAACCAACTAACGCTTTCATTTCATAGATATATTGATAGATGGACTAAGTTTAGTTTCAATTGTGAAAAAAAAAATTATCCGTGAAGAGGTTGAAAAGTTGCTTCAAGATAACGTCCAAACAATTCTGTTTTTTTTAGCACTTCTGGCCCAAGAGTCGTCCTCTTTTCTAATAGGAGGTACTTGCATTATAGTAGGATTCCCATGGGTTTATCCCAACTCTCTGATTGGTATATATATATATAGCTGATATATGGGTATATATATATATCACGATATATATGTCAGCCCGAGCCCATTCCCAGCCCAGCGCGACACGCAGCTGTCTTGCTGACGTGATGGAAGCGAATTTCATATTTATGTGTAAGTGTCGGAACTGCTATCGTGTTACGTCCCTAGCCCTGGTTCATAGGAGGACTAGGGCCGGTGGATAGTGTGTTATATAAATATATAAAGTACGTTAATCTATGACCTCCCTCCCTCCCTGTCTGTGTCTCTCTTTCTCTCTCTTTTTCCCTCCCCCAACACCTCCGCCGCCGCCTTGTGTTACGTGCCTAGCCCCCAGGGTTGGACCATGGCAAGCGGATAGTGTGTTATATAAAAATATAAAGTAAGTCTATCTATGACCACCCTCCTTCCCTCCCTCTCTCTCTCTTTCCCTCTAGCCACCACGGCTGCCATTGTGTTACGTGCCTAGCCCCGGGTTGGATCAGGGCTGGCGGATAGTGCGTTATATAAACATATAGGTACGTTAATCTATGACCACCTCTCCCTCTCTCCCTCGTGGATGGTGTATGATATATATGAACAATTGACATATCATTCTCAATTATTCAAACAAATAAAGCAATGTGGGATAATATAGGAAAAGAATAATATTAAAATTGTTAATTAAAAATATTTTTAATTAATCAAATCGACCTAGGTAGTCCTCGTCCGATTCCTCTCCTGAAAAAAAGGGATCCCAAAAATCTGAAGGGTATTCGATGTGATAGTAGTTAAAGTCAAAGTCATCCTGTAAAAAAGAAAACAGTCTATATAAGTAAATGAGTGTGTGTACTCATCTTTTTGGGGAAATAAAAGGTGGTAAAATTACTCTCGTTAAACAGTTGACATAATATCACAATTAGTCAAACAAACAAAGCAAAAAGGGTATTGTTGTTAGGTAATCTAAATCTGTTCATATAATATTCCTAGAAGACACTCTTTGACAATACTCCACGTCTATGAAGCGTAGAACATCTCCCTGTTCGATTTGTTTCAACAAGTGAACTAAAGTGTACAATTATTCAAACAAAGGGGCTATTGTTCATATAATCTTCGTCAGTAATGTTCACCTATTTACATAATAAAAAAAAATAAACATTAAGCATGTGTTATTAATTGTGAACACAAAGCATTCTCTTTGTCTTTAAGCGTGGAACAACATCTCCTTGTTCGGTTTGTTTCAATAAATGAAATAAAGTTTACACCTATTCAAACAAACAGAAGAAAGGGGTATTGGTATGTATTAAATAGGACGTGTTATGGAATCCTGTGACTGTAATATATATAAATCGGTGGTCGTTGCTGTAAGAAAATGTTCGCTTATTTACATAATACAAAAAAAAATAGTATAATAACATGTAGTAATGGCGTGAAATAATTATTATTAGTGGAGTTACTTATATAAAATGTGCAAGATATATTTAACTGTAAACGCTCTAAACAATGTTATGTCTGTAACAGTAGGTTATGCAGTGTAATGGTGTTGGTAATAATTGTAAAACAAAAGCAAAAATAAAAAAAAATTGATGGTAGCGATAGGGTTCGAACCTACGTCTATGAAGAGACCAGTGCTTTATTTAAACGCCTTAGACCTCTCAACCACGCTAACCACACTGCAAACTGAGTGTGTTGTGCTATAACAGGATTTACACAATATTATTTTATGTATTGAATGACATATTACGGAATCCTGCGACTGTAATTTATGAACACAATCATTGAAGTAATAGGTGTTGGATGTTGTAAGAAAATGTTCGCTTATTTACATCATACAAAAAAAAAAACAATAATTTTATTGACCAGACAATGCTCTAATAATTGTGACGCATGTAGTATAACGGTATTAAATATGTATTAGTGAAGTTAAGTATATACAATGTGCAAGATATATTTAACTCGACAGTAATCCTCTGCTACTAAGCTTAGGACAATACATCTTTGCGTAGTTGGTCTAATTATAAGTTGTTAGATAATTTTGATTACCAAACAACAATACCTTCTATGCTTTGTTTGTTTGAATAATTGTGAACGTTATGTCAACTGTTCAACGAGAGTAATTTTACCACCTTTTATTTCCCCGAAATGATGAGTACACATGCTCAGTTACTTATATCTATTGTTTGTTTTTTTTTTACAGGATGACTTTGACTACTATGACATCGAATACCCATTGGATTTTTGGGATCCCTTTTTTTCAGGAGAGGAATCGGAACTGTCGAGTGAACAACTTCTGCTAGAGTGGAGGGAGGACTACCTAGGTCGATTTGAATAATTAAAAATATTTTTAATTAACAATTTTAATATTATTCTTTTCCTATATTATTCCACGTTGCTTTATTTGTTTGAATAATTGAGAACGATATGTCAACTGTTCAAACAAATATAGCCGCATCATAGTCAAAGAGTGTATGCAGTGGTCCAAACAACGGACAGTGGGCTGGGAGTATATATATATATATATATATATATATATATATATATATATATATATATATCATACACCATCTACGAGGGAGAGAGGGAGGTGGTCATAGATTAACATACTTTATATATTTATATAATACACTATCCATCAGCCCTGATCCAATCAATGGGGGCTAGGCAAGTAACACGATGGCAGCCACAGTGGCTAGAGAGAGGGAGGGAGGAAGGGTGGTCATAGATAGACTTACTATGTTTATATAACGCACTATCCACCTGCCCTGGTCCAATCCCGGGGGCTAGGCACTTAACACGATGGCGGCGGCAGTGACTAGAGAGAGAGAGAGAGATAGGGAGGGGGAGGGAGGTCATAGATTAATGTACTTTATATAACACATTATCCACCGTCCTTAGTCCTCCTATGAACCAGGGCTAGGGACGTAACACGATGGCAACAGCGGGCTGAGCACTACCATGTATATTGTTGGATGGGGCTCATACACCATCCATGAAGGAGAGAGAGAGAGAGGTGGTCATAGATAGACTTACTTTATATGTTTATATAACACACTATCCACCGGTCCGAGTCCTCAGGGGGCTAGGCTTGTAACATGATGGCGGCGGGCATGCACCGACGTCAGCAACGACGGACTGGGCAAGTTCCGTGACAGCGGGCTGGGAATGGGTCAGGGTTGTTCCATGGTGAAATCGTGATGTCAACACACAGTTCCGACACTTACACATAAATGTGAAATTCGCTTCCATCATGTCAGTGAGACAGCTGCATGTCGCTGGGAGTGGGCCGGGGCTGACGAAATCGTGATGTCAATACACACCTCGTGACGTCAACGCACACCTATGGCATGTATATATCTAAGCTCAGCTCATATATACATATATATCCACCAATCAGAGAGTTGGGATAAACCCACGGCAACCCTACTCATTATGGGTCTTATTAAGACCCTTTGTGGCTCTCCATAATGAGTAGTATGTATCTTTTGTGATGTCAAACCATGAATCATTATATTTATAGTTTCAGTTTTAATTTTTTTAATTAGACACTTCAATTTATTACATAGGAAATTTAAAACAATTTTATTGGTCAGGAGTACTGACATTCTAGTCAGTACTCTCATGTCAGGTGGAGTACTATCCCAAGCTGCTTGTTGGATGATTGCTATTATCAGATCTACTTCTTTCTCTATTTGCTGAGGTGTTTTAATTGGAACTGTAAGGTTGATATTTTCTTCAACAATTTACCGGAAAGTATTTCAGTTTGTTTTATTATTTGTAAGCCTAGGCTGTCTTCCTAGTTCTATCACTGTAGTGCTGAGGCTCATAATTACAGATGAATGGTCTGAGTTCTTATCCTCATTGCTACTGACATGAATGAATTTTCCTGTTAATCCTTTCAACACAAAAAAATCAGTAAGATCTGGTATCTTTTGAGGATCTGCAGGCCAATAAGTTGGCTTTGTACCTGAATTGAATTCACATCTTTGTTCCAGTCCCGCTTCGAGCAAGTTTTTCCCTTTTAGCGTTGTTAATCTGGATTTCCAGTATGTGTTTTTTGAGTTGAAGTCTCCTCCTACTATAAAACAATTGCCCAGTGATTTTAAAAGTTTAGTGTAGTCGGTTATTTTTAGGTTAAACCTAGGAGGACAATATATGGCAGAGATATTACATTGCCCACATCCACCAAGATATACTGTAACCATAGTTATTTGTATCATTTCTTGTTCTATTTTTATTCCTTCATGGTGTTTAACATTTCTTTTAATGAATATAGATGATCCACCTCTTGCCTTGCCAGATGGATGTAACACATGCTAACCAATATATCCATATATTTTTGCAAACACCCTCTTGGTTAGATGACTTTCTGAGATTAGGAGGATATCTATTCTCCTAACGTTTAAGAAAATTTCTAGTTCAGGAATATGGGTTATCAAACCATTTGCATTTCACTCTGCAATTCTAAGTGTGTTGTTTGTAATCTTTCTCGTTTCTTGTAGGTTTGGTTAGTTTGAATTCTATTCTGTTAAACCTAGCTTGTACATTTTTATTAAATGTATTGTGTTCATCTAATTGTTTATTTATTAATTCAAGTTTATTTACTGTATTTGCGAATGTACACATGGTTTGAGACGATGCAGGTATACTTCTGTCAATTACTTGGGAATATGTAATTTTTTCTTCAGTTTTTCTTTCTTGCAAGTTAGTGACGTCCCTGATTTTTGTATAAGTTTCTGTTTTCCTCTCTTCCTTCGTTTCTTTGATGTCTATGTATTTCTGTTCTAATTTTTTGAAGTTCCTTAGCTACTTCGCATCCATGATAACTTTCTGGGTGGTCACCTTTACAGTTTATACATAACGGAGAGATATCTTTTTTCATCAAACATGTAGATGTTAGATGATTTTTAGCACATTTGACACATCGTAACTCTCTCCAACAATACTTCTGAGTGTGGTTGAAACCTTGACATCTCTTGCATTGTGGGATGAGTGCACTATTTACTCAAACTGGTTCAATTTTTACTTTCATATGAAGAATTGCTTTTATACTGTATATGTCTTACATCTTCATTATTTTCAAAAGTCAACATAAATAATGGTAGTCCTCTTTTACTGATGTTTACAATCCCTTCTGAATCAGTTATTCTTTCTTTTTTTATAATGTTAACAGCATCTACAATTTTATAGCCTTTCTCTTTCAGATCTTCTATAATGTCATCTTTACTACAGCTTTCATGAATACCTTGTACCATAACTTTAATTGGTGTATGTGATTTATTTTCATGGCCCCAAAACACTGCCTTGAGGCACTCCTGCTTTAATTTCCTTCAAGTTAGAATAGGCGTCTTCTTGCTTAACCCTGAAATATCTTTCTGATATATAAGATTCCAGTATCATTGAATATTGAACAGGAAGGAATAATTTAAGTTTGTAATTCAGACCTTCATGCCAAACTTTGTCAAATGCCTGTGAAGCGTCTAAGAATATTGCTGAGCAGACCTTCTTTTCTTCTAACGATTGTTCAATTACATTAGTAATTCTATGGACCTGATCAATTGTAGAGTGTTTATTTCGAAACCCAAATTGATGATCTGGGATGAGTTTAGAATCTTCGATAATGGGTTTTAGTCTTTTTAACAAAAGTTTCTCGAACAATTTTGACATACTTGGCAAAAGTGATATTGGTCGATAAGATGTTGTTTCGTTAGGTGGTTTTCAGGCTTGGGATCATCACAACTTCAGCCACCTTCCACATTTGAGGTACATATTTCAAACGAAATGATGTATGTTTACCATTGAATTCCGCTCTCTTTCAGTTTTGCTGTCATAGTCCTGTATGTAACTGAGTCTGGTGTGTTGATCTTCCAAACACCGTTGTTTAAAGTTGTTACTTGTACTCCTTGTCAGTAACTGATAGCATTAGTGTCCTTATCACACTGTGGTCTGTCATGCTAGGTATGTTTATAGGTGGTGGTGCTTGTTCTTTAGATTCCTTAGATTTCAGTAGGGAAGCACTTGCAGTTGTCTCTGCATTTCCTTTTTCTATTTCTGGTGAAGACAGATTTTCCTTTTTTTATTCGGTCTCTTTTTTTCATCACCCAGTCTGTTTCTCTTGAAAGCTCTTCTTCATCTGTACAATAATCAGGGGGGACATTCCTGTCCTGAGACTTTTGTGTGATTTCTCATCGACAGTTTTTTTTAGTTCATTGTTTTCCTTTTCAAGGGCACAGAGTTTCTTATTGAGTGACTCAACTAGGGCTTTTACTTGTATGAGTCGCCTTAGAAGTTCATAATTTTCATTTGTAGTTATATTATCTGAGCTACTTTGTTGACTGACTTTATTGTTGGAATTACTATTTCTTCTCATAGATGGTGATCTAACTACTACAGAACTCTTTTTAAAAGGATTTCTCCAGTCTTTAAGTGGTCGGCCTCCATAGAGGGTGGATTAACCAGATCATTTTCATTGCGGTTGCTTGCTGACGATGTCCCAGAGCCTGCTTTCCCACTCCTTACAGACGCCGATACTGGGGGTCCGAATCCCCACACCATAACATTTTCTCTGTACTGACTCTCCTTATTTGGTTTATCTTCGGGGTACCTACCCCTAGCCTACTAGGCAGCCCCCAGCACAAATCGGCTCACTGCCCAGTTTCCCACTGGGATTAGAACCTCAACATTCCACTGGGTTAGTTAGCTTAACAGGGGCACCTCTTGTAGGTTAAGTACTGGGGTTGGGATGAGAGAGGCTAGGAGAACTTTTTTGAACAAGTTCTTATTTTACAATGGACCGATAGAGTGTCCCAATAAGCATTATCACCCCCATTCACTCCCTTTAAATACTAACTGAAATTTATTTTTACTTTTACTCTTTACAGAAACAGAAACGAGTGCAGAATGGATTGACTCAAATGGAAAAACAATTGTAGTTAAAATGGAAAAGGCAGATGAATCAATGGAAATGAAAGAAATAAAAGACATAGACAAATTGAAGATTGCAAATGTAGACGAATCAAAAGAATTAATTGAACCAATTAAAATAAAATTGGAAACTGATAAATTAAAACATTAGACCAATTAAGAAAATCTGATAAATTATTAGAGGCAGAAAAAAATAAATTGAATGATTCAAAGGTATCAGAAAAATCGGATAGTTCAAGTACAATTATAGAAGTAAATGAAAAAACAAAAGATTTCAACTCTGATATTGTAAATGAATGTAAAAAAGTAGAGCATTTAAGTGAAATTAAGGAATCTGATAAATTATTAGAGGCAAAAGAAAATAAATTAAATGATTCAAGCGTATCAGAAAAAGCTGTCAGTGGAAATAAAATTATGGAAACAGATGATTTAAAAATGGTAGATCAGTTAAAAAAATTGAATAATTCAAACATATCAGAAAAAGCGGATAGTTCAAGTAAAACTATAGAAACAAATGAGAAAACAAGTGATTTTAACTCTGAAATTGTAAATGAATGTGAAATTAAGGAAACAGAAATGATAATGAGTGAATTAAACAGAAAATGTGAAGTAAATAAAACTAATGAATTGAAAAAATCAAGTGAATCATGTGATGCAAATGAATTGCAAGAGGAAAGTGAACCAAATCTGTCAAGTGAAGTGGTAAAAGAAGATAACATAAATAAATTAGATGAACCATTAGATAAAACTGTTTATATAAATGAAACAAATGTTTTAAAAGAGACAGACCAAGAAATAGAAATATATGAATCAAAAAAGATTAATAACATTCACAAACAAAATAACAATAAAAACCAGACTATTTGCAGGATCCAGAGCAAGTTAGATACTTATGCAAAGCCTGTCATTGGACTTGAATACTTACTGGAAATTGTTTCTGATGGTCCAGTTTATTATTATTGTATGCTGTGTGAAAAGAAGGGAGAGGATTCGTCATTTATAAGTCACTTCAGTAAGCAGAAACATTATACTCAGTATTTGGTAAGTTCCAGGCTTTTTGTTTGTATGTTTTATTTGTGTATGTCAGGCATGTGTCTGTTCCTCCTTGATTCAGCTACAAAGGAAGATATGTCAGGCACGTGTCTATCCCTCCTTGATTCAGCTACAAAGGAAGATATGTCAGGCATGTGTCTATCCCTCCTTGATTCAGCTACAAAGGAAGATATGTCAGGCACGTGTCTATCCCTCCTTGATTCAGCTACAAAGGAAGATATGTCAGGCACGTGTCTATCCCTCCTTGATTCAGCTACAAAGGAAGATATGTCAGGCACGTGTCTATCCCTCCTTGATTCAGCTACAAAGGAAGATATGTCAGGCACGTGTCTATCCCTCCTTGATTCAGCTACAAAGGAAGATATGTCAGGCACGTGTCTATCCCTCCTTGATTCAGCTACAAAGGAAGATACAGCGGGGCCTCAACTTATGAATTTAATTTGTTCCGGAAGTCATTTCATAAGTTAAAAATTTCGTAAGTTAAGGCTGATTTTACATGTAAATTACCTAATTCGTTCCACCAACTCCCCCCATACAATAAAAAAAATATACATTTATGTCAACTATGGAAGAACCTATTAAACCACATTTATTAATGTGCTTTATACATTAATAAAGCACAGATAAAACCTGAAATAAAAAAAAAACCTGAAAAATAAAAAATTACACATACTATGTAGTATATTACATATACATAATACTAATACAAAATAATGTAAGTAATAAACTTTCTTACATCCAAAGATTTGGATATGTAGCGAACTTCATGGAAGGAGGCGGCGACGAAGGATGTGGATATGGAGGAGGAGGAGATGAACGTGGAGAGCTGAGAAAGAGAGCGTACGTGCTTGCATTCAACAGTGTATTAGAAAATAAAATTTAGCAATAAATCTTGAAAAGAATAACACTTTTTAAAACATTTTCTAACTTTTTAATTTTTTTATGATTGTTTTGCACCTCTTAGAACTTAATTTTTAATTATCATCACTTTCTTTTGTCTTTTTGGGTTTACTTTCACCTTCCCCAGTTTCTTCCGACATGTTTGGTCAAATAACGGTTCAGCATTGATTGTTTTTGCTGATTTTTAAGAATGCTTCTGAAATGTGTTAGGCAAATTCCATCAAAATATGCGGCTGTCCTATTCATAAACACTATTTCAGGATGTTTTTTTCCACGAATTCGCAAATTTAAATGGAATTTTGTAAGGATTCTTTTTTATTTTGGCTGTGGATGTGATGGATTCCATCACAAAGAAGAAATACAATTTTTGCAGGTTTGCGTTGTTTTGTTAGTTGAGGCACGTTTTGCAAGTTAGGATGGAAAATTTTTGAAATCCCGTTTTGTAGAAATTTTTATTATTAAGGTCATTTGTAAGTAGAGGCCCCACTGTGTCTCAGGCACATGTGTATCCCTCTTTGTTCAGGTACAAAGGAAAAGGCATGTGTTTAACAGTGGCATTAATTAAGCTGTGTTTTCTAAATTATAAATTATTGTCACTATACAAAAGTGTATTTATTCTTTGTTTTAATACAAAAAATTTGTATTTGTTTTTTCATGCAGTGAGACAGAAGAAACGATGCTGATTAGTAATGAATATTTTAATTTTCAGATAGTATGATTTAATTGAAAATTTATTTTAATTTTGCATATCAAATGGTTAGGTTATAAACCCTTCAGTTCTATTAACCTTGTTCATTACTTCCAAGCATGAAACAAAATTTTATTTTAAAAATACCATATATATTTATGTATTTATTGGCTTTATATACAAATATTTCTCAATAAGGAGTTATATATATCCTGAAGAGAGAGAAGTGCCTCTATGTGCTTATGCACCATAGCTTAAAAACTAAGAATTAAACACTAAAACTTAATAAAAAAGATTTGTATACATGTACACTATAGTAAATAAATAGTAAATATATAAAATATGAATCAACATCTTTTCTTTTATTTATTAATTATTATTTTGAATGAGTGGAATATTATTCTCCTTACTAACCATTTTATTAAAAAAAACTTTATGTATTTGTTTATGAATCTGTTATAATTTAGCATTTTAATTTTAATATTAACTGTTAAATAAGTATATGCATATAACAAAATAGATACACAAAGTTTGAAATACTGTCTCAAATTATACTTTTAGAAAATTTGATTTTATCAACATAATAATTATTAATAAAATCTGTATAATTTAAAATTATATATTATTATATAATTATAAATTATATTGTATACACACACACACACACACACACACACACACACACACACACACACACACACACAAACACATATGATAAAAAATTTACCAGCAGTCTGTTTTCACTTGGGATAAAACATTACCTATCCCATAGTTGCTCATTAATCTACATTACTCTAAACTGTAACTGATTTAAAATTGTCATAAAAAATGTATATTTTTGTTTTTACAGACTCTTTTCTTCCATGCTGCTGCTGACAAGTTAAACTTATTTTATAAAATTGGCAAAAATCATGACCTTTTCTATAACTTGACCGAACATGTTGTTGCCAGAATTGAACATGTGCTAGGCAGATTACAGCCACTTCAGACAAGAAACGATAAGTTTGTGTACAACAGATTTAGTATTTTGGAAAGCATTGAGAAGGGTAAACACTTAAGGTTTGTAAATACATTTTTGGCATGTTTTAACATTTATGTTACTTGAAAGGGAAAGTGTTTGACATAAGAAAAGGAAAATTTCTTTCACACATAACAAAAGCAAATTCATTTTAGTGTGTGCATAGTGCATCACATTCTTTATATCAGAGAGTTTGATTGAGCACTGCCATATACTAACGACGTATAATTTAATATTGGCCTGGTTCATCTGCTACGATCTGAAGTAATAGATTCCACAGCTAACAAGAAGAAAGGTTAAAATTTAAATTTCATTGATTACACTGTATAATAAAAACAAAAATATAAATTATATCATTTTACATAGGGTTTGATTTAAGATTTTTCAGTAATGAGATTTTTGGGAGATAATATTAATTAATTAATTAATATTAATTACTAATATTAATTATTATAGCTTTGTTTCGGGGTTTTTCCTTAATTTAGTTGTTTTTTTGTTAACTAGTTGTAGTATTGTTAATTTTATAGTTTATATATTATTTAGGTACTAACAATTTTTTTGTATAGCCTACATGAATTTAATTGAAACTCTTCTGTCAAAAATATAAGTAGATGATGATAACCTTTCATAAGTTTTTTACTTTAAAAAAATTACTATTTTTCAATTTTGAAAATTTCAAAAAAGTAGTACATTATTATAATGGATTATTGTCAGATGTCAGTAGATAAGAATAATTAATTTTTTTAATACTAATAATTATTATAATTTTATTTAGAGAAACATCAGAACAAAACTTTGTGGAATGTGTTAATGCTAGTCACCTTGAAGAAGGAAATTGTACTGGTAAGTTTTTGTTTATTAATTTGTATTTTACAATTTGTAAGACAAAATTGTACTGAAAACAAAAAAAGTACTGAAATAGCTCTAAGATGATCATGGTATGATAATATTTCTAGTAAATATTGTAGTGCTTTTGAGTTATTTGTATTATTTAAGGTATTTTAAAAATTAACAAAATTATCAGCATAACTTTATAAATATTAAAGGGAATCAACCATAAAATAGACTCTTATTTTTTACAAAAGCTCTTATTTATTCAACTTCTTCTTAGATCAGACAATACTGGACTATCAGAGTTGCTGGCAACTTATAAAATTGGCTTCAGCTATAATAAATTGAGGACTTGTTAGGCCCTTTGTCCACCAGCGCAACACAGTACAATTCAACTGCAACCCAACATATTTGTAACACTTGGATCAAAGTTGTTCTTTATCTACTGATGCAGCTCTTGCGATTTCCAACTGATAATTTCATCAGTCTGCTTCAGAATGTTAAGCCATGCTGTTGAAAATCATAATGTTGTTTTTGCATACTGGTATACGGCTTCAAAATAGACGGAAATTTTGGGTTAATCCTGTTTTTCACGAACGTTAAACTTGTTCAGTTTTTGTGTTAGCGCATGAACTTGAAAAACATGAAACAAAATTCAAAAGCTTCTTGCTTTGAGGCAAAATTCAAAGCACGGATGCCTTTCCACTGCTTCCACTAGTTTACTGCAAAATACTTGATCACAATCTGACATTATAGACTCTAGAATATAAACAGGGCAGAAGCACGTCGCATGAGAGTAGGCAGGCTACTGACAAGCCAGTCAGTTTAGAGTCACAGCGTTTAGCAAGTAGTTTTCGTGTTTATCACAGGTTTGCATTGCAGTCACACCAGTGGATGAGGTACAATGCAATAAGTGTAGAACTCTGTAGCGACTCCCAATGCTTGTGACATTTTTCTGGGTTGGGTCGCATTCGTGTTGCGCCGGTGGATGAAGGGCCTTACTGTTCCAAATGTAATCATCTTACCTATTTTGGATCATAATGGCAAGGAAGGGCAGTTGAATATTCTTTGTAACACAAAATTGTAGAATAAACAGCTCATTGAAAACCATGCTAACCTCTGTAAATATCGTAGTTACTGATAGAATAAAAATAAAAATGAATGCAAATATGGCAAGGCAAATTCTCTTTACACAAATTGAAAATGATCTGTTTATTGGAACTTGCAGCCAAAGTATGTTGATGCCTTTAAAAAATTTGAAACAAATTAGTCCAGAGATCTAACTACAATATAAGTGGCAATATTGTGATAACATTTTTAAAAATTATTTTAAGTAAAACCAGCAGTACAGATTTACAAAGTATTTTTGTATAATTTTTTAATTTAAAGTATAAAATATCACTAAATAAATTCACTTTGAATTATGTATTTTATATTTGCAGTTGGATGGAAAGGAAAACTAAACCCAAGTACACCTATAACACAGCAAAAAAGGTGAGGCAAAATAAATATAATCTAAATATAAAATAAAAAAATAAATGAAATTATACATAAATAAAAAAGATCATATATATATATATATATATATATATATATATATATATATATATATATATATATATATATATATATATATATATAAGTTATGGTATGGTTTCGAGGATGTCGCTTTTTAAAAAACAACTTTTTATTAATTACAATAAGACTTTAATATTCACTTAAAACTTATTATAATTATTTAAGTTCGTCTCATATGCATTGAGATGCGAACTGAGTGAAACCTCGATTAACACTGAGCTCCTGCTCTTTCTTCTCTAGGTACATGAAAATGCTTACTGTGCTAAAAGCTAAACTGTCAGCATTAAATATAGCTAAGTCTAACACTAAATCTAGCAAAGTTTACAATAATTGTCTATATAACTCCTCCATCCCTAAACAAAACTTCCTGGGGTGGTTGAATAGCAACTTCCCTCGAAGTTCTTCCAATTAGCTTCTTAGACGCCAAGTATAGTAGTCCTCCAATAAGGCAATGGTCCAAACACTGATGTGCTGTGTGATGGGTGAATTCGATCAATTCTGGAGACAGTATCTAGGTTGATCCTGTCGTGTTCTAGCTTCTTTATTATTGTAAAGAACAGTATTATTGTTGAGCTTTATTACCCCTTAAGGATTGATAACTCAAAGTCAAATTGTAAATGCGATATTACAGAATGAGCAAAAGTATTTGGAATTAACTCTATTGTTACAATTGATACTTAACTGTTACTTAATTGTTACTCTACTGTTACAATGGTTACTTAATCCAAAGACTACAGAACTAAATACTAACAAGTATTTTACATTTGGTGTAATTGTTACAAATTCTGATCATACTTAGTTGGTAATGAATATATTTTCGCTTAATTTGTTCATAAGTCTCTTGTATATCACGTTGATTAATTTTGCTTACGTGATAATTTTCTATTATTTCCTGAATTTCATCTTCTCTAGTCACATCTAACAACTTAGTGTTACATTTAACTAACCAAAGTTTGGATTTTTTGAAATTTTTTGTTATACAAGTCACAAATTTTTCATAAAATTTGAAAGGTGATTCCCCGTTTTCTTGCTTTAATTCTGCCATTTCAAGATTCAAAGTAAAACAATCCTTCTTATCAAAATAACTAGTCAGCAAAATTATTTTTACATCTGCCCAAGCATAAGTATTAGAATTAACTACCATTTCAAGAGCTTGCCCCTTTAATTTTGATAATATGGACGATAACAAATATTAATTTTGGAAATCTTCTAAGTTATCAGCTACAAAGAATTTATTGACCATTTTATCACATATTGTGATGAATCTATTAAGCATGGTTGGTTCTCCGCTAAACTCTGGAATCATGTCCAGGTATTCTTTCTTCAGTGTTGGGATAGACATTGTAATATTTAGTTATTACTACACACAAAAATAAATCAAAATTAAAATTAAAAATCAAATTATAAAATATAATACTTATAAAATAATGCTACAAATTATTTATGATAACCTATGTTTGGTTTATCTTTAAAAATATTCAATTGATTCAATTAACAAATTGATCTTTGATATTTAATTATTTTGTTTGTTAATTATTTAATAAAATTGATGTAACATACATTCGTAGGTATATAGTATACAAAACTATTTTGTGGGATCTACTTACAATAAGATCCAAAATACTTTGCTCATTTTATGCGCACTTGCCACGAAAAATTCGCACAAACACTTCACTTCACTTCGGATGTAGATGTTCACTCTACGGTTGCAAATATTCACTTTGCCGGTTATTGTGTGTTCAATTTAATAATATACACTTATTAAATTGAACGGTTGGTCTTTTGTTCGACACTTCGGTTAACAGTTGAAACTGAAGAAAAATTATATGCACTATTTTTCCCGAAGTGTCCTACCGACTGCGCCAGTTATGGTATGGTTTCGAGGATGTCGCTTTTTAAAAAACAACTTTTTATTAATTACAATAAGACTTTAATATTCACTTAAAACTTATTATAATTATTTAAGTTCGTCTCATATGCATTGAGATGCGAACTGAGTGAAACCTCGATTAACACTGAGCTCCTGCTCTTTCTTCTCTAGGTACATGAAAATGCTTACTGTGCTAAAAGCTAAACTGTCAGCATTAAATATAGCTAAGTCTAACACTAAATCTAGCAAAGTTTACAATAATTGTCTATATAACTTATATATATGGTGTTTTTCTTTGTGTTAGTTAAAATTCCATGCATAGTTTTTGAACAGGACAAAAAATTCTGCATTAAACATTCCAACTGATTTAAAAATAAGATTTAAAGTAGAAAAATTTCTTCCACACATTTAGACAATTCAACAAAAGCAAATTCATTTTAGTGTTTGCATAGTGCATCACATTCTTTATATCAGAGAATTTGATTGAGCACTGCCATATATTAACAACGTATAATTTAATATTGGCCTGGTTCATCTGTTGCAATCTGAAGTGATAGATTCCACAGCTAACAAGAAGAAAGGTTAAAATTTAAATTTCATTGATTACACTGTTCAGCTTAATTAATTCATTCATCTTAATAGACTGTAAAATCTACTTCATTAATTTATATGTTGTAGTTGTATGTATAAAATTTGTTGTATGCTATATATTTATGTCATTGCTAATTTTAATACCTGAGGGGCTGAAGAATTTTGTTATATTTAGGGATTTCAGTGGTGATGGTGTTTCTAATAACAAGAGTATTTCCGACAGAGTTTCACAATTTGTAGGTAAGCATTATATAACTTGTTGACAATTTCCTACATATAATTCCTAACTAAGTGCTTTTCTAAATCTTTTTAAAGTTCTTCATGTAACAGTCTTTTTATCCGCTATAAATGTTGTAATTTTGTAGTGTACGTATCTCTGCCTTTCTTAACGTCAAAAACTTTATATTTGTTGATGCGTTTCCATTTTACTTCCAAAATACTTCCATTTTCAAAACTTGTTGAAAATCTGCTCAAGAAATTACAGGAAAAAGTTACAAATTTATAGTAAAAAGTTTTGAAAATGGAAGAATTTGAAAACGTGTTAACAAATATAAAGTGTTTGAAACAAGGAAAGGCTCATATGTACTCAAACAAACAAAAATTTGTTGGCTTGTTTATATATTAATTACTTTATAGTTACTGTACATAAAAAAGTCATATTTATTAATAATAAATAAAACAAATTAATATTTTTAAAAAGAAATAGTAAAAGCTGTTTGCAGTGGACTTTGGATTTAAGTGTCAACTATGTTTTTAAGATAATAAATTAAAAATCGTAAGAACTGTCTGAGAGTCAGTGATATGTGATATTATGCACCAATTAGGATGTGGGCCCAAATAACTTTGCTACCTGTTGGCCACTCTTTTTCATGTTCCTAACTCTGCGGTGGTTGGATCCCTTGAGATGCCAGAGACTGGTGGTATGTATAACCCAAGGTGATGTGTAAAGTTGTCTCATTGCGAAAGTCGACACAACTCCTGTTTATGGAGTGTTTCAGATTTAAAAAATGCAACCTAACAAGCTTTTAAATACGTAACAAGCTGTTTACAATTCTTAGTGGTACATTCATGAATACAGTGCAAAGTTTAATCTGAAAATGGATCAAATTCAACAAGGAATAAAATTAAGTTCAGGGCCATTTGTAATGAAAGTTTGACAGTAAGTTTAGTAATTGTAACAAAACTATTGCAGAGACACATTATACAAAACATTGAAATTCCTACTTACTGTGAAATGTGACAATATTCTATTATAATAATATGTACTATATTCAACTGAGTTGAATTTTTTTAGGTTTTGGTCAACCATTTAAACCAGATATTGGTTCAAGTTATTTTCAAGAACCGCCAAAAGGATGTAATAGAGCACAGAACCCTGTATGTTTGACTTTGCAGGAAATTATAGGCAATACAGAGGACCCTTCTCATTCTCACAGGTAAAACTTTTAATTACACCACATCTCTTAGTAATATTCTTCTCTATTTGTTTTCAATCTGTTTTTTATTTGTTTTCTTACAGCATTCTAAACAAAAGACTTACGGGGTTATATTTAGTTAGGGGTCTGCAGGGCAACCCCGCAATTTTAATGGGTCGGGTCGGACCATTTGAAAAGCCTGACTTCGGTGCGAGCTAAGCTTACAATTCGGGTTAAAGCAGATCGGGCCATGAAATATTAACTTTTATTTTAAACAGTTGTATACGCAATATGCATACATGCCTATGCATATTTGCACATACAATATATGCATATTTGTCTATATGTAAGTCTTTCATTACCAAGATAAGTAATAGACAAATACTATAAACAAAAACAATTTAATTATCATCGAAGGTCAAGTGTCTGACAACTTATAAACCTTATTATTATTGATATTCTGTTAGTATTACTCTACAAAACAAACTGTTGTTGACTTGTCAGTGAATGCTATACTGTCACTACTGATAGTCGGTTTATTTTTTGTGATACTGCAGTTAAATAGAGTAAAAGCACAGTCAACACCACATCAAATTGACAACATCTACAATTGGGCATCGTTTGTATAGACGTGTTACGAACATCACAAATGTGACTATACCACAAGTGGACTGTGTATATTTACAAAATTGATCTGTGTATATTACAATTATGATCTGTTCTTTGTCTGACTGGGTCAACACTTCGCATTGTTTAATAAATAAGTGAATGTGATGGACAACAGTGTGCATTCACTCACTTGAGAGAACCTGCAGCATTCTGCAAATATCCTTTCTTCAGTATAGTCTTGATTCATGGTTATGTCACTAAATTAAAAGAAGTAATATTTTCAAATACAAAAATCAGTTGAAAATACTCAACACCATTGTGCTGACTTAATTGTTCTTAATTGTTCAGACTGACTTATTGTTCTTTGTCTGACTGGGTCAACACTTCGCATTGTTTAATAAATAAGTGAATGTGATGGACAACAGTGTGCATTCACTCACTTGAGAGAACCTGCAGCATTCTGCAAATATCCTTTCTTCAGTATAGTCTTGATTCATGGTTATGTCACTAAATTAAAAGAAGTAATATTTTCAAATACAAAAATCAATTGAAAATACTCAACACCATTGTGCTGACTTAATTGTTCTTAATTGTTCAGACTGACTTATTGTTCTTTGTCTGACTGGGTCAACACTTCGCATTGTTTAATAAATAAGTGAATGTAATGGACAACAGTGTGCATTTACTCACTTGAGAGAACCTGCAGCATTCTGCAAATATCCTTTCTTCAGTATAGTCTTGATTCATGGTTATATCACTAAATTAAAAGAAGTAATATTTTCAAAGACAAAAATCAATTGAAAATACTCAACACCATGGTCGTAAATAAGAAATTTGATTTTACCACCATTATTTCATTTAGATATTATTTTGATGCACTGGAAACTTCAATTTATTTATTTTTATGCATATTTAAAAGCGTGGTTTTGACCAACCAATAACATCTTTGTGTCTAACAAAGTAAGTTTAACAAACTACTCCTACTGCTTCTAGAAAGCCTTACGTTATTAATTGTAACTTTAAACAGTAAAACTGTAAACGTCTAACAAGTAAAACTTAAGTATTTCATTAAATATTTAAATTCCGTAAGTTCAGCCAGTGCGGAAAAAACCACTCTAAATTATATCAAAAGCAAAATATTATTTTGTGTTTCGGTTATGCAAATAGTTTTACATTTTGGCCGTGCACATCTGGGTGGTTACACCTGTTTTGAAAATATAACAGTGCAGGGTTGTTGGGTTGTAGTCATTAGCCTACAGGGAAATTTCTGTAAATCATTTACTAATAATACTTATTGTTAAATTCAAAATTATTTTGAAAGATGTAGTCTACCAAAGAAAACTTTGTATAAAATATGCATTCTTAATTATGAAATGATATTGATAAATGTTAATCCTTCCAAAAACTGCAAATATTGTGATTTAAAATTCTGTGGGTAAAATTCTCAAATTTTAATGACCATTTCCGCGTTTGGACATAACAGGGATTGACTGATTGAGTAAACCAAATAAAGAAGAAAATTTCGTTATGCATTGTTATCACATGCAGTAATATTACTGTATTTGGCCGTAATTTGATACTTCGTAAGACTTATAGTAATTCAAACTATTAATAAATGTGTTTTTCTTTTCAAAAAGAAGTATCACAATTGAGAGACTGCTCCATCATTGTTGAGACGATAAACAATTGTCCATCATTGTTTATCGAGACTAACTGGGACCAGAAAGGACACGGAAAAATGAAAATAAGTCTGTACTGGATATAATAAGAAATCAGTACTAACATATATACAGTAAATGCAAACTGTTTTTTCTTTATGAAAAAGTGACATCATGTTAGTTCATCTGGTGTGGTGTCGGAATTCACCATAACCACTGTTGTGGTCCTTAACCCATTCACTGATATCTTCAATATTAACATCTGTATAGCTGCTGAATGACCTACCTGGAATCCTCATTTATTAGATCAGGTCATGTTAGCAGTCAGTGTTACTTCTCATGACGATAAAGGGAGAAGAAAATGTAACTAGTTTATCAGATTCTGTATGTGTTTTTGCACGCTAGCAAAAAATTAAATAATGGTGTTACTTTTGTTTTTTTGCAGAATTGCTTTAATCATTTGATTAATAAATTGTTCTTTTTTTTATTGTATGAAGTTTGCTGTGTGCTATAAGGCCTGTAGTTTTATTTCTAGATATTTAGCACTTGTGCAGTTGTTTTTTATAAAATGTGTATAATGAATGCGCTAAAACATAATGTATTGAGTATGGAACAGAATCTAAAAGCAATTGAATGGTTAGGTAAGGACGAACCAGTGAAACTCGCGTTGAGCTCAGTGTCTATGTAACAACAGAGAAAGACTAGTTAATGCTAGTTGTCTCTTTATAAAAAATAAATAAAAATAATACTTTAGCATTTGCACAAATATTCAAGCTATTTTAGGCTTAACTGACTTTTATTACGCAACTAGGGTTCCATTTCTGTAGGGTTCTGTTAAAAGCTGTAATAATAAATTACAAAGGAAAGAGATGAAAAAAGTACTTAAAAGTAAAATAGGTGTTTCAACTACAGTAATTATAATGGCTTAATTTTTTTATTTACTTCCTGATTGGTTATGTATTCAAGTAAACCAGAGATCCAGTAAATTGGTGGCCGAATAAACGAGGTTGCACTGAATTTAAAATTAAGTGTTAAGTACATTAGAATGGCCCGTCTCCTTACAAGAATGTCCATAATGGTTATAATGTGTGCTATTAGAGAACACAGTGTCAAAAACAAGGTATTTTCATGTGGTCTTTGTAAAAGTTTTGTACATTTTTTTAATTTAAAAGTTTTTTTATAAAAAAGCAGAGAAGATTATAATCTGAAATTGGTAAGTATAGTATTTATGAATATGTTGTATGTGAAATTAAGTATAAGTGTTAGTTGTTAGTTTACACTTTTAATAACTACATTATTAAATAGTGTAGTTTTAATTTTAGTAACTGTAGTTAAATAGTCTGTGCAACAAATTTTATATGTAGTTAGCTTCAAATAGATGGAAACAATATTGTATTTCCCTGAACAGTGTAATCTGATTGTTAATTAAAGTGAGACAGTAAACATTTAAATAACAAAGAAATATATAGATGATGTTCACTAAGGAATTGGAGTCATGTGAGTAAGTCATCAGGTTTTGGGCTACCATATTGAATTTCTACAAATATTATGTAACTTATGAATCTCTGTTGCAGTTAAGACAAATCAATTGTTACCTCATTTGTTGAAATGAGTTCAATAGGGGCGACATTACTGGAACATTTCGTAGTGCTAGCCAAAAGTTCTGGGAATTTGATTTCCACATGCGAACTATATGTGGTATGACTTACTGCTGGTAAAGTGGCTGTACCAACAGTTGTAATGGTGATAGGAGTGTTTTTGTGTTGTGCGTTTGTGTAACATCTTTTAGTGTTGTAATATTTTAAGGAGCAAAGAACCTGCATAAAATTTTGCTTCAAGCTTAAAAAAAAATTCTGCAGGAAATGCTTGTGGAAACATTTGGAGACAGTGCTTTGAGTCAGAGTAAAGTTTTTTATGGTACAAACACTTTATGGATGGACGAATGTCTGTGGCCAATTATCAGCTTTCAGACTGACTATCTACAAGAGCAACAGTGGATAACATTGTAAAAGTGCAAGAGGCTATTTTTGTAGATAGTAACGAACAATCCATGATATTTTTGTAATCAAAGGAATGTCATACGGGTCCATGCAACGCATCTTTGTTAGTTTCGGCATGAGACACATTGCTGCAAAATTTTTATCAGAATCTGTTGTGCAACAACCAAAAATATCATCGAGTAACTGTCTGCACTGAATTGAAAATTGTAGCAAGAGATTAAATCCAACTTCATATTCAGTGTCATAACTGATGATGATACACGGCGATAATAACCTTAACGGTTTTTCGCAGGAAAAAAATAGTGGTGATATATGGTTTTTCGTTGTGACCCTGAAATTAAGCATTTCAGTACTTGTTGCGGTGGAAGTCACCATATTCACCATTAGAAAAAAAAACTTTTCAAGTTCACAGCATCATGAAGTCCATGATATAATTGGTTATTTTTGGCATCAAAGGCATTATGTACAAGAATGTATCCCTTTTGTCAATGGAAAGTGTTAGTGTGAAGTTTTAAAGTGGCTACGTGAGAGCATTAGGTGCAAACATTCAGAACAATGGGAGGACAAGAACTGAGTTCTCCATGACAACGTGCCTGTACAAATATCATTAGTTGTTTTGGAATTTTTTGCTTCTTAAATCACAGTAATGATTCCCCACCCATCCTATTCGCCTGACCTTGTCCTGTGCAACTTTTTTCTGTTCCCCAAAATAAAGTTGAAATTGAAAGGCCGTCATTTTGATACAAATGAGGAGATCAAAGCAGGATTGCAGGATGTAATTCGAACATTTATACTTTAAAACTTCTAGGAATCATAGGAAAAATTTTGGGATTACTGTATTCACGCCCAGGGGGAGTACTTTGAAGGAGACGATAGAAACTAGGAGTATGATAAGCAATTTTATTTTAATGGAAAAATTCCCTGAACTTTCGAGTAGCAGCACCTTGTATATAACAGTTTTCATGTAGGCTGTCAAAAACAAATTTTCCTTTGCTTTGCCATATTTGGGTGAAAAGAGATGCAATATATATTTTTCTTCCAGTTGTGAGGCATTTGGTATTGTATTGAAAGGAACACAAATGTTGATTAGTACTACATATTTTCAATTTAAGTTTTTTGTTGTTTTTGTATGTTTTGGAATGTAAGTCAACATGTAGGCGAGAGCTTCATACATGTTTGAAAAACTCAAATTCAGACAAGTCACTTCATATAACTTTATTATATGAAGGAATGTCAGTCATTGCCTTGTTTCACATCTTGTCTATATTTCTGTTGACCATAACCTATTCTATTGTCCCAATTATGAATTCTTACAGCATATATAAGTATCATTTACTTGATACCTCACCCTTCATTTATTACATGACAAATTATTTAGTAAAATGTGTTCTTTGTCAAATTGAGTTACTTGCATCGATTCTCTTCTTCTGCCTGTAAGTGTCACTATTGTACAAAGAGATTTCTATTTTGTAAAATACGATAAGTTTCTATTTTAGCCTAGGCTAAAGTGTATAAAATTTCTAAAGTTTGTAAAAGGACCATAAATGTGTAAATTTTAGGTTTTTAAATGCCTTGCACATTTAAAAATAGTGTTTTTGTAGTTTTTTTACCTTCTAATTATTTCAGCCGTAAAAAATCAAATTTCTTATTTTCAATATAATTACAATATTTAATTACAATGCACGATCGGAAGTATTAAAAAATATTTTTTTTACTTTCCTTGTCTACCTTGAGGCAAGTTTTTCGCAGTATAGAATTCAATATTTAAAAAAAAAAAAAATGTTGTCCCATCCTACAGTGCAGTAAATTTTAACAAATTTAGTAATCTTGACAAGAGGACAGTTGCAGCAAAAGTTTTTTTTCTAAAGTAAAACAAACCATCAGTCAAAAGAAAACCATATGCAAATTGTGCAAGACATGTTTGTTGGGAAGTGCCACTGGCAGATGGTATAATATTACCATTATGTGAAATGCTTGTAAAACACATGCTTGTTTTTTTTAATAAATAAAACATATAACATTACTATTGTTTGACATATAATATGTTGACAGATATATATCAACATTCTTATATACCAATAACTAGATATAAAACTTGGGGGTTTTTATTATGACCCTGAAACCAATATTCAGTCCTTTCAATGAAAAATATTGAATTTGACATTATTGATGAAGAAATTGTAGGTAAAGCAGAAGTTGTATTTCATTCTCTGTTGTTAATTTTAACAGAAGACTTCGGAAAGTGATAAGTTTTGATAATTTTTTTTTTTTTAAATGTACAAAAAAGCCATTATAACCCAGAATCCAAAGTTTAGTCCTTCCAATGAACAATTTCAAATTCAAGTCCTTTTCTGGATAATTGAGGTCCTGTATATTTTAACCTGTAACCTTCAGTTAATTGTGAATTCCATCAGTATGTACAAATTCATTTAATCTACTTTGTTTTGTTTTACATTTTTTTATACTAAATAGATTACTCAAGTTTACATTTGTATCAACATTTCATGTAATTTAGTTCTTCAAAATTAATTTTTTTATGTTTTGGAAACTTTTCTAAAATGCATTGTTCTTATTAATTTACAAGGTGTAATTAATGTCCATTAATAATAGCATATAAAAGGAGTATTTGTATTTAATATTTTTACTATAATATATTTATGGAAAATATTTTTGGTATTTGTATACAGATAGCCAATCTGTTTGTGTATCAAACAAATTATCTGATACCATTATACTCATATCAGGGATCAGTGTAAAACCCTAAAACTGAGTTGTGGCATCTAGATTCATTATGATTAAAAAGTGAGTCAAAAGTTTGGAAAGCCCTAATCAATTTTACGAGTGCTGGTCAGAAAGTAACAGACATCTGGCCTATCGTGATAATGGACGGCGCTAGAGCTGCCATCTTGGTGTCACAACATTCGTACACTCAGTACGCATCCAGACTACCGTCTGAGATCTGTATCACTCTTTGCTCTCTGTAACATGGTAAAATGTGTGCTGCAATGGAAAATCAACCACACGTTCTGTGATTACATTTTGTAGGCAAAGAAACACAAACATATTGAAAATTTATCGCCAACTTTGTAAGGTGTATGGACAAGGAATAATGAATGAAAGCCGAGTGAGGCAATGGTGTATTGATATTAAAAATGCCGTACCAATGTTCATGATGAGGACTGCTAGCATCATGATGATGGTAGGCCTAGCATTGAGACAGATGAACTGGTGATGAAAATCAACGACAAAATTAGTGAAAATGGCCATTTCACGATTCAGGGACTCTGCACTTTTCCCCAAAATTTCACAGGTTTTGCTGTAGGAATTTTTTGTAGGAAAGTTTGATTGGTACAAATTTTGTGCTAAGTGTGTTCCGTAAAAATCCTAACGGAAGACCACAAAAAACAAACTGGCTGCAGCATTGACCTTCCTTCAAGATTATGAGAAAAATGGTAAGAAAGTTATTGATCATATCGTAACTGGGGACGAGACTTGGGTGAAGCATGTCAGTTGTGAAATAAAAAGGCAATCGATGTAATGGAGATACACAAATTCTCTCAAGAAACCAAGAAAGTGTTTGCAAATGCTGTCAGCAAGAAAAATCATGGCTACTGTGTTTTGGAACTCTTAAGGACATGAGGTGAAAAAATTATTGCAAAAAGGTATTGTGAAACAGTAAGAAAGATAAGGTGCGTGTAACACAAGAAGTGTCAAAGAAAACTGAGCAAGAAGGTTTTGTTTTTTCACGACAACGAACGTCCACACACGGCCAATTGTACCCGAGAGCTTTTCAATGGTTTTGGATGGGAGGTGTTTGATCATCCACTGTACAGCCCAGGTTTGGCACCGAGTGACTACCTCTTCCTAGTGATGAAGACATGGCTCGCAACACAACGCTTCAATACCGACGCTGAACTGCACGTCGGTGTAAACCAGTGGTTGAAAAACCAGTATTTAAAAACTTGTATGATAAATGCGTTAATATAAACAGTGATTATGTAGAAAAATAGCTTAAAAGTTTACATTTCAAATGTATATAATAAAATTTGGTTTCATTCATTTTGTAAATTTACTGTAAAACATCTGTTACTTTCTGAAAAAGCCTCATAGAACTTCCAGATAAAATACTGTAATTTTCAGAGTAAGTATCAGCCTTACTTTTTGATGGAAATAGAGTTTCATACTCTTTTTGGGGGGTGGGGTGACCCAAGGGTTGTAGCTAAAATATTTGAAACAATAAAATCCTTTATGATACATCATTATATAGTCTACCTAAAGCGAAGATGGCATGAAGTTGATATTTGTATTGAAAATGGCAGTGGAATAAAGTTTGAATTTAAATACAATAAATTTTAACAAGAGAGATTAAAAAATATGTTAAATAATAATAAATTATTTTCAAATAGATATTCAGTAATGTTATGTAAAAAAATGAATAAAACTAACAGTTATTTATTTTCCATTATAGGTTATTAGACCGTCTACATCGTTAAAAATTTATCCTGCTGCCATTTTGAAAACCAACATAGTAATAACATTTTATTTCTTTATAATTTTTCTTTCTTTAAAGAGACTTTTAAATTTATGTATCACATGTAGAGTGTTATCATTTAAAATTCTGAGTTAAAATCCCTGGGTAACTCCCTTCCCCTGAAGAAGGGGTTAAAACCATTTCTCAGAAGGTAGGTTAGTTGACTTCTTAAAACTTATTCTAAAATCTGGAACAGTTTTAAAGTTAATACTTTTGAATCACTATATATAATCAATTAACTGACAGAAACAATAATAATAATAAATTAATTAATAAATAATAATTAATATGACTTTGTATTTTCATTTTTTTAACAGTTTTGTAAAAAAAAGTGTAATTGTAAAATCACTGTAATTGTATATAGATTGTGTGGCAAAAGTGAGGTACAAAAAGATAATCAATACTCACCACGTAACCTACTACACGGCTAGTAATATAGAATTGTACAAAGGATCGAACTAAACTTAAATTCAAATACACTTATTTAAATATACTGTTTGTAGGTTTGAAGAAAGAAGATTTTATAATTTCGCTAGTTCAATTCCTGATCTGTTGAAAAATTATGAAGAACGAGTTAAACAAATTGAAGAAAATCTATTGAATGACTTTAGATTTTATCAAGAAACTCCAGAGAAACATCCATTTTATGTTAAAGAGTGGCATGAATATTGTAGTAGAAAAAATTTAGAACTAGTTAAAAATTTTGAAGACCCAGATAATAAAAAACTTTTAGCTGATTGGTTTGAGTTTTGGGATACTAGATTGAAAGAATGGTTCCAAGAGATATTTCAAATGGACAAAACTGAATTGAGACAACAATTGAGAGATTTGCACTATGAAGAAAGAGGAAGTATGGTGAAAACATCAAGCAAAGATCCTTACAAGTGGATTAAACCTGGATATGATTCATCTCGCAAACCAAATTCCATTCTATCTGTTATTCTAATTCTTAAGAATTTATCATCTCTAAACAACATCTTAGGACCTTTAGCACCAAGAATAGGTAATCTCTTATCTTCAGCTTTAATGCAGAAAAATTTCTCTGAAAATGGTGCAGAAGGAATTTTACTAGATAAGGAAAATTGTGCAATCCTCAAAGAAGCAAGAGAAAGATTGGAAGTATATCAACGCTCTGACTGTGTTCAATACAATTTGACTAGTAAAGTGAAAACAGCGATCCTCAATATAATTGATTTACTACGCTCAGTTTCTGGAAGACAACATGATGACCGACAGTTACTGTGCACTAAAAAAGTTTTCTTTGGGGGTGAAAATTTTAGTATTGAGTCTAGCAAAAGTACAACCTTCAAAGTATCTGAACTTAATCAGTTTATAGATAAAGTAGGTTTTTTATCACATATAGCGAAGCCAGAAAGAACTGCAATTGTGCAAGAAATTGCTTCAGAATTGTTTCTCCGTGGATTAACTGAAATAACTGAAGACAATTTGCTGCAGCTCAAGAAGGTTCTTACTCCTCGAGACAAAGGCCGAGAAAAAGTACCTGGCTACATGGAGTCTCCTTTGGGTGCATCTGTTCTCACTGCTATCGAATTAGTTTTTGGGAAAAAACAGGGTAAGTATTTTTATTTATTTATTTCACTAAATTGTTCTTTTCTGAAAGTTTAGACTAAGATTTTTAGTTTATTATTTATGTTAAAGTATAATGTATTTAAGTAATCTTTGGCATTTATGTTTTTATTTACTGAAATGAAAAAAATCATGGACCAAATCCGCCTCCAGAAGCAACACATTAAAAAACCATAAAAATCCCATTTCCTTAATAACAGAATACCTCAATGGCAATAAACAGATATCCATTACAGAACCATATACCATACCAACTAACCCAATTCACCTTCTGGAGATAGACATAAATTTGTCTTTGGTTGAGTAAGTTAACAAGAGAGAATGCCCGCTATCGCTTTTCCAACAACTAGCCATCTCCACAATAGAAGAAAGATACCCCTCCGACCAATGGTTGAGAATCTACACAGATGGATCCAAGTATGAGGACGGAAGCACTGGAGCGGGAGTGTACACACTCCATTTCTCCCTCCACTATCCGGTTGGGCTGAACAGGTTGAATTTTGATGCCGAGATGGAGGCCATATCTAAGGCTCTTCTCCTTCTGCTGAACACTTCGCATAAACACCAAGACTGTGTAATACTGACAGATTCCAAGGCAGCAGTGCAGGCCCTATCATCATCAGCGGGCAACAATCTTAAAGAAATACATCAAATGTTATGAACGCTTCAAAAATTAAGCAGAAATATAGTGTTCCAATGGATCCCTTCTCATGTAGGTGTGCCAGGAAATGAGGCTGCAGATGAGCTGGCAAAGAAAGGTTCACTCCTACCCCAACACAAACATTTGCCCAATCCAAATAAGGCAAAAGCCATGCTCAAAAGTACAATGAACAAACAGCAGATGGAAAAAGTGAAGAACATAGCAAAAGGCAAACGCTGGGAAAATATAGACGAGGAATGGGACGGACTGAAGGAAAAACCAAGAAGACAGACAGTGGCACAGTTCCGTCTTGACACGGGTCATGACTGCCTCGCCGCCCACTTGAAGCACATTGGAGTCTACTCTCTGTGCCAAGAGACGAACTCAAATATGAACAAGGAACACCTG
This sequence comes from Callitettix versicolor, assembly GCA_022606455.1. Lineage (NCBI taxonomy): Eukaryota > Metazoa > Arthropoda > Insecta > Hemiptera > Cercopidae > Callitettix > Callitettix versicolor. Next base: position 56,285,410 of record CM040184.1, on the reverse strand, counting down.
CTGACATGCCCCGGATTGAATGCTGATTCGAGACGACAGAATAGCTTTGCTCAGCTGTATTGAGAGGCAAGGAGGCTGATGGACTGGAGTCCAGGCTAGCCATAGGAAACAACATGAAAAAAATAGTTTTTGTAGTGAAAAACTTTTATTGTGTTACAAAGTGAAGTAGCTCATTATTTATAGATTATTGGTTTTACAATTGTAGTTTTACAGTTAATTATTAATTATAATTTCAAAAAAATACATGGTATGTTGTAGCTGCTATAATTTTTCATAAATTACCTGCATAATTTTTTTCTCTGAGTATTTGTGTCAATCTACTGTCAATAATTAATGTCAAAATACTTAAGAACGTGTTGGGTAACAATTTATATTTCATTATTTTAAACATACTTGTTCCTATTATATTTGTTTTTAGTGTTTTTTACATGTGTATTTTTAAGTGTAGAAATATGGCAAGCTGTAGGTTATCAATTATGATGTATTTGTTATTTCAAGTACAACCAGGTAAAAGTTATCAGTAACGAATGCTATAATATGATTTATCTATTGTTGATCTATTTTGGCTTTTTTGCCATTGTTACTGAGAAATACAATTTTATATATATCATTTTGTTAGTTTCTTCGTTACTAGTAATTTAAGAAATCAGGACAAAGATTTCTTTTTATCAACAAACAGTTACTCATCAACTTTAGGTAGCACAGTTCACAAGGCCAGATCAATCTACAATCTGGAAACCACAAGACTACATGACTTCACAATCATCAAACTCAATTTGGTGTGTTGTAGACGCAGTTTAATGTCTTCAGAAATTTTTTTTCCATTTTCTGGCTATATTTATAATGTGAGGTCAGTAAAAGGTAAACAGATTGTATAATGAAGAAACTTTGTGCATTTCAATTCATTAGAAATTGTTAACGAAATTCATTCTTTTTTCAAAAATGAGTTATAATCTAGTATTTTCACAGCATCAAATACATCACAAACAACCAATAGTTGTAAAAAAACCAATGTGTTGTAAAAAAAAATATCAAAGTGTCTTCATACAGAAGAAAATTAGGGTACCAGGACAGTGCTAAAGAATATAAGTTATTTATTCTTAAAGCTAACAAAGAGATAAGTAAAATTTACAGACTTGTTTAATGTTGAACTTATGGAATTATCAATACATAACTTCAGTTGTGATTGAAAAAATAAGAACTAGTTTTTATTATTACTAACAGTTTTATTTGTTGTTAGTTAAATGGTGATTTTTCAGCCAATTTTGTTTTAATCTTTTAACAAAATTTTGTTTTGCCTTTCTTCATTCTAGCTCATATAAGAATTACAGAATGTTGAAAATAAATCTTTAGTACCTACCAGTAAAATATATAATTTAAAAGTTTCAACATTGGTATAAATAGTCAAATGACTGGTATAATTGTAATTATTTACATTTCTTAGTTATAATAATATAAATTCTAGTGGTGAAAGTTTTAGAAAATAAACCATATAATCATATGACCGGTGTTTCTTTAAGTATGTTCTATTTTTAAGTGGTGGTTTGAATCATGAAAAACAATGCTACTGGCATGTGCTAGTGCTCGGCATGCTTTGAACACAAGAAGACTCCATACCCATGTTGTCAGCCTAAACACTTTTTATTACACATTTACAATGTTTAAGAAAATTGAGAAGGCTGCTGATTGTGAGATATGATTTGTGAATGGATTGTTAGGTACAGCTGTGGATATTCACGGTTGAATCTGTGAAGTTTATGGCGATAGTGCAATGAGTGACAACACGACGATCCTCACTCCGGCCAGAGTTGTGTAATCTTATGAGTTGGTGCTTGCGGTTGACAACAGAATTCATGAGGACACATTGTTTCACAATTTCATAATTGTTGCTAAATTCACACTGTTCTTAGATCAGTTCCTTCACTGTTGTTTAAGATAAACTGAATTACAGAAAATTATGTTCCAAATGGGGTTCCCAGAATTCTTTCTAAGGATCACAAAATGCAAGTTTCTTGGGTGCCAATGGTTCAGTGGTGATGATAATGAAGTGAAAACTGCAAACATGAGCAGTCTTCCAAGCAGTCATTGAGTAGCAGAAGATTTTGTTGAAGTTGAAATACAAAAGCTTGTTGGATGTGTATGAAATGACAAATATTTAAGTAATAAAAAAATATATATTTGTGATAATTATAGTGGTTTTATTGTTGTTAAGAAAATGGAGATTATTTAAAAAATGCCCTTCATGTTTTATGCAAACAATAATTAAAAAAAAAAGCGGAAATAATTATCAAATGTGTAATAACATTATTATAATATTGTATAAGGGATACAGACCATTAATTATATTATTTTAATTATTAATAATTATAAATACATTTGAGGATATGCATTAAAGTGCATGAACTCCTTTGTAGTAATTGATGTAAGGTAGCAAACATGAAAAAAATCTATTTTATATTGTAACCTAACCTAGAACAGTTTTTGCAATGACTATGCATGATTAAATTTAAAGAATGTTTTTTTTTTAAATAGAATAGGCAGTATGAGACAAAAGTTGCTTTCCTCACAGATTTGTGGGTAATGTTTTAACTTTCAGCTGTTTATGCAGTTAATATGGCAACATTATTTTTAAGTACTTCAATGACTTTTCTTCATCTAGCATTGTTATCCGTTCTTGTGCATCTAGCATTGTCATTCTAAAAGTGACTTTTTAAAAATTAAACAATCTATTTCATTATGTTACCTTGATCTTGTTTATGATTTACATAAATCAGTCTAAAAGTGAATATTTTTTAAACTAAAAAGTTAGTACAACACCAAGAATAAGATCAAACTTTAATTCGAGACAGTAGAAGTACCTGAAAAAACTGGGTGTTAAATTTGAGTGAAAAACTATACAAAATTAATTCCTTCTTTTGTAAGTTGTGTATTTTTTCTGAATTTGTGAATTTGTGCTCCAATAATTGATAAAATAAGTGTGAAATGTATGTTTATTGTGCTTCAATAGGGAACATGCTTGTTTCAGAGAACCAGAAAATTGGTAAATGTACAGACATATATAAAAATCAATGACTGAAACTTCAGTAGTAATGTTTGGTTCTAGAATTAATTATTATTTATAAGCATGGATAAGAAGAAGCAGTTGACTTTATAAAATAAGTTTGTTTTGTTAGTTGTACTTCAATATAGGAACGATAAAATTCAGTAGAGCCTCTTAATAAGTTATTCTAATGTTATTATTTTACAGATGTAAATGGAACAAAGAGATTTAGCAGTTCATCAGTCTCTAGTGCACCAGGCCCTAAAATATCACGAAAAACGTCTCCTTTAAAAGTTAGATGCAAACGTCGATCTAAGAAGTTGAAGAATAGAAAAGGTGAGTTATTTTCTTGAAAATGAGTTCTTGTATTTGCTTTTTTAAAAAAGTTGTTTTTTTTACTGTCCAACTGCAATGAAGTCAACAGTTTACAGTATGTAAAATGGCACAGATCAATCCTTGAGTACAGATCGAGTCAGCTGTTTTAAAGTTATTTGATTTTGTGTCAAAAAAAGTGTAATTTTTAATTTAGGTAGATATTGGCCTAAAATTTTTATCATGTATAGGAACACCTTGTGTTTTTGAGTGATGTGGAAGGATATTATAGGTCATATTTTTTTTGTATGATTTCTTGAAACTGAAAATTTCTTCAGGAATATTTTTGAGGTATGTAATTATAATTTTTCTAATTCTTTTGGTAGATTATAAGGGTTTTTAGAATAGTAGATATTATTGACAGGTTTATTAAAAGAAAAACAAAATTCATGATGATACCTAATTAAATAACAAAAATACAGTCTTTGTATGAAAGCCTTACAAACTCCTGAAAAATGGGTCGGTACTTTTGGTATGCTATGTGAAAAAATACCTGGCTCTTCTGAGCAATGTATGTGAAAAAATGCCTGGCACTGAAAATACGTTGGAACATATTTTGAGAAATCATATTGATTTGTCATTGTCATATGTTGTAGTGTATAGGATAAAATACTGGTTGTAAATTTTAATCTGACTGCGGGGAACATATGTAAAATATAAATCTATTGTACTGTAACCATTTCTGTCTATAGCGAGTATTCATAACACTTGTTTAACTAAATATCATTTTAAAAAACTTTATAAATAAATCACACTGTATAAATAAACAGAGTTTTTATTTCAGTTTTTAAAGTTTTTTATATTTCAACTTTATCAACTTGAATTAAGTTTATAAAATGGATAGTCTAAAATATTTAGACTACATATTTAACTTAGAAATATTATCATTATAATTCTATTTATGGGAATTATAATTTTTTTATTTCATTATAAATATTCTGTATGCTAGAAAAATAATACATATTTTTTCAATTAGTTGAGAAAGAGGTCTGCAATAAAGTCCCATTACTTGTGAGTAACTTCAGATGGTTATTATTATAGATCTTTAAACATGTTTTTTAAATTATTTATAAAAATACATTTATTAGTTAAAAATTGTATATTGAAAATCAGCAAATTTCCATCACAGTGAAACTTTGATTAACCGCCAGAATCAAGATTGGGATTGTGACATTTAATCAGATAATCGTAAAATAGGAAATCCTTAAGGAACAACCCACATTCATTGCATATGAAGAAGTGATAGAAGAATGCTTACAAACTGGAAATACATAATAATAATTGTTTATGTGTTTTATTTTGGAGACACAAACTTTATATAATTTACATAAATGTTTAGTACAATTTAGTATTCAGATTTTTAAAGTAGTTGTCATTTTATTTTCATTCTTCAAGGCATTCTGAGCACTAATATGTTGTACTTCAAATAAGAAAAGTGTTGATCTTGCTTCTTCTTGCTCTTCAGACTAAAACAGTGTTTAACAGCTAAGCACTGTTATTACACAACAAATAACATCCAGCACTGAATATATCGCATTCTTATTTACAATTGTAATACTAGATGTGTAATAGTGATACAGACCACAATGTAGATAGATTATGTACTAGAGGAAGGAATTACAAAACACCAGGCACTGCGATAAGTAGACCTATTGTTGTGCAACTAATCCTCTTAAGTACTGGTTCAGCAGATTGGTGCCCTTAAGAAGTTTCACCAATCCACTGACAGGTCACCCTGCTGGAGGTCCTTAGGGTCCTTAATATGTCAGCTTAAGAGCTTTTTGTGTACCCCTATCGCTTCACCTTAAACTGACTCCAGTGCCCTTGTTGAGTCCTTCTTTTGGCCTCCAGGACCTAGGACTTAAGGAGTATATATGCTGTAGTTTCAACACCCTGCCCGCACAAGTGACACTCAGGTGAGATTTGTAACAATCCCATCTTATGTAGATGATTCCAGATGTGGCCATGTCCGTTGATCATGGTGATAACCTGCCTCAGTAACCTCCTCTTAAACTGAACAAGTGTCCTTGTCAGTACAGGGACTGGTCATGATAGAAGGTGTTTCCCAGATCTTTGGCCAGGGAATTGTTTCCATTGTTTCATGTGCTCATACCCTAGTCCTTACTGCTCCTCTTGCAGTTGTGCGACTAATCCTGCACATGGGCTCTGATCCCACTAGTCGATCAGCAGCTCCTCTCTTGGCCATCATATCCCTCAATCCCACAGTGCCCATCCTAATTGCACCATATTAGAATTTGACAGGAACAGAGGGAGCGGAGAGAATCCCATGCCAACTGTAGAAATCGATGTGATTTGGATCAGTTTTGAATACCGTGCAATACCTACCAAGGCTAGCATTAATGCAGACATACTGCTATCAGATAGCATGTCCAACATAGAGAGAACATGTCTTTTAGAACTTTTTTGACAATCTCGGAGTGCTCCATTTCAAGGATGCTCCCGATTCATTTGCCTAGATTACGAAGCCTATTAGTGGCCCGTCTTGCTTCCGACATGAAAATATCCAGAGGTGGCAGGTTTAACAAGACCTCCAGAGTAGCTATAGGTGTGCTTCTAAAGGCACCAGTGACCAATATGCCTCCAAGCTGCTGCAAGCTTGCTATTTTGCTGCTCACTGTAGCGTATGTTGCTTTTGGCTACCATGCCGGGAAACCATATGTCAGTTGAGTTGTGTATATCCAATGGGCTACACTCGGCTTTAGTCCTCATTCATATCTGATAAAAAACCTCATCACCATCAGTGATGATTTTGCCTTTAAAATTGTGTGGTCCATATTGGTCAGTTTCCTATCCAGGATCACAACCAAATATTTCACCAACTCTGAAAACCCAATCTGGTCCCTTCCAGCCATAAATCTTCTTTGTTCATGGCCTTCTTGTTACTGAATGGAACCACAACTGTTTTTAAGGGATTGACTTAAAGGCTCTCCCCTGCCTACAGCCAGCCCTGATATTCTGCCTTCTATGACTCAGGGACATTCTCTAGAGCAATTTCAGCTTCTCTCTGCTCAAGCAGTTTCCGTAATACAGCAATACTATGGTGTAGGTTAACTTGAACTACTTTAATCCTTCTGTGCAGTGAAAAATCTATTACAGGTCAAATTGGTCTGCACAGCAATCCCACATTCTGCTGCAGTTCACAACTGGTGGATTCCATAGAATTTAGTACAACCCAAGTTTCCTCCTTACTCAGAGTCTTACCTCCCCCCCCCCAAGATCCACGTCTGCAAATTCCCCAGGTTTTTGAGTTTTAGGATTTATAGTTCCTTTAGTTTCCATTTAACATCTCGTGAATAGCTATGAAAAAAGTGTCTACCTAAACAGAGCCTCACATTTATAGTTAAGGCTAAATTGACATGGAAGTCACATAAAAACCTGGTATTCAGAGTTTGTGTACTAGAAGTTAAGCTCCCTCTTAGCCACGCAGCCCTCGGCATATGCTGTTCCACCTAAGCTTGTGATAGGTTATATTGTAACTCATCAATAGAACAATAGTGTGCCTCACTTGTGCACTTCCAATGTTTATTACTGTAGTGTTAAACAGTTTGATTACTGATCAATATATACATAGTAGGTAATGTACTAATTATTTACATTTGTATTTCCTGTATTGTTGCTTTTATTATTTTTCATAAGAATCATATGAAAAACTGTTATGTAATATTTAATTGCTGTAATTAACTCTTAATATCAGACTGAAAGTTGATACATTATCAGAAACTGAAGGTTAGTTCAAGTTTCACTGTTCAGCGGTACCCCGGTTAACGGCCTTAATTTGTTCCATAACTAAGACTGTTATGCAAGTCAGCATTTACAATAGAGACTTATGGAAAATATTTTGATTTGTTACATAAACAAAAATAATTGAATACTCACTCTTAATATTCCAAAGATGAAGGATGAAGAAAACTCACAGAATAGAAGTCACAGTTTATTTTAACTACATTCATACAAATGTAATTACACCACATATATTCACACAAGGCAAATCAACACTAAATTTTTTTAGTTTATACTACAGCTTTTTTTGGTTCAATAGTCAATGTTTGTCTTTTACTTCTACTACCACAAGCACTTCTTTTAGGATCCATTTAATTAACATTCACAAAAAAAGAAAACAGGATTTAAACAACAATTTGTAATTTGCTCACAGACACTTAATGTTTTGTTAAATTTAAAAACCAGAAGTATGTAACGTGATAATATTATAACTGCTTAAATTTTTTAAGGGACTAACAAATTATACACAGTAAAAGAGTTGATGACACACCAAATAAAATTATAAGAAAAGGGAATAGGAGTGACATTCTGAGAACAGATAACTAAGAATTATTGCGATACAAAAACCAAACACCCATCAATCAAAGACTTGTGTTAACTCAGCACAATGTTTATTTCTGTAGCACAGCACAATGTTATCTCTACATTTACACATCTGCTTAGAAATAATTTAACAAAACGAAATACTCTTATAATATGTTTAGTCAGCCCTTTATCTGAAACCTAAACTGTTATGCGGATCATTTTTCATTTGGTGAATTAGACCATAAGCCAGGTCGACCGTAAGCCAGAGTATCACTGTATTTTAAAAATATCTGTTTTTATGGCACTTTATTTACCTGTTTTGTATTTAGATACACTAGTTCCCGATTTTATCAACACTCCATACAAATTTTGGGTGAAAAGTAATGCAGTAATTGGCAGCATTGTAGGCCAAGTTAAAGTTAATGAAGCAATGCATCATCACACACTGGAGTTCAGCTTACTTCATGGATACCACAAAGGAGGTAATCATTTTGAGTAATTATCTCATTTTGAAATCATAGTAAAAAGTGAAATTTTATGCAGTAATGGTCTTACAGGGTGCGACCAGGGAAATGAATATTTTGAAATAAATAACATTTTGATACTTTTGGAACAACATTTTTTATTGACAATAAAAGATAGCATTATATTTTGCCACATTAGAATTGTTGTGTACAGAACTGTATGTAATGCCATTTTGATTGTCATTTTCATGAATAAATTTGATTATAAGTTGACTTCTACTCTTGTAAGTAGATCTCAGTAGATTAACGTGATGGCTTGATGAATCCATAAGTAACTTTAGGTTTTCAGGTGGCCATGGCTGGAGTACGTTAACAGAGGAGCCTAAAGGAGTCTCCAAAAGAAAAAAATGTACTTTGAAAGATTTGGTGAAGAAGGAGGCTATGAATCATCAACATATTACAAAATTTAGTGATCAGGGAACAAAGCTCAGACAACATTAATTGAAAATCCTACATTAATGGGAACTACAAATGTCATTTATTGTCTTCTTAAGTTCTTTTAAAAAAAACATGATTCCATTACTTTCAAATAAATAACATGATAATTGTGTTAATTATAATTATGTTGTAGTGGAATCATATGAGATTTATGTGTAATGAATGCCTTATAATGATTCCACATTCTTCACCTAGCCACTTAATTAAGAGTTGTTGCAAGTGCTACTCTCCAAATTATCTTCCACACTTACAAATCTTTTTGGTCATTGCCAGATTGATGTTAATAACCCAAGTAGCTGCTGGTCAATTGTGTGTGTACTTTTAGTTATTTAATATAAACACACTAATTATATGTGGTCTCTACAAACAAAAAGAATATAATGAAAATATCATAGTATTAAATAAAATATTTTTTCTATAAAAATCATTAAGCGTTTATGAAGTACTAAAAAAAAGAAATTTAAGAAAATTGTATCCTAAAAAAATTAACTGCAGAAACATAGTTACTTCTTATATCAGTACAAAATGTGGTTTGATGTAGGTGAAAGTGTCCACTTGTTTTGGCCACTTACTTTCACCTAGGTCACATAACCTAACACTGAATAGAGTACTGCTGAGTGAAATGGCATTGGTAGCAAGTCGCATCTTGAGCTCAGGTCAACTTAACATGAGTGTTGGAGCCAGTATTTTGATTTATTACAGGACTTGGCTGTTGATATTAACAATTTTGTTTAAATTTCAGTGCCATTTGCTATTGAATTGAATACTGGAACAGTCAGTGTTGTTGACCATTTGAAAAAGTATAATCGCATGCTGTTCAACTTGAAAGTAGTGGTTATAGATGAGAAAGGATTTAGGATATCAACAGAAGTAGTCATACGAGTAGAAAGTGCTACAGAGTAAGTTAAAGATTTTTGTGAATGTAAAACAAAGTACAGTCTGTAAAGTCATGAATTATAATAGTAATGCTAAAAGAGATGTTTTAGAAAAAGTATGAAGCAATAACTATTATTTTGATCTCTTTATTTCATTAATTTATAAAACAAATTTATTTTATATTGTTAAAGAAAAAATATTACGTGAAAAATAATTAAAACTATACTTATATAATAGTTAAAAACAGTAATAATTACAGCTCAAAATTATTAAAACAAACAGATTTAATTTTTAAGGATTAAAAAGAAGATATATTGCAGTATTCCACCCTTTCCTTTCAACCTTAGTAGTAGATTTACATGTAAATACTGGTTTTCATTAGCGTCCTCAGCTTGAAAACAAAGAAATTCAGAATAGAGCACGTTTCCCAACTTTTCCGTCACTGAGTACCAATTTTTTTTTTTTTTTTTTTGTGTTTAACGTCCGACTATTGTACACACTTGGGCTAATGCAGACGATGGGATGATTTATAGCATATGAAAATGCCAAGCCCTGGCCGGGAATTGAACCCTGGTCCTCGAGGTGAAAGCCCAGTACGCTATCAGTTAGGCCGATGATACCTAATTGATCACCGAAACGGCCACTGAGTACCACTTGTCCTTTCTATAGTAAGTTGTCACACCATTTATCAACTAGGCCACCGAGGCGGCCACTGAGTACCACTTGTCCTTTCTATAGTAAGTCGTTACACCATTTAAATATCAGGGGATGCAGGTGCAAAATTATGTGTTTTAAGATTTTCTGAGGGGAAGATATGTGCTTTGTTTGGTAATAGGGTAAAATACACAGAAATCTTGTATTACTTTAGACTGATATAAAATATATTTGCCCTTCCAAACTTTGATGTTCTTTAATCGCCACAAGATTGGTTTTGGTGTTATTCACCTCACTCAACAAAGAACACACAAAATGTTACTTCATCTTTGAAATACAAGATTAAAGTAAAAATTTAGGAAAAGTATTGTAGTCAAGTTATTTAATAATAATTATTATAATAATAATTATAATTTTACGTTCATTTAGTTTTAATTTTGAAAAAGGAAATGTTAAATGTCTTGAGTATTGTGAAGTATGTTTCTGTCTGTTCAGAAAGTAAATCTTTTTTAAAAACTACTTTAGTAACTTTATATAAATGTGTTTTTGTGCATATGTGTGTGTGTTTACCACCAATTGGGAAACCTGGGAGTAGATTGTAAAAATGGACTGAAATAATAATAACAAGTAATATAAAAAAAAATTAAGTCAATTCCTACTTAGGTCAACAATTTATTCATAAATTTAAATCCTGCATAAAAGAAATTTGTTTCTCCCATATAAAACTAAAATTAATTAATTAAATTTAATTGATGAATTAATATTTGAAAAAAACTGTATTAACGTCGTGTTATCCACTACAAGTTTAAAAAAATGTATTTGAACTTGAGTGGATGAATAGAAAGTATTTTATTAACGATTGAAAATTTGAACAAGATATATAAATATATATAGGGAGAGTGTGAACTAATAGTAGAAAATTGAAAAAAACCATCAAAAGTTACTTTGCTAGTCATAAGGGATTGTAAACGCAACAATAACATACTAACGTACCTACCTTCCATATTCGACACGACAGTAAAAGTAAACATAGTACGATTTTTCTCCCATATAAAACTAAAATTTAATTAATGAATTAATATTTAAAAAAACTATTAATGTCAAGTGTCATCCACTACAAATTTTAAAAAATGTATTTGAACTTAAGTGGATGAATAGAAAGTATTTTATGAACGATTGTAAATTTGAACAAGATTTATAAATAAATAAATAAATATATATATAGGGAAAGTAAACTAATAGGAATTGAATAATAACAATACTGATAATTGTTTAATAAAAACAGAGAAACATTGTTTTGTAATGGTAACCTACTTTTGTAGATTTTCTATTTTTTTCTTTTCATTTTTCAATTTGAATATTAAAAAACTGCAAACTAAAGTATTGAACTGATTCTTATCAGTGAAAGCTTATTTGTTATAACATTGCAGTTCGTATTCTTCTATACAGGAACAAAATTAATTCTACTTCCATAATTTGAATGGGATTTGAATGATAAATCTTCCCATTTCATAAATTTTTCACTTCATCCACGACTGGCATTTAATAAAATGTTATTTCTCATCCTGATTTTTTTGCATTTAACACTAGGCATTCTCTCGTTACAAGCAGTCTTTCACTCCACAATTCCTTAAAATAAATAAAACAGCAGCATCTAACTCTAGATTCCACCCTTTTTTTACCAGAGAACAATTTTGTAGACTTCTTGCAAAAAAAAACAAACTTGTTCTAATTAATTCCAGCATGCATATTTGCTTCATTACGGAAAATTATTTTCCTAAAGCACAATTTCTAATTTGTTGGTCACAAAGAATAACTTTTTTTAAAAATTTGGCATCAGTAAAATTTTTTGTTCATTATTGAACTATGAAAATGCTGTAGGCTAATAAAAAAACATTTTGACTCAGCATGTTATACTCTATTATGTCAATATTTATCAGTAAAGCTCCATCTTAGTGTGACATAAAAAAGAGTTGTTAACTAAAAAGGAAAAATGTATCCACATGCTGTGTCCATCTAATTCAGGAATGTAGAAAATGTTTTAAAGAAAAAAAATGTATTGTTAGTAACGAAAATAAAACTGCCTTGATTTGGCCTACTAACGGTTATGCAAGGGACAACTATTAGCTACAGCAGTTTTACATGTTTCAGAGGTTGTTATTGTCACTTTAAATACCTCGAATTTAAGATTCACTTGTTTGTTATGTACAAAAGTCATTAAAAAAAGGTGAGTCTTAAAGTAATGCACTATATTAAAAACAATAATATTAAAGATATTTACAGTGATAAAGGTGGTTACTTGGTTCAGAATATTTTGTTTTTCGTTGTCTAGTGGGTGAAGGCAACAATCAAATTACATAAGTGGTTTAGAATTTTACTTACTGAGAAGAAAAATTTTTATTTGACTCAAAAAAGGTAATGATTTAACCAAATACAGTGAGGCCTCAACTTACGAATTTACTACGTTCCAGAAGTTGTTTCATAAGATAAAAATTTCGTAAGTTAAGGTGTATTTTACATGTAAATTGCCTAATTCGTTTCATCATCCTCAAACTCCTTGCATACAATGAAAAAAATATACATTTATGTCAAATATGGAAGAAATATGCATATTTTTCTATGCATGTGTGTTTTATATAACACACATAAAACCTGAAATATAAAAATGTATTAATTACACATAATATGTACTATATTAGATATACATAATACTAGTATGAAATAATGTATGTAGTAAAGTTTCTTTTGTCTAAAGATTCAGATATGTAGCGAAGTATGTGGGAGGAGGCGGAGGTGAAGGTTGTGGATGTGGAGGAGAAAATGGATTATGGAGAGCTGAGAGAGAGTGTGCATACACGAAATAAAATTTAACACTAAGAATTAATTGATAAGAATTTAACACTTTTTAAATTTGTTATGATTTTTTTATACTTTTTAGAACTTAATTTTTAATTACCATCACTTTCTTTTGCTTTTGTGGGTTCACTTTCTCCTTCTCTAGTTTCTTCTGATGTGTGTTTGGTGAGTTTGTTTTTGATGACTTTTAAGAATGCTTCTGAAATGTGTTAGACAAATGTCATCAAAATGTGCGACTGCCAAATTCGTAAACACTTTTTTGGGGTGTTTTTTCGCGTCATTTCGTTAGTTGAGGCATGTTTCATATGTTAGGGCGGAAAATTTCCGAAATCCCTTTTTGTAAGTTGAAATTTTTGTTAGTAATGTCATTCGTAATTTGAGACCATACTGTAACTTTTTGAGATTGACTTTTAACAACTTTTTAAATTGGTGGAAAAATTTGTATTACTAATTGTTTTTGTCAGATAATAGATTATAATGACAACAAATCTTGTAATTATATTTTTATTATTTTTCAGTTTTATTTCACCTCCTGTGCCAGGTCAAGAAGATTTACTCATTCACAATCCTGGTAAATTTCTTTTTGTTCTTTAGTTGTTAAAATCAAGGATAAATACGATTTTAGATTTGCATGAATATGTACTGCAAATTTTTTAGCACTTTCATTGTCAAACTTTCTTTACATAAACAAAAATTGATTTTTTAAAAAAAATTGATATATTTTAAGATAAATGAACATATCTTATGAAAATTATTTTTTCCAAGTATATGCACACAGTATGTAGTAAGAGAAAAGTATCAAAACACCTGGCTAGTTTTGCAACTCAAAGAATTCACCAGTCTCTGTCAGCTATCACCTAAACCATCTGCTGTTTAATAAAGGTGGCCTCACCTCTCCCTGTCCCATAGACAGGCAAACTCTAAATGAGATATATAGAAAAAAATGACTGCTGTTGCGGTGTTCAAACCCACTCATGCCTTACACATTATAACATTTAGACCTCTTCGCTATTTGACCAGTCTGAAATTGTTCATTTAACAAGTATCATAAGTCTGATTATTGCATTATTATTGTCTGGAACAGTAAACAGCGTACTGTTTTTTATGTGATATTTTTTTAAATTTATTTCTGAAGGAACATTGTTAGAGGTAAAGAATGCTGGTATTACATTTATATAAAACAGATTTCCAGTAAAACCAAAGGTTGGCACTGAAAGGGTTAAATTTATTAATACTATAGTCATATTCCTAATACATTTTATAAATCTAATGTTAGTTAATGTTTTGGGAAAAAATTGAAAATGCATTTATTTAATTAATGACATGTATTACAAAACTGAGTGTGTCTACTTGTATATTCCTACTTGTAATACAAATATCAAGTTTAGTGAACAAATACTCTAATATACAAAAAGTAAACAGCTACTTCATTTGCAATTAATTAAATTATAATTTCTAACAAAAATGAGATTTTGTAACATTAAAGTCCTTAATAAAATAGCATTATTTGAATTATTATTATAATTTATGAATTATTATTTGAACTTTCTCTTTTCACATTTTAGCCTCCCAGTATGTTATGAATAGTATGCAATAGCTTTAAAAAAACCAGAACCTGTGAAGAAGAAATCCTTAGAAAAATGACATTTGTATCTGTACTCTTAGATAGTAGATACATGTTCAATTTTAAAATGTTAAAGTATAATTTTACTATTTTTACCTAATTTCTATTGGAAAATTAACTATATGAGTTTCCATCATATAAAGTCCTTAATAAAATAGCATTATTTGAATTATTATTATAATTTATGAATTATTATTTGAACTTTCTCTTTTCACATTTTAGCCTCCCAGTATGTTATGAATAGTATGCAATAGCTTTAAAAAAAAACCAGAACCTGTGAAGAAGAAATCCTTAGAAAAATGACATTTGTATCTGTACTCTTAGATAGTAGATACATGTTCAATTTTAAAATGTTAAAGTATAATTTTACTATTTTTACCTAATTTCTATTGGAAAATTAACTATATGAGTTTCCATCATATAAAGTCCTTAATAAAATAGCATTATTTGAATTATTATTATAATTTATGAATTATTATTTGAACTTTCTCTTTTCACATTTTAGCCTCCCAGTATGTTATGAATAGTATGCAATAGCTTTAAAAAAAAAAAACCAGAACCTGTGAAGAAGAAATCCTTAGAAAAATGACATTTGTATCTGTATTCTTAGATAGTAGATACATGTTCAATTTTAAAATGTTAAAGTATAATTTTACTATTTTTACCTAATTTCTATTGGAAAATTAACTGTATGAGTTTCCATCATATAATATCCAAGCCTGAGACCTTGAAGTGAGCACTGATGATGTATAAATCACTTTTGGAGAGTTGTTTAAAATTGTATTTATAAATATAATGAAAGATCCATCAGTGTCTGTAATTTATTAATTACAGTAATTTAAATAGGCAATGCTTTAAATTTGTTTATACATAGATCTTAGATAAATAATAAAAGCAATGAATAAGTAAAAGTGTAAACAATTAGTTCAACATACAGTGAACCCTTGTTTATCGTGGTAGGTAAATACCATATTTACAGTATTCATTTAATGTGTATTTGGACTTTTAAACCCCTTCCTTTACATACTGATAACAAACCACCCTTTACAGTAATGTACAGATATCTACAGTATGTACATACAGTACACAGACACAAATGTTAAGCAATAAAACTGTAGGTTTACATTAAAAAAAAAATGAAAGATTGTTACGGTACTATACAAATGTACTGTATTTTACTTTAATTCAAATTCAAATACAAGGTACATGGTTTATGCTATTTTATGCTTTTTTTGGTTGTTCGTTGCGTAATTCTTTTTTTTTACTAATGTTTTAATGGAATTAACAAAATGTTTTGGGTCTTCATATATCACAGCTATTTTTGAAATTTCTGGAAAATTTGCTGTATATTTTCTCATATAATATAATGAAAAAATCCTCGAAGTCGTGAATCTGTGGATGTCGAACGAGAAGTAGCGAGGGTTCACTGTATAGTAACTCCTTATATACAGTAGCCAGATGGCCATGACAAATTATCTTGCTTCATTGCTGAGTGATGCGTACATAGAAGTAGGGCATTCTATTGTTTTATTGGTAAGTCAGTCACATTCTTGGTACACCTACTAGTAGCTGCCATATATTATCAGTTGCAGACATGGTTGTAGCTGGTAAGTTGAATTGTTTGATATCGTATGATATATGTTACTTGTTCAAGGATAGTTCCTATTAGTATTAATTGCAGCATTTATCAGATATCTTGTAAATTGTTGCTGTAATTTATTATTCTATGTTAAGGTGTCACTGACCACCACTCTATGTTTACATCACAATTATTACATCTGGGTTTAATAATAAATATTTGTTTTTTTTTAATTTTGTTATTTGTTATAGTAGTTCCATTATTTATTGAATTTATTATTGTTTAAATTTTATGTATTGAATTTATAACAAAGTAAGTCAAGTTTAATGAATAAGTAAAATTATAGGGTTACTATTGCCCTGCTGTCTCTGTAGATTTATTGTGCCTCCTTTCTATATTTCTGAAGTAATCAGTTCCAGCACCTTTTCCAGATCTGTTGAAGGTATTGTCAGTGTAATTTGAAAGTTTAAAGTACTAATTTATATTAATTTGATTCAGATTTGGCACAAAAATAATTTTAGTAATATCTTTGATAAGTTCGTTACTTAGCAAAATATATTGAAAGAGTTTTTAACTTACATGCTTTTGGACATCTTATATTACTATCATAATAAAGCATATAAATTTGCATAAGTTAGCATTTAAATTATCATATTTTGTTGATAATATGAGATTTATAATGTGATAGCAGTCGGAGTTCATGTTCAAATTGCAATTGTTAAGTAAAAATTTTAAATTCTAATTTATGCAGATTTTAGTCTTGATTATGTTGGGGAAGTCATATTTTCCAAAAAAGTTGAAGATACTAAATTTTTATTCTTGCAAATTCACTACTATCACATGATCATACCTGTGTATCATTTCCCTATAATTTTTTTTAAGTTAGTTTAAGTTGATTAACCCTTCTCTGTCCACACCTAGGTGTATCACACAACCGGGCGCACTGCAGAAATTTGGCCGCAATGCCTAATTCCATTTTTGTACCCATGTAAACTAATTTTAAGTGGACATATTGCATTATTTTTTATTATACTTTGTTTCTAATTGATTTATTTTAATTTTCAGTTTCTTAATAGTTATATTTATTTTAAAATGATTTAATATTTGAAACATAGACAATAGTTAATGAATACAAACACTTGTCTGAAAAAGGATTTCATTTTATATAAGAAACATGACACATATTACAGAATTCTTAGTGGTTACACTTATAAAAAAAAAATTTTTAAATTAATATTTGCAAATTTAATCTGAATCAACATCCATTACTTCAGCTTCGTGCAAACAGCGGTCATCTGGCTCTGATTCTTAAAACATTCTTATTACATTCTTTGCAGACAATTTTTTAATTTTATTTTTGTGTTCAGCAAATATGACAAATAGGTCTACATGTTGGTACTTGAGCCTGTTGATTTTCCAATAACTTATGTTTGCAAAAAAAAACTTGAAGATCTTTTGAAAGAGTTAAGATTGTCGCTCTAGCTTTCAAGTGCCCACTCATGAAACTGAGTGCCAATTTTTTCAAAAAGTTGCATCTTCGCTCACTGTAATCCAGATGGTTGAGTTTGTAAATTATATTTGTATTTATTCCGGCAATGTATAAATGCCGATAAAAATGGGCCATTGTCCAACGTCTCATGCTTTGGGATGTCGAGTAACTGGCACACATTTGATCAACAGTATCAGTGCCACATGTTGTAGTATTATAATCCAAATTTATAATAAACTTTTTATAATCTTCGTCAATAGAATAGAAACACAGTAAAAAGTACTAAACTAAAACACTAAACACAAAACTACCTGGAGGGTAAAACTGACTAAACACAAATATAGTGAGAATAACTCTACGAAAGCAGTTGCATGGTTGGGCGCACCGCGACAACTGGGCCACAAGTGTAACTACCTCACATTCATTCCTTATTTCCAGATGGACTGACGATAAGGTGGTATTCTTTTTATATAGTTTGTGTGTTTAACGTAAGATGGGAAAATAAAAGATTGCGGCCAATTTGCCACTAGCGCGCCCACTTAAGGGTTCAATACAGTGAGGCAAGAGATTAACTCAGTGTACTAATTTTAATACTAAATAGTTAGAACTGAATTTTATTTCAAATATTACTTTATTTATATGAAAAAAGAATTGTATGAGTAATTTATTTTTTGATTTCAGGTAAGTGGGTAAACTCTGCCCCTGATCAGGTATTTGAAGATCAGCATGTCTTTCCTGGATCAACTTGGGGGTAGGATGTTTTTGTTTTATTATGTTTTAATGGATAGTGATGTCATACAGTTATAAATCTAAACACTTCTTTCCTTTCCATCAGTACATAAAAAAGTAATTATTGTATACTTCCTTATTGCAATAGCAGCTTTGTATTGTAATATTAGGTCTTTTGTTCACCTCTAAATATTACATTCTTTCACAAAAAAGTATTACATTTCACAGACAACTTTACCATTTCTGCTTTAATAATTTTGCATATTATTATGTTGATAATAGAAAATTATTGTTATGTTTGTGCAAAGTTCTTAATTACAACTATTACAAATTTCAATTACAACTATTCCTTTCTTTCTGTCTTTTATTATATGTAAGGGATAAATAGTAGGCCTCAACTAGAAACCTTATATCTAGGAAGAAAATGAAATGAAAATATTTTCTATATTTAATATGATGTCATTTTTTATGTTTATTTAATGTGTTTTAATAAATAATAACATTAGACCAGATAAGAGAGGGTTCCAGAAACTCAGTGTAAGGATTGTAAATCTATGTAGGGAACATTAACGTCCGACTATTGTGCATAATGCAGAGATGGGATGATTTATAGCGTATGAAAATGCAAGCCCTGTCGAACCCGGGTCCTCGGGGTGAAAGCCTAGTACGCTATCAACTAGGCCACCGAGGCGGCTCGTAGGGAACTTAAATACCATAATGCCTATGGAACTTAAATACCATAATGCCTATGATAGTAGACATTATGATATAAAGAAAATTTTAGTAAATGGAGTACATGTTATAGACATTTCTGAAAGAACAGAACAGATTTTCAAGAAAAGTTTTGCAGCCTAGGTTTTTTTAAAGAGCAGATTATCTGTTCTCATTGTGTTCTCAACTGCTTTTAGTGTTGCCACAATTACAAAATTACAATAAGATGGCAGATTATCTGTTCACATGGTTTTTGTAAACCAATGAAAATGCACCTTTTCTCTTCCCTAGATTATGAGAACAGAGTCTTTTGTTCTCAGCTTCTGCTCTCTCTTTCATTCCATTTGTTTTATTCTTCTGCTTTGTGCCATAAAATAACTTGCCACTTTTCCGGCTCTGGTATCAAAAGGCCTGCTGTCATTTTTTGAAAGTGTGAAATAGAATTGTGATTGTATGTGTAGTTGTATGTTATGATTTTGTATTTAAAAATGAATCCATTTACACTGTTATTAATCACATCACTCTAAGTAGTACACAGAAGGATGGAAGGCTATCTAAACAGACCAAATTAGACAGTGCTCCTAAAGGTTCGGTATTTGGACCAGTATTATTTTTAATTAACATGAATCATCTCTTACATCATATTTTTCAATAAAGTTTATAGGCTTCCTAGTTAATTTAAAATTCATGGTGGTAACCATAGTAATCATATTTACACTGCATCAGTGCAAATTTTAGTGCAGGAATTATACACTAAAAAGTTTGAAACAATAATTGATCGAGCAAAGCAAGATTTGTGTTTCAACTGAACCAGTTTGGCATTTGGTTTGTTTGTTACACAGTTTTGGCCAAATCGATTGACCTATTATTTTGACAGTTCATACAAAAGTACCTTGTATAAATGACCATATGTGTAAGAATTTTTTTCCCAGTCACTATAGTTTAAAATGGCAGTCACTTTCTTAACAATGACAAGTGTAGTTGCTGGCTATTTCCTATAATGCTGGCTGAATAACAAGATGGTTAATATAATTTTGACCACTTCATGGAGAAAAGGCATAAAATTTTGAATAAAGTGGATCCAGTGAGATTCTTCCAAAATATTACCAGTTAAATTGGCAGGAAAGGTTATGAGCACTTCAGAGTGGTGGCCAAACAATTAAGAATATATTGGGATGTTTATGGTTCTTTGAATTACTAGTGTAAATCTTCAATTAATTTTGTTAAAAACCTATTACAGACTAATCCAGAGGCTATCTGCCTCTGAACTATGGAATTATACTTCAGGGAAATTCTTCAGTTCAGGACAGATTGTTTTGTTTGCCAAAAAACAAAAATATTTGATATGGTCATCAAATTCACAGACACCCTCTTTTGGTTTGTTTGTTAAGCTGGCATATCAGCACTATAAATCTCAGTACATAGTCCAGAGATAATATAACAAGGCTAGAGGTAATTCAAAGATAATGTAATATAGACTGGAGAAATTGTGTTGGACTACCCATCTTACTTGCCTGACTTGGCCACCTGTGAATTTTTTTTTATTTCTTAAGGTCAAATCGGAGCTTAAAGGGACAATGTATCACAGTGTGCAAGCAGTGAAAATAAAAGCAATGGAGGTTCTCAACAAGCTGACAGAAGCGGACTTTGAGCACTGCTTTGAACAATAGAAAATTCGAATGGTACATTGCAGGGAGAGTACATTTTAGGGAATAAACTTTCTAATATAATTTGTGATGAATAAAATGTTTTGTAGCAATAGTTATGTTATTTAATTGTCATAGCTTCTACATTATGGGTCTGTAGTCTTGAGATAATATAAATATTATCAGTAAAAAAATGTATTAAAAATACTTCAGATCTTTTGTGTCATTTTTATTTTTTCAGATACAGGGCCCCAGACCCTTTGTGACTTTGAGATATCTCTTTTCCTCAAACCCCTTGGTTTGGCCTTCATCTGAAATATATTGTATTGGCACTTGCGTAATAGCCCCAAATTATTTAATTAGAAGTTTCAATATAATATGTATATAGTGCTGTAAAATTTAAATGAAAGAATGTGTTCTGAGATTTATAAGTTAATTATTTTGTATTACAGTGTGCAGCAACATTTTGTTGAACCTGGTTTTAGTAAACAAAATCAAGCTCATTTACCAACTTCAGGTAAATATATATATATATATCTCAGAACATTAGTTCTCATTAGATAGAACTTTAAGGTAGACATGCTTTTATGAGGGCTTCACAAATTTTGGTCTCTATTTAATTTTATTCAGAATACTTATAGATTTGCTTAGGTGCCATTTAATAATAACAAACTTCTAGTTTTTAAGTTTAATATTTTGTGTGATAATGACATTCATTGTACAGGGTTACTGACAGGAGCCCTGTTTTTATTGAAAATAAATTTTATTACACAAAAGTCTTTGTTTTTCACCTGTTATTTGTGATGCACATTATTTACGGAAGAACATTACCTTAGGTCAGTTAGGTGGTGTCACTTTCTTGGATACAGTGTTAATCTTATACACAAAGTCTTTCGTTATTTCTTCCAGCACAAATTGTTGTTGTTCCAGCAGCAACTTTTCACAATCAGTTGTCACTTCCTGTGTGACTGCATCCTTAAGGTTCGTCAATGTTCAGGGTATGTGAGTGTAGACATGAGATTTGAGAATGTCCCACAGAAAAAAAAATCAAGTGGTTAAATATGGAGACCTTGGTAACCATTGGATGTCACCAAAATATAAAATTAATCTTTCTGGAAACATGCGACAAACCATGATCATTACAACTCGAGAAATGTGTGGAGTAGCACTATCATGTTGGAAGTGAACATTTCTTTTTTTGTGTAATCTTTATCTTCTCAGCTGTGGTCACAAGAAAGTCTGAAGCATGTGAGTATAATGTTGACCGTTTATTGTCACAGCTGTGGCGTTTTCATCTTTTTGATAATACCAACCACACACCACACTGTTACATTGTGATAAGTAAAGTGGTTTCTCAGTAGCCCAATAATATAAATTTTGTTGTTTACCACACCATTCAAATAAAAGTGAGCCCCCTCACTCATGATTATTACATTTACTTGTTATTCAAGCAGCAACTGCATTTGAATAGAAAAGTCCTTGTTGCCCACAATCTTACTCCAATGTTCTACGTAATACTATCTTGTATAGATTAAATTTCAAATCCATCTGAAAAATTTTGTGCATAAATTCACAACAATCTTAATTCATACACTTCTTGCTGACCAACAGCGCTTGCCTAACCATCTCGATGTTTTGGGCCTCCTTACAGACTATTTGGATCATGTGGTAGCTTCTTTACAATACTTGGCTGTGAATCCACCTGAGAATCATATTTCGGCTGGGAACAATATCATAGTATCCAAGGTTCAAGTGAACATGGAAAAGCCACCGCTGCTGTGATAGACTCAACTATTGTCATAAGCAAACTTGTTGTTATCCAGTGCTCCATGGCTAATTTAATGGTGTTATATACCAAGATCAAAACCGCTCTCTCCCTCCAGTCTACAGCCATTGTGGGGTGCATACTACAAATTTCAAAAACATCAGTTCTTGTTCGTCACTCTGTATCTGAAGGGTTCATTTTATATATAAAAAAAGTTCTTAAGTTTTGCAAAAATATTTGTTTTTATTCAGTATAACTCTGGTAATATGATATCTGAAATATTTTTTTGATAACCGTTTCCAATATATGTAAGGAATTAATTTTAAGGATCAACCTATGTACGGGCATTTATGCCTCGTGTAGATCCTTCTTATTTTGTATTATATTGTATAATTTTAGAAGGAATTTTGGAAGTAAATAAAATACACTCTTCATTCCTTAAGTTATTGATCATCATTAAAAGTCTTTATTGCCATACTTAGTAAGGCCATACAATACTTTGACTTCAGATCCATTAAATGATTCCTACACATATTTATAAAATTCTCTGCTATGAAGGAATACTTTTCAGTTATTGTTTTCTAATGAGAACTTTACATTTTTTGTTGCCTTTTTAGGCCAATGTGAATAATAGGAAAAATAGTATTTCATGGCATTATAAACAGCTAATAGACTATTGTTTAGTTTTAATTTTAGTTACATTTATAGATGAAAACAGCTTTGTAATTAGGGATAATTATAGCAACGAAAATGTAATAATAAAGTATCCAGCGATTGAAAGATAATAAAAGTAACTGGTAGAACATTTTGAATTTTGCTGGTACGTAGGTCAAAGTAGATACCTATTTCTAGGCAATATTTCTTCTGCTGTTGACAGAACACTGAAAATTTCATCAAAGAAATGTTGTCACAAATAACTGATAGTCAATAATACTGGAAGGATAAATTAATAAGCCTAAAAAATATTACATATTCAGAAGTAAAAATATAACTGTAAACTTATATAACTCTCAGGAAACCTGATTTTCTGAGCTCACATGGTACATTTTATAGAAACTAGTAAGTCAGTGCATTAAATATTAACTGTTTTTACTATTAGATTAGACCTGCTATATACTATACTTGCTAACAACAATAGTATGTGTATTGTTTCAGAACTGAAGTTTTAAGAAATATAAAAATGATTTTCTTGCCAACCATTTCAATTGTTAAAACTGATAAAGCATAGTTATAAGTTTCAAATGTTATTTTCACTGACTGCCTTAAATTTAATAATAGTTTTAAAGTTACTAGCTGTTTAATTATTATTGTTTTTTTTAAGGCTGGAATAATATGGGACCCAGGGCTCCACTTCGATGTCATCCTTCACAATCAGTCTCTGTGTTACAATCAATGAATCAAAATGCATCAAATAAGTAAGTCAATAAGTTACAAATATTTAATAACTTCGACAAATTGATTGTGAGAGCTTAAAGTTATTTTGTATCTTATCTGGTTTCATTTGTTTTATGTCTTCGTGTACCCAATGAGTGCTAGACGACTACAGCATTAACACGTTTTTGTATTAATTTCTAAATCTTTTTTTACCTGTTCACTCTTTTTTATTTATTTATATACTGTCCTCCTATTACTCTTCTCCTACATTTCCTGTGCAAGTATTTGTAGCCATCAAATTTCTTTTATTATCAGATTAGAATTTACCATAAAAATGCAGATCAAGAAATGTTTGTTTATTTTGTTCAGTAAGGAAATTAAATAAATCTGAACTTCAAACAAATTTATGCTAAGAAAAGTATTGCTAGCAAGTGACATGGTTGCGTCATTGTTTGAAGTTAGTGGGCTCAAATTAACAAGGTTTTACCATACATCCTTGTAAAATACTTGTATTTATTTAATTACTAACCAACAGTATAGATGCTATTATTAATGCTGTATTATATTTTAATTTGTAATAGGCTTTATTAAAAATTTACTTATTACAATACAGTAAAATCTCTATAGCAACACTGAAAGGAACATTGCTTTCAAGAGATCTCCATTATAGAGAGAGTTCAACCAAAACATGTATAAAATGTGTTTTTATTTGTAAAACATGTAGAAATATCTTATTTCTAATTTGAAGTATTGAGTGCAAAGGTTATTGAAATAAAACACTATGACATACAGTCTTAAAAAATAATATTTATTAAATAATACCGTGTGAATAAAATACTGTAATTGTGAGAAAATGCAGTATTTTGCTGAACCTACTGCATATTCAAATTCTGGCTTTCGAGTTTTCTTAAAGCTATTTCCTTTATTACAGGCCTTCATTATTTTATTGTTATTTTTTAATATTGTGTCAGCAACTGTTAAATTAAATTAGCTAAATTAAAATTAAAGCTAAATTGCCTAAAAGATTGCTTGCAATATCTAAAGCTAAATTAAAATTTCGACAAATATCTACTTACTTCACACCTTTGTGTAACTCACGTAAAACTCTAACCTTTACATCTAATGATAAATTTTTTCATTTAGATGCAATTACACTGCATTGTAGAAGTATAAAAAAATGCACTACTTATAAAATTTATTAGTCTTAAAACAGTCAATTCAGTAAAGACATTCAATTCAGTTGACTGCACTATGCACTACTTTTGATACTTGAATCACATGTTGGCATACTGAGAAATAGGGTAGAAGAGTACGAAGTGTGTATGTGTTCCACTGATGTAGAGAGATTCCTGGAATTTTGGTGGCCTCATTGCAGAAAGTTATAGTACATATTTTTACTGTAGCTATGGAAAGGAACCAACACATTTTGCCATTACAAAGAGATTTCCATTATAAAGAGATTCACAATAGAAAGATTTTACTGTATTACCCAATCTACGAGTTCACAATAGTGGTTAGAGAAAATATTAAATGAGTCAGTCTTGAAGTTTTCAAATTGTATTGAGTCCATTGATTTTGAAGTTGTTTTCTTTTTTTTTTTTGATTGTGTGAAAAATATTTGTTATCTGAAACTTTTCTCTTTCATTTGTTTTGGTTCCAGTTCTGCTATATGGCCTATATAATTGTATAATTTAGGTTAACACTTAGGCTAATGCAGACGGTGGGATGATTTATAGCGTATGAAAATTCCAAGCCCTCGCCGGGAATCGAACCTGGATCCTCGGGGTGAAAGCCCAGTATGCAATCCACTAGACCACCGAGGCGACTCTATAAGTATTTTAACAGCCTTGACAAGATAGTGTAGAAGTTCATTATTTCTTCATTTCATATACCTCTTCTAAATCATATTATGAATATAGTGTCTTTCATTCTTCGTAAATAATTTTATAATAGTTTTTATTAATTATACTATGTGTTTCAGTTTTAAAACAAGAATTATTAGACCTGCTTTCAATACACCAAACCAAGGTTCATGTAAGTATTATATATCCTTATAATTTTGTTTTCTTGCTAAATAGATTTATAAATTGTTGTTTGCCTTATCATAAGAAAGTGAAACAAAATTGTTTACAAGGCTTAGAACAATGATTGGTTTAAATGGCCAAGGAGTTAAGGTAATTAAAATAAGTGGAACTGTTGTTGAAAGTTGAATGTGTTAATTGTGATGTACAGTCACCATTTTATATAATATAGAGGCCATCACGATACTGTAAAAACACAATTTTGTGTTGATCATCTTGGAAGTCAAGTTAAAAGTAAGCCTAATCATCTGAATAGTGTTTTTTTAATAAGAATTAGGCAATATCTAAAAGTAAAAACAAAATAGTTTAGGTCTATACCGTCTAATCTATAATAGATGTGAGTCAGTTCAATCACAGCTGTCACACATCACAGTATGATATGTACTGTAGACCCTCATGCCTTTTCACTGACACAATTATGGTTGATTGGTATAGTGTTTCCAGTTTTCTGTGTCCATTTCAAATGTTTAAGGCAGTTCATGAACCTGCCGAGTCTGAGATTTATTCTGTCATTCAATTTTTCAATGCAAGAAACATTAAGTCAGCGGAAATTCATCATCAAATTTAAGATATTTGTGGTGAAAATGCAATAAATAATGAAATGGTAAGAAAGTGTTTTGGGGATTTTAATGAAGAACTGGTTCAGTGATTATGATGAGGCATAGATTGTGCAGCCTTCTTTTGTTAGAGGGGGATTTGATGAGGAAAGTTGATGAGAAAATTCGTGAAAACAAACAGTTCACAATGACAAAGTTTTATGATGAATTTTCGCAATCTTTTTTGTATGATATTGTTTCAGACCGCCTAGGTCATCATAAGCTGTGTAGCCACTGGTGTTGGCAAAATGCTTACTATGTCTACAAATATCAGCAACTAGGTAGTGCTTTGACATTTCTTACTCAGAACACTGATGAGGGAATGAACTTTTTAAATGAAATCGTGACTGGTGATAAAACTTGGGTTCATGTCACCCTGAAATCGAAAAAGCAGTCAATTGCGTGGAGACACAATTGTTGTTCAAAACAACAATGTCAGCCCAGAAAATCGTGTGTATTATGTTCTGGGACAGAAAAGGGGTTCTCTTTTTGAGTTTTTTCCAGAGGTCAAACCATTAATGTATCATGATATTGAGAGACCATGAAAACATTCGGCGTGTATTTCAAAATAAAAGACATGTATGCTTAGCCAAAGAAAGGTGTTGCTTCATGACAATGCTTGCCCCTTCTGGTGGCAATCAAGGTATTTTTTGACAATTACTTTAGTAGCAATTTCAACACCCAGCATACAGCCCAGACCTGGTGCCATTCTACTCCCACTACTTCTTGTACATGAAGCATGAGTTTGGTGCTAAGCACTTTGAAACTGACGACATGAAATACTCTGTACAGCTATGGCTGTCATCATTGGCAGATTCGTTCTTTGAGGGAGGACTGAATAAGTTGATTGCTATGACAAATGTCTGAATATGGGGAAGCTATGTAGGAAAATAGTTCAAAGTATCCTCTTTCAAGTGAAAATATTTTTTTTTTTTGAAAAAAAATGTTTCAATGTTTTACAGTTGTTTTTTTTTATTTTTATTTTAAAAAGTGGTACTTTTTGGACATGCCTTGTATTTGTTTCAAAAAACTGTAGGCATATATATATATTTTTTTTTACTGTAGAGATGAAAAAAATATTTGCAAAGAAAAGTAGTCTAAAATATTGTACTGTATAACCAATTCATGTACTGTCTAATCATAAACTACGAACATCAGCATTTAATATTACTGTACTTTTTTCAGAATATTCTTTATTCCTGATTTTAAATAAAATGTTGCTGATATTTGTTGGAAAACTGTATAATGTTCAGTTACACGAAAAACATTCTTAATATTCATTTAAATAAAAGTATTTAAATAAAAAAAAATTTTAAGTGAAACAATTTAAAAATAAGTCAACATAACATAATGAGGCACAAACAGTATAAATAATGAAAATTGTTAGTTAAACATTTTCAAGATAGCCTAGAGTAAAATCTCTGTTAACAGATGTAAATAATGGTACAGTGTTTTGGATAGTACAAATGAAAACATACTGTATGTAGGGTACAGAAATATTCATTGCCTTTAATTTTTCTTCAATCATGGTTACATTTTGTTGTTGTTATTTTAAGGCAAAAAGCACGTTAAGGCTATTATCGCCTCCCTAAATTTAAGTGTGAGTGTAAAATGTTAAAGTCGTAAGTGTAGTGTTGTAAGTGTGTGTTTGACTCGGGTACCATGAGGGATGTCTAAATCCTCTCAATAGGTGCAACTAGTCTGCACCCCTCTGCGGGGACACAACATGCACTTATTTCACTTAACAAACTTACATGAGAAACAAAATTACTGTACATAAAATGCTGTATAGAGTAAAAAAAACAAAAAACAATTGACTAAGCTACCAAGATCACTAAATATGTATCTTTGGAAAAAACAATAATTGAAGAATAGGATAATTGTTTATGGCTAAATGAAACACAGCCTTAGTAACTGTATTAATGGAAGTAGCATTGTTTGAGGGAGGTTTGTAGACCTTCAAAGGAACAGGAGAATACTTATTTAGAACAGAACACATTCTTTCTAAAACTAAAGAAAACATTGTCTTTAACTAGTCTACCATTACCTTCACATATTGTTTTAAATCATTTCCCCTATTTATTTTGATGAGAATTTATTTTGCTTAAAATAATGTAAGAAGTTATTTGTGTATTGAAGAAGTACATTTGTGTATAAGTGTATATTGTGTATAAGAAGTATATTTGTGAATGTAAGAAGTACATTGTGTACAATAATGCATAAGACTTATATTAAATGAAAATGAAATATTGAAATCATGATTTAGTTATTTAGTTTAGTATATAGCTTACTATGATTTTTTATTCAGGCTTAGAGCACTGCACACTGCACATGTTGTGAATGTCACTTTATTGTAAACTGCCAGCTTAACTTATACATTAACTGTTAACATAGACATAGACTGAATGTGTTGTACCCTCTTTGGCAGGTTAGCAGTTAGTTTGGGAACTACTTATGACAAGGTTATCATTTATTTAGTTGATACGTGTTAGCAGTTAATGCATTTAATTTTAAAAGTAACTTTGCAATATGTTACAACTTTTGTAATAGTTTAAACATTCAAATTAATATCTCTAGGCTATTAGCTTAAATCTTAAAACCATGTATTAAAAAGAAATTAAACACAGCTGATTGAAAATGTTCCAATGTATCACATTTTAAGTTTAAATGAAATCTGACCAATGGTAACCAACAAAAATGTTAGCCTGGAATTGAAACTATGTTTGTAAACATGTAATACTGAAATCGCCTAAGATAGTTTTAAAATACCAAGTTATAAATATATCACTGAAGCTTAAATAACCAAAAGAATTCATGTCAGAAATGTAAGTACCAAACAAATGAAATGTAAGTAATAATTAATATTAATATTAGTTGCAAATAAAGTATTACTTTTAGTACAGTCAGAATTGTGATACAGTAGTTCACCTATTTATCACCTATATAGTAGAAGACCTATATTCAAAACCTGGCAAAGGTAGTTGGAATATTTATGTATGTTTATTATTCACCAAATAATACAAAAAAACAAGAAGAAAAAAACAAAGGAACTTGAATTGAAATTATTATTCTAAATATATTTAAAAATAATTAACATACACAAAGTTTACAAAAAAAAAATGACTCAAGGCTAGCAGACCAATCAGCAACATGGATCAGCCAGTGATGTAAGCCAGTCGAAAACTAATGGGAGAACAGAACACAGAGAAGGAAGGAAGATTTTTTTAATGCACCAGACAGCATCTTCCGAAAGCACACAAAACTTTAGTAGCGTCCTGAACTTGGTAGCAGCAAAGTGCATCTCTGCTCACTGCTGTTCAGATAAAAATCGTCAAAGTTTTGATATGTAATTTCAATTATCAAAGTTATTAAAAATCATTGTATTAAACAGTTTAAGTATCATCATGTCAAAGTCAAAATTGAATGTGAGAAAATTTGACCAATTTTTAAAAGAAAATAATGACTTAAAATTGTATATATCGGACATAATCTTATCCGAATTCAAAACTTGAGGTAATAACTATTTGAATTGAAACTACTTCATAGAGACTATTTGCAAGGAAAGAAGTATTTTAAACCCACCTTTGACACAACAAATTATAAATATATTTATTAATTAAACGTTGAATTTGAACGTTTATGTCAGCACAGACGGTCACCCTGACTCTAGATGTATGTATTGTGAAATCCACTTTAATGCAACTTTCCTAAAATTATAATAAACTTCATGGACATCAATTTGTTCTTATGTATGAAATAAAATGTTAAAATTTCATAATAAAGTGTTTCTAGAATTATTATTGCAATGTTCATTTCCAGTAAAAATTAATAAATAACTGAAACCATATGTAATTGTAAATCTTGTGTAGCATTTTGTTTGAGTCTTTAGTTAATGTATAGTTTACTTAATTAAATTTGGCTGATCTTGTGTATATATTTTTGGTATATTTGTAAATATACAAGTATAAATTTTATACTTCGCAGAGTCTGTTTTTACGTTGTTGTGCCTGTTTTTGAAACAACTTTAAAATTGCTTATGGGTGGTCACCATGACACTCAAAAATTAAACTCAAAATGTTTTTCTAGGTGAATGGAACAACATAAGACCTATTCCCCAAGCTCATCTTTCTCAACGCAAGTCCCCTGAAGTATCAGCTGTTGATCCAGTATCATCAAATTCCAGGTGAGTGTATATAAAAATATTTGGTTATTAAAGTTCTCCTAAAAACTCATTTTTTCCAAAAAATTCACCTTCATGTACATAAGTTGGTACTCACTGCTCATAATCCTTAGTCTACCTTAACCTATACAAACATTATGTACTTGTATTTTACAATGTCCACTTGTGGTCATGGAAAATCAAGAAAAAAAGTATGTTACGTTACAAAAAAACAATACTTAAATAACAAATAAACAATAAATAAATAAAAATAAAATAAAAAATTAGTAAAATAATTTCATTTAAGTTTTAAATGTCGTCTGAATTGGTAACAACTTTATTCTGTTGGCAAGAGCCTCGCAATCGTAAATTATGTTGCCTGCTTCTTTCCTGCATAACCTACACACAGTTCCTCTATGATACATTCCTGTCTTTGTGTGCACCCTCAGACCACAGTGCCCTGTAAGAAGCCCCATGTTTTTCCTAAATTGTGCTCCAACCAAGTTATCTGCTGCCCTCCAAGTCCTCCTTGAAAGATCTTTCTTATGACATGTTTGCTATGAGAACGACCATGAAGGTTGTCCCATCTTGCCTGGTGTTGCTTTTTTGGCAATAGGTCAATATCTATTGATAGCAGACCTAGCCAGAGTCAAGAAAGGTATTAAATCAACTTAGGTCCAGATCCTAGTTCAGCCAATCAGTCTACTTCCTAATTACCCTCAAACCCCTTTCAGCTATTGTATTTTCTTCTTCTTCTGCAGAAGAAGGCAAAAAGTAAGGCGTAAAATGTGTAATGTGTGAAAAATTGCAGAGAATAGAAGTCAAACTCTTGCAAAATGAGTGGATCTTTGAAAAATTTATATTAATTCTCATAGCTATTCTGTTATAGTGACAGTTTTAGTAAAATAATTTGTATCACTTGTTTTAGATTTTAATTTTGTTAATTACTTTACATAGTTTTAGTGTTAAATTTGTAGACTGTTTGATTTAATTTAAATTTGTCAACTGTGTGTGTGATTTATTTTTAGACATTCAGTTAATACACAGTTTCAGGCAATGATTACAGTTGTCTTGTCTAAAAACATTTTTTTGTAAACAGAAATTTTCATGGATAATTGAAACTGACGAAAAAATCACGGATTATGATTTACTGATTGTCTCTGTGCTAAAAAAATTAAAACAATTTTATTAACTTACTTACTTTTACTTAGGAGGATGTGCAAGGCACCACTTTATAAGGCTACTCTTGTGTATTAAAAAACACACCAATACAATTAATACATGTACAGCGAGATCGCTGAGCAGAGTTAACCTTGATGAGGCTGGAAATTGCATATTTGTAAGCCCCTACAATATTATGAGGGTAATTCAGAAAGTAAAGAACGTTTTTTTCTCCAGACACTTTTTATTAAGATAATGAAACAAAACTTATTTTATAACTCTTTGATGCCTTAGCTATTTTTCTTTGTAGTAGCCATTCAAATTTAAAATTTGGCGTGATCAGCCTTCTGGTGTAGTCTTCTGTTATACTCAGTTTACATCAAGTTGATGAACCAATTACTAACACACACTTTCTGTTTGTTCTTATTTCTATAGTAGTTTCCATCCAAAAAATCCTTCAATTTGGGAACAAATGGTAATCACTCAGGGCCATAACCGGACTGTAGACCGATGTTCTAAATACCATTTCAACAGTTGAAGCGTTTGTTATCAACACAGCAGCATGCGGATGTTCATTCTTGTGAAGAAGCACATTGCCTCTCAACAACAATGCAGACTATTGGTGCAAGATAATCTAATTGTAGACTGCTGCATTTATGGTCTCCCCTGTAGGCATTTAGTCAATGAGTAGGACACTCTAGATCCCAAGACATTTTAGTCATAACCTTCTTAGTGCTCAGAATTTGTTTTGCTTTTTTTGGCTCTGGTAGAGATCAGGAATGATGCCATTCCATGGACTGGCGCTTTGTTTCTGGAGTTTTATATGAAATCCAGGTCTCTTCACAAGTAACAATGTAGTTCAAAACTCCTTACCATACTTGTCTTACTGACTGAGGAAAGTTAGTGCAGCTCCCGTCTATTTTTTTTTTTTTTTTTTTTTTTTGTTCATCTGTCAAAACTTGAGGAATGCACCTGGCACAACTTTTCTGTAGCTTAAACCATCACTAACAATTTCATAAAGAACTGTTCTTGAAATTTCAGGTAAGAATGAACTCATACTGTAGTAAAACATCTGTCCTATTTAATATTTTTCAGTACAACTGAAGGTCAAACCGAGTGCTTTTCATCATGAATATTTGTCCGGCCACTATTTAACATGGTACACCATTTTTGAACTGAAACTTCAGTCATCATGTTAACCATAAACCTCAGTTATCTGTCTGTAAATTTTGATAAGGCAGATTTTTGTTCACATTCAGAAAGCTTATGAACCTCACACTAGGCGGGATTGTTATTTTATCACAGATTTTGAAGTTGCACAAAAAAATAGTGAGTGACTCGTTTTTAGTGTCAAACTGGTGCAAAACAACCTGTGTACAGAGTGCCTGTTTAGAGGTTTCACTGGAAAACAACAGTATAGTGCAAACATTGTATATTTTGTTTCAGTTTTGGATCTAACCTCAAAGTCGTCATGATAAATGATCGAAATAATATTCCAATTTCAGGTAATACTTTGTAATCACAATTAATTTAGAGCATAGTTGTTTAAGTATTAGTTAATTTACGCTTCTGTTGATTACTGCTTATAAATTTTATAATATAATTTGTTTAAATTTATTTGTATATTCCAGATATAATTAAATAATATCAGTTATTCATTTTCTATTAACAATTTGTTATTAATGATTTATTCGTCACTGATATACAGCTACTTTTGGCCTACTTTATATTTTAAGTGTAATGAAATGTAAAATGTATAAACATTTTTCAAGAAAAAGTATAGTCAGCTTTGTGACAAATTATTTAATTTATTTATAATAAAGATATTCAGATTTGTGGAGAGTGTTGAACTCTTTCATACCTGTATGAACATAGGGACTATAATAGTAATTCTTTTAGTTATTTTTTGTTTGTTTTAACAATTATTTACTGCCTTTTATAATTTTGTTGTCTGTTAGTTATGTATTTACAATGATTCAACTTTAATTTTAATTTTATTTAATATAAAAATTGTCAATGCTTTTATTATTAATACTTTTTTATGGTAAAAATCATTGACATTTTTTAAAATGAAAAATACTAGGAAATATCTAGGAATTTCAAAATATCTGTGGCTGGCCACCATTATACTGAAAAAATAACTAAAAATTTTTTTTTATAGATGAAAAGAATAACATAAGACCTATTACTCAAACTTCACTTTCTCAACAAATATCCCCTATAAAGACAGCTGTTGATTCAGTTTCATCAAGAACTAAGTAAGTGTTTTATTAAAATATTTGGTTATAGTTAAGGTTAAAATGTTCCCAGAATAGTTAAACATATGTTTAATTATTGAGTTAAAGTTCACCTCAATTTAACCACAGTGCAAAACAGTTTTATTCAATCTTTTTGGTTTCAAAAATGCTAGTGTACTTATCCCACTATTTGTATTTAACTGTTCAAAATTACAGTTAAGGTTAAAATATTTGTATAATTGGTAAATATAACTTTAATTGTTGTGTTAAAGTTCCCTCAATTCAATCTCAATCTGAACCAGTTCAGTTCAACCTTTTTAGACTTGAAAGTACTTGCATACTTATCCTAATGTTTGTATTTAACTGTTAAAAACACTTCTAGAACCCTTCTATCAAAAAGTTACTTTAGCTGTTTCATTACATTTTACATAATTCCTGAAACATCCCTTCAGTGACATTTTTAACTATGGAACAGGTTGCTTCAAAATTCTGATATGAAATTGTTTGTTACATACAATAAATATTAGAATGTTGTAGAAAGCATTAAATAACAGACAGTTAAATCAATAGCCTGTAAACAGACTTGAATATAAGTAAACATATTTTCAGTCACTCCAGATATGCCTTGTTTATTTTTACTATCAAAATGGAGACAATTGTGTTGTGAACCCCAGAGCTTTGTTACATAGCAAACCCAGTGATTTTCCACCCATTTTTAATTTCTAAATTAATGCAGTGAAGTATTACTATATTAATGCATGATCAATATGTGCAGGCCTTCTGTGATGCAGTGCCTTTTTTAATTAATCTAGTATACATTTTAGTTAGTTAAAGGTATCGTAGATGTTAGTTAAGTTAAAGGTCTTAGATTTTAGTTTATCAAATTTAAGAGAGCAACTTCAAAAAAAAAAAAAACGTTGCAGAATAAATTGGTTTTTGTTTTATTTTTGATGCTATTAAAGTGTCCATATCTGATATTTAATAATAAGTAAATATAAAATACACTGTTGCAAATATAAAATATAGTAATTATGAATCAAGTTTGTGTTGCTTCTGGAAGAGAGAATGTAAGTAATTCTTTTAATTTATCAATATGTATTTTATAAGGCCAGTCTTTAAGAAATTTTATTTTTTTGTTATTTTTTCATTGAAAGTAAATTGTGTATATTATTATTACTATTATTTGTGTAAATGGCTGAATTATTAATAGGTTTATGTTAAAATTAAGATGATACATTGTATTTTAATTTCTCACTTTATTATAGTTAAGTGGCATAAAATATTTCTTACTGGCATAAAATAATTAAATTATTTAAAAAAATTAATTTTTAAGAGAACTGTTTTTTTTGTGTTTATTTCATCTCTTGATTAATTCAAAATATTGATTGTAGGTTGTATATTTATGAACCTAATGTGTTCACAGTGGCTGTTCAGAAATTGAGAAGCTTGTGAATAACTCAAAAAGTACATTATTTATTACAGGAAATTTACTGTATTGTTATCATCACTGTACTGTTATATTTTGATGAAAATTTCAATACCCATCAATATTTACTATTTATAAATTTACTGTTCGCAAGGTCCAATTATACACCAACATTGATATTCGCGGCTCAATATTTGCAATAAAGTAGATCTTAAAATATAAAATGACATTTGAAAAGTGATTGTCCTAGTTTACATTTCTAAAATTGGGTCTGGTTCACTCTTTACTGACTCTGATTGTAACAAAACATACAAGGTGTGTTCAGAAAGTAACGAGAATTTTAATTTTTTGAACAAAATATTTATTTGTTCTTCTAAATTGATGTTGTCGCCTTCAAAATAGTCCCCATTGAAGATTATGCACTTGTGCCAGCACTTCCTCCAATCCTCGAAACACTACTCAAACTCGATCTTTGAGATAGGCTTTAGTTCTTTCAGCGATGCCCTTTTAATGTCATCTATGACTGTAAAATGGCGGCCCTTTAAGGTTCTCTTTATTTTTGGAAATAGGAAAAAGTTACACAGAGCCATGTCTGGTGAATATGGAGGCTGGGGCATCATTACAGTACTGTTTTTGGTCAAAAATTCACGAACAAGCAATGAAGTGTG
Organism: Callitettix versicolor; assembly: GCA_022606455.1. NCBI lineage: Eukaryota > Metazoa > Arthropoda > Insecta > Hemiptera > Cercopidae > Callitettix > Callitettix versicolor. The sequence goes on along the minus strand of CM040184.1, from coordinate 56,249,079 downwards.
AGCTGGTGCATTATCGTGGTGCAAAAGCCATGAATTGTTTTTCCGCAGATCCGGGCGTTTTTTTTGGATTGATTCATGCAAATGGCGTTTTTTTCGGATTGATTCATGCAAATGGCATTGAACTTGTAGGTAGTACTCCTTATTGACTGTTTCACCTAGTGGCAGGTTTTCATGATGCACTATGCCATTAATATCGAAGAACACCTTCACGTTTGACCGCACTTGTCGAGCCTTTTTCGTTCTTGGTGAGCCAGAATGCCTCCACTGGGATGATTGAGCCTTAGTTTCAACCCATGTTTCATCACCTGTTATAATACGTTTCAGTAATTCTGCATTGTCGTTGACTTCATTTAGTGACTCCTGAGCAACTTCCATTCGCCGCTGTTTTTGTTCAAAATTCAACAATTTTGGAACAAATTTTGCTGCCACGCATTTCATACACAAAACATTGGAAACAATGTCATGACATGAACCAGTCAGTATGCCAACATCATCAACAACCTCTCTTATTATGATTCGGTGATTGTTCATAACCATTTCTATCACTTTTTCCACATTTTCATCGGTTGTTGATGTGCTGGGGCATCCAGGGCGTTTGTGAAGACGTTGAAGTCTTCACGGCCTTCTTGGAAACACTTATACCACTCGTAAACTCTTGCTTTACTCATAGCAGACTGACCATAGGCCTTTGTTAACATTTCACTTACTTTGTTACATTTTATTTCAAAATTTTATACAAATTCTTTGATCCATTTCTTTTAACAATTGAAAACCACCAAGCTCATAAAAACATGTGTAACCTTAGTGGCTGTCACAGACAAAGTCAACAATGAAAACAGCTGAAAGTTTTATCATACTTCAAGGGCATGTATACCAACATAATAAAAAAAATGTGTGACAATTGGACTCTCCAAGACCGCAAAATTTAAAAATTCTCGTTACTTTCTGAACACACCTCGTACATCAATCAAATAAGCTAAAATAATGATAGTATATTAACAAGTTGGGTATAATGTACAGACTATATCACTGTTCACATTAATATATCATTCACTCAGTTATACAATCAGTGAAGTAAGGCAGTTATTTCCACAAGTGTAAGTAAGACAATTAGATGGCCTAGAAGGAATGAATACTTTTAAAATAGCAGTATTTTCACAGTGATATCTCCATATGAAGACTTATTGGCAAAACTCCATAACTAGGCTACACCATATAAAATTATGTCTTGTTATCCAAAATGTTAAAAAATATTGTTGTTAGTCTTAAATAAACCTAAGGTCAATCATATTTCAGTGTCATATGTTTTCTTGACCTTTGTTCATAATTGTTAAGGTTCATAAGTTCAACTTCATAAGGTTCTAAGGTTCAGTTGTTTGTAAGCAGAGGATTTACTATGTAAACAATAGTATAGTACAAATATTCTACATTTTGTTTCAGTGTTGGATCTGACACTTATCTGAGAGTCGTCCAAATAAGTGATCAAAATAAGTTTCCAGTTTCAGGTAAATAATTTGTAATTGCCATTAATATAGGGATTTTAATTTAGAGTTTTAACCCTTTGTAGAACTAGGGTTAAACTCGCCATCAAGTTATTTATAGACGAAACATATATGAGCATTGTAAATGAGATAGCGTTGTATCCCAGTTTACAGTAAACGAATTTGTAAACGGCGGAAATACTGTATGTAATGAAAGAAAAGCATACTGTGTACATAATTAATGGCTATTTTATTATACATATTACATATTGTGAAATATATTTTAGTTAAAACTAATAGAAAATAAGTACTGTACAGTCTATTATGTATACATGCAACACAGTGCCTACACTGTTGTGAGGGTTCATGAGATTGATTTTCTCCCAGGGTATACTATTTCCCCCCCCCATTGTTTACAGAGTGTATGTCTGCATGAGAAAGAATGCTTTTGCTGGAATGACACATTTTACATTGTTTGTCTAGGCAGCAACAAAATTCTAAGAAAAGGACTGTTTCTATTCTCAACCTTTATTCCAAAAATAAAACACAAATTGTATTTAAGTGAGAGTGACTGTAAATCAGTTATTTTAATTTATGTATTAAACCCATAAATAAATATAAATTAGAAAACAGGTAAGAGCACCAGTGGGACAGAGAGTAAAAATGTGTAAATGAGAGGTCAAGTCCCCACTCTGTCATCATAGCTCCTCCCTTTTCTTTCATTATCCTGAGTATTAACAGTTTGTAGACTCAAATTGGCCGGCTCTGTGTCTCTGAACTGTTAGAGGGAGCTGGAGTGGAATTCTCCTACATGTACGAGAAACTCTAGTGCAGGCCGTCTACTAAGTAGCTGGACTATAACAGCAGTGTGACAGCATTCTATCCCAGTTCACAAAGCATTGTAACCAAGCCTAAAATACACATACACTTAATATAGAATATTGGGGACTTTATGAAAATAGCGCTATAACTGAGTTAGCGACTTGAGGGCGTTATAACCAAGGTCGACTGTATATATATATATATATATATATATATATATATATATATATATATATATATATAACTTAATAATAAATATGAAATTGCTTGTTCAAACAATTAATATTATGAACAATGTTTTAGAAAGCAGTAAATAATAGCTATTTAAATCAACAGGTAAACAGCCTGTAAACACATGTGAAAATAAGTAATCAATATGCCAAACACTCTAGCTTTTTAGTGTTTTTTTTTTGCTATCACAGTGTAGACATTCATTCAGTCAGTCTACAGCTTTTCTTTGCTTATATTGTTTTCAGATTCTTTTTGTCTAAATTGTTTTGTTGTTTCGTGATATTTCTAACAGTGATTCGACATACTACCGACCAGCTAACAACATCAACATTATTATTTCCAAGACACACAAGAAATTCAATACAAATATTATACTATTAATGTGTGAATTTGTTTTTAATTTTTTGATTTAATTTATGGAAAAAATTAAAATACAAAATATAAATAAAATATTTTTGCATGCATGTTGATATTTCTTGTAGTAAAGGCCTACTGTACAAGTTTGTGGCACAACAAATTTATTTTTTCTAAAATGATAAATTTACATTTTAAGAGTGTAACAGTTATTCCATTATATACGAAAGCTGTCTAGAAAGTAACATACAAATGAGCTACTGCCATCATCTTAATATCTGAGCGTTTTCTTGCTAAGTATGCATCTAGTTATAATTGTGTAAGGTTTGTGTTGTTTCTGGATAATGAGCTGTGCATTTTTAAAATGTGTGCAACAGTTGCAAAGTGTGATTGATGATCACGATTTTGTTATTAGAAAATAAGCCAATTGAAATTCATTGAAAACTTTGTAAAGTGTACAGAAACAGTATAATGAGTGAAGGTGGAGTAAAACAGTGATGCATTATATTTAGAAATGACTATACTAATATTCATGATTAAATGAAAAACAGCCGGCCAAGCATTGAGACTTATGAACTAGTGTCAAAAATGAATGAGAAAATTCATGAAAACTGCCGCTTTACAATTTTGGAGTTCTCATTTGAATTTCCTCTAATTTCATGAAGTTTGGTGTATGAAATTTTAAAGGATAAGTTAGGCTACCATAAATTTTGTGACATATAAGTAGCAAAATATTTAGTCTGAAGACCACGATGCTTCTGGCTGCATCGTTGACATTTCTAGAGTCATATGACAAAGATGGTGTCTCACTTCTTGATCATGTTGTAACTAGGAATGAGGCTTGGGTAAAAAATGTTATCTGTGAGACAAAAAAACAGTCCATGGAATAGTTTTTGCTTAGTAGGAAAAACAATACACAAGTTCCACCAGGAAATCAAGAACATTTTTGCAAACATTTTCAGGAATAATTTTGTACTAGTCTTATGGCATCCATTTTTTGGTACAGGAGAGATCTGCTTCTTGTCGATTTCCTCAAACATGGCTCAACAATAACTTCTGAAAAGTATTGTAAAACATTAAACAATTAAAAAGAGCAATCTAAATCAAGTGCCAATGAAAGCTGTGTTCAAAGGTTGTTTTTTTTACAACCTTGCATGCCTGCACTCAGCCAATCGATAAATGGTTTTGACTGAGAAGTGTCCCACCTTCCTCCTTGTAGTCCAGATCTGGTTCCAAGTAACTACCACTTGTTTCTGTACATGAAGACTTGGCTCACAATCTGACATTTTGACAATGATGTGAAACTGAAGGAAGGCAAGAACAAGGGCTCGTGATCTCAGGTGGTAAAATTCTATGACGGTGGTATAAAAAACGGGTGCAGAAAAGTTTTTTAACAATTTAAACATGGATTACGTTTAAAATTGAAAAGTTTTATTATGTTTCTGTCACTTGTTTTTATTCCAAAATGTAAGTACTTTCTGGATAGCCCTTTTATTTGATATGGGTGGATGAACTTATTCGAAACATACGAGTATTTTGATATTTGGAATTAGGACTATTTTATTCCAAAAACAACACACCACTAGTCTGAACCAGTAATCTACAAAGACTCAGGGTTATCTTGTCATGTTTTGTCAGTTTTTTTATAGTAAAAGTTTAATTATTGTAGAATTGTTAATGTGCAGGGTTGTTTAGTGTACTACCATGTCTGAAAGTAAATAATATATGATTATGTTTTTCAAAATTCTTATGAAAGACTTCCCATTAATTTTATAATCAGGAAATAATGAAATCATTAAAATATTATTTTAATATAATATTTTTAAATAATATTTATATAGGCATAGTTGTATACTTTAAAAAAATTAATCTATATTATGTTATTTTTCACATGTTTGATTGACTGTAGCTCATTTTGTTGATAAATGATTATTATGCTTCAAAAAATTGTAACACTAGTAATCTCAATATTTATAAAAATTCAAAGCTGTCAAGTCTGCATATGCACTATATTTCAATTTCTTTTGTTTAACTACTCCTAAATTCAACAGTTGTACCTTTAATACATTTTCATAAAATCTTATATTGTAAGGAAAGAGCCACTCCTTTATTCTTTTGTTTAGGCCAAGTTGTAGTAAGGATCATTTTTATATTACACGAATGATTAAGAATGTTGTTCTGGACAAAGACAAAACCTTCTTCAAGATACTTGAGTGTTTTCTCAAATCAAACATCAAATCGCTACTTTTATTAGTTCCAAATACTCAACAGTAATAAATTCTCTATGAAACAAGTTTCACTCCCAAATTGAGTTATTATCATTTGTTTTCCTTTTTCAGAAGGATTTTTTATTCCTGGTTGATAAAGCAGACATAAAAGCTTCTTTTGTTAACAACACAAAAGAATTGTTTATCTTTCCAACAGTTAAGTCTGGCCCTGTGTATAGCCAGCATTGATCCATGTTTTGTTAGTGTAAATAAATTGTATGTCCTCTGCATGTTTTTTTATATTTTCTTCTCTATAGAATAATTTCACTCTTTTCTGTAAAAAAAAAAAAAAAAAAAAAAATGTACTTATTGTGCTTCCCTCATGTAAAATATAAACTCATTTGTAAGACGTCCATCTTGGAATTAAACATGTCTTCATCTTCATTCACAGTCTGTAGTATTTTGTCCATCATTGGAAGTTCAATTTTAATAAAAAAGCTAATAGCATTTTTGTGGAAATTATCAGTGATATCCAAAAATGTTGTTCACGGTTGTAGTTTCTTTGGAGATGAAAGTTCATTTATACTCTTTATTAGGCTACTATGTAAACATAAATGCAGCAAACAACTGTTGCAATTACTGTATTCTGTATCGACAGTACCTACACTGATTTATTGTGCATATTGACATTGTGATTAGCATACAATTCATTTTTATAAACATTCAAAATTATTTCCTTTTCTGAACTGCTTAATTGTTTTTTTCTGGCATTTCTTTGACAGAGTTAAATTATAAATTGTCTCTACTTCTGCACTTTCAGTAGATGACATTGCTATGAACTAAAAAATAACTCACATGTAAATACATAGTACGACTTACACCAGTAATATTTCTTTCCTTAACATTACAAAGCCTATACAATTAATTCTGAACTATGATTGATGTGTACATTTGAACTGTGCGTGTTGAAGAGTCTCAGCTGATAAGACTTACACACTAAACAGTTTTGTTTTGATATTGTCTCTCGACTCAATAAACGGACTATGGTAAATAAGCTCCAGATTATAAGTTTTAAGAACACAATAATGGGGATAATTTCATAAATTAAAATATTATTTTAATTTTTATATTTTACTTAATTATGCTAAATTTTAGATTGCAGTTTTGTATTACTGTGTAATTAATAGACCAGCATATAGAAGTCATCAATTTCTCATAAATTTTCAAAGATTTTACAGCTGTAAATATATTTAATATGTTTTATTTTAAGGTACAAAACATAAAATTATATTAAAACCTATAAGACGTAAACCAAAAAGAAAACTGGTTCATAAGTGATACACAAACATTTCAGAATATATCCTTTGATTAACAGATGGCTTACTAGAATTTTAATACATTAAATTAAAAGTCGGACGTTAAATACTAAAAAAAAAAATACTAGAATTTTAAATGTTCTTTTAGTTTAAAAAAACAGCTACTGTATTTAATAAGAACAAGGTCCATTTAAAATACTATTTATGGACAGTGTAGATGTTGCCTGAAACCAGTATTTTATGTGGGAAATGCAATGGTAAAAATTATGCATGTTATTAAATAATGAGTACTCATATTGGACTGTTTTTAGTGAATTATAAAATTAGCCAGAAGACTGACCCAAGGCCAGTAGCGTAAATAGCACCTTTGCACTCTATGTATGCCAATTTTAAGCTGGCCAATAATCAAGCCAGTAAAGTGATGGAGATGAACATGTACCCTACTGACATCTAGTGACATATGCTCAAGTACACGAATACGCTCAAAATTGCCCAACAATGAAATTTTGGACATAAATTCTTAACTCTGAAATTTGCTCAAGCAAATTGCAGAAAATTTTGTATGCCTATCTACTGTTCTGTAGGCTGAATTACCGGCTATCTTTATGTTCATTATGTATGTACCAGTAGAGATTAAAAAAATAGTATAGAGATGTTGATAAGGTTCATTAATAGTTTCATAGCTAGGTAATGTGAGAGCCTGCTGGATAAATCGAGTCACACAATCACTACTCAGGCAGTTGTAGTATGGGGTGCACTACTATTAGTATATCACAACATAATGAGTTAAAACTGTGAAATAAAAACAAAACTAATCACCACAACCAAATATATTAAAATAATATAAACATTATTAATACTTTTATTGTTAACAAGCATTTTTTATGATAATTATCATAGAATATTTTTAGAAACAAAAAGAAAAAAAATGATCTAGAAAATAGCTAAGATTTCAAAGTTACCCTGGGTAGCTAGCCACCATGATACTCAAAAATGAAATATAAATTTTGTTTCTAGATGAACGGAACAACATAAGAGCTATTCCCCAAACACAACTTTCTCAACAAATATCCCCTGTAAGGTCAGCAGTTGACCCATTTTCATCAAATATCAGGTAAGTGTATTCAAATATTTGGTTATACAGTTTAAATTAACCCTTTGAAGAGTGCACTAAAAGTACAGCAATGAGTAAGGATATCATAAGACGTCATTCAGGTATATAATGTGAATGAGTAAGGACGTCTTCGTTATTTTTTATATTTACTCGCTACAATTATTGTGTAAACGGAATAAAAGAAAACAATGTGAAGTTATTTTATAAACCTGTCTCACATTGGTACTTTTCCAGCTAAATATAAAAGTAATACACTCATTGGACGATGACAATTGGGCGTTCCTGAAAATGGGATTGTCAGTATAGTTTGACATGTGAAAAATTGGTGGCTTGGAAGAGTTATTATCCTTTTGGTAGTATTCCAAGTAAGGCGTGTGTTAGTAAGAGAGTTTATTTCAATATTGTATTAGTTATTTTTTTAAATGTTTTATTATTTATATGGTTGTTATTTTGTTGTAGTTTTGTTATTACTTTTTGTTGCAATTTACTTGATATTGTTATGTTAAGTGCATATCAAATGTTCAATTTTCGTACTGGTAAAAAAATCACTAATGGATTATTGCCTCAATCTGATTTGGCAAATTGTAGAAGTACATTACATGCCTAAAAAAGATCAGGTTCGTGAAGACACAGACCACACCCGAGTACCGATAGACATCTGTTGCAGCTCACAAAATGTCATTTCATCTGACCTCTACCAGTGAGTAGTGAACGGAAAAGAAAAATTCAAAGGAAGTATTATGTTTGTTACAACAGGACAAACAAAGGAACAAAAAAAACACTTTCTTTGATTGTTGCACTGTGTGTTTTGAAGATTTTCACACAAAGAATATACACTAAAACAGTTTTTTTTTATTTTTATATACTTTTACAATAACATGAACGAGTTTTGATTAATTAAACAAAAAAAATGTGTTTACACCTTTCTGACAGTTTTGATATTAATATGATACTCATTATCATTAAACTCTGACCTCAGCTTTAGACGTCATATGACGTTTTTACTCACCAAAGGGTTAAGGTTAAAATGTTCTTAAAATTAGTAAACATAAATGTATATTTATTAAATGCATACCAGTTTAATTCAACCCTTTTTGGTTTCAAAAATATTTATAAACTAGTCATATAGTTTGTATTAACTTTAAGAAACCTTCTATCAGAAAGTTTCTTTAGCTTTCGCTCTTTTGTCACATTTTACATAATTCCTGACGCATCTGTTCAGTTTCATTTTTAAATTTGAAAACTGTTTCTTTTTTTGTATATGCTGTGTGTGTGTGTGTGTGTGTGTGTGTTTGTTTATTTCATTCTTATATTTTATGTGCTCAAAACACACACACACACACACACACACACACACACACACACACACACACACACACACACACACACACACACACACACACACACAGTTATAAACATTGTATATTTTGTTACAGTATTGAATCTAACTTCAAAGTCATCAAGACAAGTGATCAAAATCAGTTCCCAATTTCAGGTAAATAATTTGTAATGGTGCCATTAGTACACCTTTTACAATTAACTTCGGTTAGTTATTTACTTAAAATGATTCATCTTTAATTTATATTTTTATTTTAATATTATTAATTTTATTTAATTAATTAATATTTAAGACTAGTACAAAGGTCTGATATATTTGAAATGATATCTATAACTAGTAGTTCAAAGAACAGTAGACCTCCCAGTATACTCCACGACACTGCTTGTAACCTATACCACCAATTTGACTGGTAACCATAACATTTACAACAAATTTTAGTGGACAAATTTTATTATAAATTGTATGCTCTTTCTCCATAAAGTGATGTGATCAAAATTATGATAGTTTTGCTGTTCAGACAGTATTACAGGAAATAACCAGCAACTACACACTCAATTTTAAATCAGATACCTTCATCTGGAAACAGAAGTAAATGAGGAAAAAATCTTGCACATATGTCTTTCAGGCTTCATTCTAGGTACCTTCGTACCAAATTTCAAAACAGTCAGCCAGTGTATTTGACCAATTTGTGTATTTGTACACTGCTCATAGAGAGTGTTGCAATCTCGAAACAGAAGTATAATGGGGGGAAAGACATCAAGATATCTTTGTACAAGATATTTTCGTACTAAATCTGAAAACTTGTTAAGTTTCCTAATCCTTCAGCTTAACTATATTTTCTTTTTAAAACACATTGCAGTATAAGGTTTTTTAAGTTTTGATTTAATTTTTGTTAAATAAAATATTTTTTTTCTCTTGTATTCTTCTGGTTGATAAATTTGGTCTGAAAAGTTTATATCTGATAGGTATAATTATGTATGCATGAGGTGTATGTTACCTTGATTGTAATTTTTAACTTTAATCAAAAATTCACTCTGTTTAGATATAACTTCTATTAACTCTAATTGACGTGACACCTCTCATGGGCGGATAATAAATCAGGATTGGCATTTGTTAATCTAATTGAGGCTTCAGTGTATATATAGTATATGATGACAAAACCAAAATTAGGGGTTTGGAATTTTTACATGCAATTTTTTTACTGTTTGCAATAAATACCATTAAATGATATTAATAATTTTTGTTGATCTCTAGTTATACTTTTTTTGCTTGTGTGTGTGTGCTATTCATTACAATAAAAATAAATTAATATCACTACATCGTAATAGTTACAATTGTAATAATATATTATATTGTATTACAGTTTGTTAAAATATTTTTTGCACAAAAATTATAAAAAAGTAATTCTCTTTACTGTTTATAGACATAAACAAAACAAGATCAAAATGTGAAACTATGAAAGTTGATACAGTTGACTATAAAAGCTTTGAAACTGGGTAAGTTAAATATCAATTTTTATTACATTTGTACATTGTATTTGTATTCTGAGCCACTCCACAGGGGGTGGCTCAGACAACAATTCATGACAAAGAGAAATGTATATCCGGCCTGTTTTAAAGAACTTATTGAAAACTTGGATGAGAAATATTATAAAACCATATTATTATTAAACTTTAGGAATTTTCCCTTAAGATATCAAGAGGTTTTATATGAAGAGGTAACCGACAGACTATCATGTTAATGCACAGGGTGTCCACTTTTGTTTCCAAAACTTTTTTAGTTTAATAATCCTTAAAAAATATTATAAAAACATATTTTTCACAGTTCTAACAATTTTGCTTGAATATGAGATGTAGCTAGAAAATAACCGGACTGATAATTTTAAAACTTACATCGTTATAAAATATTAATTACAAATATTTAAATTAACATAGTTTACATTGGAAACCTTATCACCTTCAATATACACCACTCCATAAGAATTTTTTGTTGTTGGAAGCAATGCTGCATATTGTCTCCTCATATTGTCATTGTTGTGTCCTTCACTTTTTTCTTCATTGCATCTACAGACCCAAAACACGCGTTTCCTTTCAACGCGCTTTTGACCTTAGGAAATAAAAAAAAGTCACATGGCACAAGGTCAGGTGAGTAGGGTGGACACAAAGGAATGCTCCAATACAGGAATTCCATGTTTTTGCCAAAAATGTCTTGATTGACAGTGCTTTGTGTCTTGGTGCATTGTCTTGAAGAATCCTTGAACGATTTTTGCACATGTCAGGACTTTTTCTTCGCACGCGTTTACGAATAGTGATCAAAACCTCTTTGTAGTAAATTTGGTTAATAGTTGGACCTTCAAGCACCCATTCAATGTAAATGATCTCATGGATCAAAAAACACAATAATCATTATTTTGAATTTCAACTTGCTCATCTCAAGACTTTGTCTTGGTGAGCTTGAGCTTTCCCATTGCATGGATTGGCACTTAGTTCAGGGTTGTACGTGAAAAACCATAATTAATCACATGTTATTACCTTCTCTAAAAAGGTAGGATCAGTTTCAGTGTATCTTAGAATGTCAGCACAGATGCGCATTCAAGCTTCCTTTTTATCAGCAATGAGATTTTTCCGTACCAACTTTGAGCACACTTTGTTCATGTTAAAATTGTCATATTTGCCAAACAGGTTCTTTGTCAATGTTCGTTAAACTCATTAACTGCTCTTATACTCAAATGATAATTTTCTTGAATAATCTTACCGACTTTCAATGTTTTCATCAGTTCTTGCTGTTCGTGGCCGACCAAGACATGGATCATCTGTAACATCCTCTCTCTCCTCTTTAAATCTTTTAATACACTTAAAAACTTGAGTTCATGATAAACACTTGTCACCATACATTTTTGCAACAAATTTAATATTTCTGTGGCAGATTTTTCGAGTTTTACAAGAAATTTTACATTCACACGTTGCTCCACACTAGCACTAAGCATTTTTTTGATGCAGGGCAAATACACAGTGCTGTTCAAATTACTGCTATGATCAAACGAGGTATTGCGCAATCATCAAAATGTTGGAGTAGGTAGAGGTAGCATTCAAGGTCAACTCCATACCATTGTCAACCATGCGGAATAAGTATCACGGGTGCACAAAAATCATTCCTTTTATTTTATAGTTACACCTCATATAGTACTACATATAGTATACTTCATATAGTACCCACAACAAAATTTATGACGTACTATTTCTTTAAAAAAAATCTTGATTGTTGGTAAAAAAACCAGAAAATCAGTGTAGTTTCTCAAAATGCTGGCCATATTTAAAAAGATTCATAGCAAAATAATTATAGGAAATTTATTAATTAGTTAATAAAATAATTATAGCAAATTTAAGATTTTAAAGAATTGTGGTTCAAGAGTAAATGTATAATTATAGAATCCTGACTCATTATTTATTTGGTTATTATTTGCTAGCTTTTGATTTGGAATTATTTAAAAGATAACATTTCATACATTTTGTTTTAATACTTAAGATCTTGACTTGAACCAATTTAAATAATAAAATTTAATTTCATGTAAAAAATGTGTGTACCATTTTCAAAAATTAATTCAGTATTATACAAAATAAGTAAAGACAAATATGTTTACTTGAGAAATGTTTCTATGAACTTGTAAAATATAGTTTAATTTCTGTACTTTGTGGATTTTTTTGTTTAATAATATTTTTTACAAGTCAAGCTCTAGGTGGTTTGATTTTCTTTTATTAATTGACATCTTATTTTATTTTTACTTTTTTATTACAGATTTGATGAAGAAGAAATACAATTTTCTAAAAAAATAATTTCAGGACCAGGCTCACTTGCAATGAAAAAATATATAATGAGAATGGATTGCATAGAATCAAAATTGATTAAAGATTTCAGATTTTTCCAAGACAACCCACACAAGCATGAACAGTATCAGAAAGAGTTGGATCTGTTTTGGAACAAAAGAAAGGAACCTCCAACCATTGAAAACAGATGGGACATTATTAAGAATGAATTTGTTCCTCATTGGAATATACTTTTGAAACAGCTCTATCAAGACAAATTTAAATTAGAGAAATCTAAAATAAGAAATGAATTTATTAAGATATATTTTGATAAACCTTTAGATAAAGATGTACATTGTCATCAAGATAAAAAACTGTATTGTGCTAAGTCTCCTTCACGAAAGTATGATAAAGTTAGAGTTAGAAGTAAGGACACACAACATATAGAACCTAGAAAGAGAAGTTATAGTCCTTATAGAAGTGAAAGAAGTTCTTGTAAACGAAGATTATCATGTAGTAGAGAACCTAGTATACGAAGAAGGTTATCACGTAGTAGAGAACGGAGTAAAGGAAATTATAGCCTTGATAAAAAAGATAGCAGCCCTCATAAACGGAAAAAAGTATATTCCAAGAAACGTTCAACTGATAGAAGAAGGCAATCAGAAGAATTTCAAACTGAAAATAAGAATAATTCTAAAGATAAAATTAGTATTGTTCCTGTTCTTAGATATATTACAGTGTTAGAAAAATATTTGGATTCTCTAGGTCCTAAAGTCCTTGATCTGTTATCAGAAGCCTTGTCATTAGAAAAATTAAATGACAATGTAGCTATAAGATCATTTATTAAAAACAATTCTGTTTTACTTGATACAATTAAAGAAAAATTGATTGGTCTTATAGAAGCTAAAATAATTGAATATGCTTTGGAAAATGTAGCTAAAAATGCCATAACAAAAATTGATTCATTATTGTCAAAAGTTCAACACATGCCAGTGGCAGAAAAAGTAACATGCAAATCAAATAAAACCTCTGTTGTTGATAGTGGAAAAATAAATAAAAAGTCTCTGAAAATAACTGAAATTGCAAGCTTCATAGAGAATCATGAAAAGTTATCACATTTAACATATATACAAAAAGTTACAATTTCTCAAGCTGTTGGAACATCTTTGATCTACCAGAATATATTGGAAGTTACTGAAGAAGATACTATGGTATTGGTTCAAGCTGCTGTAAATAAATTAAACTTCCCTTTAATAGAAGATTCGTGTGGTGGGACAACTCAACCAAGTGCTAATTTTAATAAAGTAATTGTTAAAGACTATAAACCTGACAGCAATATTTCTCATGAGGATTTGTCATTGAGTAAATTACCAATCAATTCATTTGACAAAACTCAAAGCAATTTTCAGGATTATAAACAACAATCATCAAATTACAGTCAATACCATGGACAAGTTTCAGGCAGAGATTCATCAATAATTAATATAGAACCCGAGTATAATTCATTAAATAGATTAACAACTCCAGCTATTTTTGTTAACATGGTTCAACAACCTTTTTCAGATGGTAACCAACCAGTTAAAAATGTGCATAATAATACAAACACAGAACCATTATTCCCAGCTTATGTGTCTACAGACACAAGTTCTTGTGCTTTTAAATATAACCCACGTTTTTCTAATACACAACCACCAGCTTCTATTTACTTAGAATTTGATGCATCAAATTTTACACAAACATGTTCTAATAATATGATGCCACCTCAGCACTACTACAACAATTATGCCCAAGGAAACAGTCTTATGTATTTTGTGCCACAGGCTCATCATTCAATGAATTACAATAAAAATCACAGTAATTAAAATGAAACAATTTAACATTTATTTTAATAGAAAAGAATTGTCTAAGCTTCATAATTAATTTTGTGAGTGTATAAATTTGTGGTATAAAAAAGTTTTAAAATTTATTAGTTGTTAAATATGTCAGTAAATAAGTGTAACATGTATCATATCAGAAAGATATTTCATTTCTTTACAAAATAGGCAAATGTAAAAAAACAATAAATTATTAAGTTTGAATATTATTGGTTTTGTGTGTGTGTGTGTGTGTGTGTGTGTGTGTGTGTGTGTGTGTGTGTGTGTGTGTGTGTGTGTGTGTGTGTGTACAGAATAATGTTGGTACAGTAAAGTCTTGATTAACCATAATTCTCAGAACCATAGGGGTGACGGATGACAGAATAGAGAATAACACAAATAGACCAGCAGTTGTTTTGACGATTGATAAAAATAGCATCCTATACTCTTTATATAACACAGGATGTTTTATTATGATTATTTTGGAAAATTTTGTAAAATTCTTAAATTTCCTATTTAACTGTAATTATGTAGTATACAAGTTTTACATACATAGGTCTTTAATACAGTAAATTACTCAACCTTTTGACAAGTATTTACGTAACATATGCAAGAGCATTGCACGCCAATTAGAGTACTCATGTCACTGTTAAGTGATCAAGTTATGACATGTGATCAACTTATATACTATGGTATTATTGTAAATATGTGTGAGTGTGTTTGTCTTTCAATAGAAACATTCATGCTCTCTTTCAGAATTTGTTGACACTATTTGAAGTCTTTCTGTCTCATTCCAGTAAATGATAGGATCGTTTACTTTTTGATTATCTATGTTTGCTTAGGGTAACAAGTGAGAGCTGTCATCGCCTATGCTATAAATAAGTTGTGTCCAGTTACAGTGAGTTTTGTATAGAAGGTTATTTTTATTATTTGTACAAATTGTTTATAATGAAACATTTAAAAAAATGACAGTTAACAAAATTAACTAGACGGTTACTAGTAACTGACAATTAATCGAAACTATTGTACATAACATCCTTATTTTTACAATCTTATATACTTAGTTGTGTTTTTCTTTCTGTAGCATAATTATTTAAATAAACTTATGGTACTGCAAATGAAAACAAAATTGCTTCATTACAGTGATTACCTTCTAAATGTGCTCTGTTAAAGCAGACTTTACTCTGAAAACTTTCACCAAATCACTTATGGACCATTTACATGAAGCCAATCTTCAGACAATTCAATAAGCTGATATAATTGATACATATAGATATAGGTTTATAACTTGATGATTAGTAAGTATTCCAACACAAGGAATGTCCTGAATACATTTCTCTGTATTAAAAACTTGGTTGTGCTATTATTATTATTATTCATTTTCACAGAAATTATTAGAATGGTATTAATTGGCTTCATTTAAATAAATGCTCCTTTAATTTCTTTCGAACGATTTATAATAATAATGTCTTTAGAAACTACTGCTTTTGTATCCAAAATTTTGTATTGCCTTTTATAAAATTCCTGAAAAGTTCATTAAAAAAATGTTATTGGGATCAGAAAGAAATAGCCTCATATATTGGTACTTTTGTTTCTTATAAACAAAGAAACTAAACAGAGAAACCGCCCAAGCACAGACAAATTCTCGCACCCATTAATGCAGGAGATTGGGCCACCTATATTTCTACCCCATTAGTCACCTAGTGTACTTCAGTCTATCAAACTATTATTTTTATTTTATTAAAATGTTTTACACAAACACACACACACATATATATATATATATATATATATATATATATATATATATATATATATATTCTACACAAAATTATAATAAAAATGATAGCAAACAATGTATAATTTACTGTAGTGAATCACAAAAACATAAGCTGTTTACTAGCAAATTATTGACTAAGTATGAGTCAATATTATAAGCTTATAAGTATGAATCAGTGATGTTTCCCTATGTCCTGAGTTCTGCAGTAACATCTCAGACTTTGGAAGCAAAAAAACGCCAAGTGATTCATTCGTAGGCAAGAACTATGATAATAAGTAAATATTTGGAAAGTGAGAAAACAAACAAAGGACCTTTACTTGATGTAAAAAAAGTATTACAACAGTGCAGATGCTTGAAGTGTTTACTTGAAAGCTGCCCCTAGAATATAAAGCACAAGTTTGTGAAGTTACAAAAACTGTTGGGAGTTGACAATCAAGAAAATATCACAGAGGAAGTTGTAGGAGAATAAAGACGAGATCAATTACCAGTCCATACCAACATAGCTCTATACCAAGAAAAACCATTACAAGGGAACAAAGAGTAACAGGTTTAAATGAGTTTAAAATTACAAGAAAATGACATCGTATTACTGCATATTATGAGAGAAAAAAGGTACCAACTTTATCTAAATTAATGGTTTTTTTTTAAAAAAAAGAAGTCATTTATTCAGTGGAAGTTATGGCTCATTGTGAACAATTTTTAAAAAACTAGGATTTAAATACCAAAAAGTAAAAAAAGTGAATCGACTGAAAAACTATCAAGGTTTATTAAGGTGTAGTTTTATTTGTGAAATGTGGATTTGCCAAAAATATATTTTCTGGTTGAAACATGAGTAAATAAAAATGAAAGTAAAGAAAAAAATTGTGCAGACAACTCAGTAAAAGGCACTTGAATGACCTCTTTAGGCAAAAGCAAACACCTTGTTATCTGTCACACAGGAAGTTCTAGCGGCTGAATTAAAGCACCTTCATTGGTATTTGAATCGATGAAAACTGGTGATTACCATGGAGATATTAACAGTATAGTATTTGAAAAATGGTTCTTCAGCATTTTAGTTCCAGTTCTCCTCATGGTGCTATAATAATGATGAACAATACGCCATATCACTTGATGATAAAGGAAAAGACAACTTATTCAACAAAGCTATCATTATAACTTAAAAAGATTTGAACTGTACCAGGTTGTTTGTTTTCATAGAATAGAATGCTAAAGGAAGGGATAATACAACTCCAGGCATTGTGATAAATGTTGTTCAACTAAACCTCTTGAGTTCTAGTTCAGCAGATAAGTTCTAATAATCCACTGACTAGTTAATCATGTTGGAGGTCCTCAGGGTCCTGGAAACCCTTAGCCTCATGCTGGCAAGAGCCTCACAATCATGAATTTTGTGGCCTGCAGCTTCCTCTTCTTTTCTACATACCTACTCACAGTTTTTCCATGGTTACATTCTTATCGTGTTCATGCACCCTCAGACCAATTGATCAGCCCCAATGGTTTTCCTGAATTGTGCTCTACCCAAGATATCTGCTGCCTCTCTAAGTCCTCCTTGAGGGACTTTCCTCAAGAGGCGCTTGCAGTAGGAATGCTCATGAAGGTTGTTCCATCTTGTGTTGCTGATTTATCCACCTATTTATAGCATACCTGGCTAAAGAGAGACAAATTTCTAAAGCTGGCTCGAGTCCAATAAACTCAGATGTAGATCTCAGTTCAGCCAGTAGGTCTGCCTGGTCATTACTCTCAACCTCCTTATGCCCCTTAACCCTGTTAAGAGTAACCTGGTTTCCCAGACCAGCTTGGACTTCAGTATAGAACCTGCAAGTATTTTGATTGCTGTCTTGACTATTGGTATAAATATGAATGACCTTTTTGAAGACCCGTCTCAAATTCTCCCAATTGCAAGTCATTAATGGCTAATACCTCTGCCTGGAAAATAGTGTACAAACAGTCCTTTAAAGCTTAGAAAGAAATAGTATTGATTAAATAATATGATAAAAATGATTTACATTATAGAGTACAAATAGTCAGTATAAAATTTAAAAAAAAGAAAAATTAGATCTGAGGAGGCTAAACACAGATGAGGTTTAAAGATGGGGTGAGATTTGTAATCACCTATCATGATTTGTCATGGTGATTTTACATGTCTTGGTTAGTGTTTGGCATAATTATTACTTCTAAACCAGAACCCATTCCTCAGCATAAAATTGTACTTTGCTTAATGCATACCTTGATGTCACTTCACAAGATGCCAGGAATTATATTTGCAACAACATTGTATTTTTGTTTTTAAATATTTTTATATCATAGGCTACTTCTTAAAATTAATGGTTCTTTTTAATTAATTAACTGAGCAAAACAGGACATTTGGTTAGTGTGTTTGTTTTTTGTTCCACATGCATTTGGCCAATTGTTTTGAAATCAATCAGGTACCTTGTGTAAAACCTGATTGATGTATGTGGACGATTTTTCCCATCTGATTCTGTTTCTAGATAGCAGCCTCTGATTTAAAGATGACGGGTGAGTGACGATTTGGCTATACACATTAACCGATTTTTCTACAGTTTAATACACAAAGGTATTTTGTATAAAATTTGAACTCTGTATGTGTAAGATTTTTTACAATTCACTTTCGTTTAAATACACTTCCGTTGTGTGTTTAATGATAAAATTACAAGTTGCTGGCTGTTTCCTGTAATACTGACTGAATGGCAAGATTTATAATTTGGACTGCTACATGGAGAAAGAACATAAAATATCCAAAAAAGTTGATGTAGTAATATTTGTCGTAAATATTGTGGTCACCAATTAACTTGGCAGAAAAGGTAACAGTATGTCTTAGCGCTGTCATGCAGCACTACATATTAACAATAAACTGCAAGGGCAAATGTTTTTGAACTGAACTACAGTAACTGTGATTTTGAAATAAATGATTTCTAAAATAGTGTATGACTCACGTGACTCATATATTTTTTAAAAACATAATTAAAAATAAAACTGTTTTATTATACAATAACAAAAAGAATGGAATGAATAATGATGATTGAAATGAAAACTTTTTACAGCTGAAAGAAATCTTTGTTATGGTGATGCCATTAACACTGTTTTAGTGGAAGTGTTTTATTAAAAACTTGTTTTTAAAGAAATTTTACGTCAAGAAATATTTTTTCTGTAATTTTTTTCAAAACAATTGAATAACCATGATTACTGGTCACGCAAGTGAACTGACATTTTTTGCCGTCCCACTTCTAACACTCACTTTATTTATCCTACAATGAATTGTGGGTAAGTGATAGAGAGTAAGTCGATACTCTATATAAATACAGAGTATTAATACCCATATCAATCCAATGAGATATAGTAGTAACAGTAAACCCTGATTATACAATTAATTCAGACACAACAACCATAGCTTTCAAGGCTGGTGATTACTTGGGGAAAACAATGTTAAAATCATTACTCATTTGTCATTCTTCCTCCGAATTGTTGCTCTTTCACACCAATCTGGGCTGTATAATTATTCTCAGTTGCTTTGCATATTAAACTGAATTCAATATTTATTTTTGATTAAAAAGTAATTTAAATTAATTAAAGACCTCGTGTAAGCTGGGCTTACATAATCATTAGGACCACCAATAAGGTTAGTTTTACCATAGATAAATTAATTGTCCAGAAGAATAATAATAATTTTGAACAGAAAGATCTCATTATACAATTTTTGGAACTGGAAGCAAATTCAAAGATTAATTGGTTTCGGATTTTTTTCATTGTGCCTATGGCGTCATAAAGAGATAATACAATTAATGTATATTGGTAATTCTACATTAAATGTTGTAACTTTATCATAAATAAAATGTTAATAGTAATAGCTGCATGTCTATAATACAATTATCGCCTCTATAGTGAATTATAGACTCGTGGGTAGTAATATGACGGCGTTGAATAATAAAGGTGAGTTACTGTATTATTTCTCGATTATCTATTCGAATAAGTATTAAAATTAATTTCGGAATAGATAGAGAAAAAGTATAAAACTTTACAACCAGATCTGATCTGTGATTCTGTGTTTACTGTTACTGGTTATTAACAATGTACATTATACACAATGTTGTGAGATTGTACATTGTATTGTAGGGATGGGCACTTCTGCTATTTTTACAAAATATCAACGAACATTTTGTTGGAAAAAAACTGTTTGGAAAAACCAGTTTGAAAAAACAGGTTTAGAAAAATGAAACGAAGTTGTATTAGCAGCTAAAACATAAGCACAAACATTCAGTTTTCTAAGACTACTTTTTCATTCCCATTACCACCATGTCCTTAACTGTTTTTGGGTGTAAAACATTTTGAAAAAAATAATCCTTATAAGTGTAGTAATAATTAAATTACATTCTCAAAACGTAATATATATGTATGCCATTTTATATTTACAAAAGGCAATGAATTTCTAATAGAAGCATTCTTTTTTTTTACTTAAAAATTAAATAGCCTTTGCATATTTACTGAAATGCAAACAATTTAGAATATTTTTAGTTGATTAAAAAATATTGATGATTGATAATAAATATAAAAAATACGTTTAAATAAAATTAGGTTATGTATTTACAAAATGTGAGATGTTACTGTCATATTTTTATTTGGGAGAAAGTAGGTTTTCATTTTTCAACACTGAAAAAAGTAACCTTAATAAGTAAAATATAGTAATAAGATCATAGGCCAAATATGTTTAAATAAAATTGGCTCTATATAGTTACAAAATTATAGGTTATTAACATTAGGTTAATGTTAATTAATTAATTAACATATAGGTTAATGATAGGTTATTAACATTAGCATTAGCAAAAAAATAAGTTTTCCATTTTACAACACAGAAAAAATATAAAGTTTATTGTAATAACATATTTAACAAAACAAATGTTTTTAAAGAACATTTGTTCTCCGGATAAAAATAAAATGTAAGACGTTTGTAATATTTCCCATCACAAAAAACAGGTTTTTCACTTTTAAACACTGAAAAAAACACTAAAAAGTCCACACATCCAATAAATAATTAAAAACTATGCACTTAATTTTAAAAACATAAAAGAAAACTTTCAAAATTGTCCACTAAATATTTTTAAATTTCTAAACACAAAGTAAACTACGGAGAAAAACTAATATAAAACACAATTATGGCTGTTTTTATAGTTTAAAAAATGTTTGAACAACAAATTTTTCATTTAAAACTTTCAAACAACTCGCAACAAAATAGAGATAAACATTGACAACGCCCAAACAGTTCTTACTTCACTACGTTGCAACAAGAAATAGAGGGAAAAAGTATAGCAAATAGCAAGTTAAAGAAAAGGTATTTGTACTGTTTGAAGGAAAACAGTTTAACAGGAAAATAGCAGGAAAAAAGTTTTAGCGCTTGCGGCAACGTTCGAATAGAACGTAGGTGGTGGAAAGTCCAAACTGTTGTTTCTCGTTTAACAAATCACGATCCAGTCCAAACCAAATTGCTTGTTTCCGTTTGGCAAAGCAATTTGTTTTTCGTATATAGAAAAACAGTTTGTTTTAACAGTTTGGAGTTTTCTTACCCATTTCTATTGTATTGTAATTCTAACAGTCTATTATCGAACTTTGGATAAGAAAGAATGAACCAAGTGCATGTGCTGTAATTTGTATTAGAAAGTAAGTTTGATATCTGGTAGGAAGATTTATGCCTACGGCTGTGAGTATAATTTTATGTTGTATGAATGTAATATTGATTGTAACGTTGAAGTATATATAAACAAAAATTGAAAGTTGATAAAATGGCAGTAAGTTAAATGTTTAAATTGCATGATTGCAACCCCCAATAAATCAGTTGTACTAGCCTATTTAAATTCTATAGGAATATAGCGTGACCAACGATATCAGAGGTATTTTTTAAATGAAGTAATTGTGAAATCATTTCTTGGCGGATTTGAAAAAATTATGTTTATGCAGTGTAGATTGTTTTTTCAAATAGCGATTTTTGAATATTTTTTCTTTATATATTTTATCCAATTAATACACTTGCAGAAAATATTTTGTTGAAAGATTACTTACTATTATACACTGTTTTGTAGGTAACCATTGCTGTTTACATTGTATAAAACAGTAGATTTCCTACACTCACATACTGTTCACATGTGCTATTATTTACTACACCGACTTACTTCTCACGCACATTATCACATTCTAATATGCATTACTTAATAACTTAAAATTATTTTGTTCTTGTAGTAAACACATTAAAATGGTATCTGTTTAATTAAATAGCTTTTTCACCAACAACCAATTAGGTTCTTAACTGTTTTGTGTCAGATCCTTCAGTGTTTTTTTTAAATAATTTGTTTTTTTTGTGTTAGTGATCAAAAGCACAATACCTACTTTTGTATGGGCAGCAATTTTGAGGTTATGCGGGTCACTTAACTTCAATTTTTAACAATACTTTTTGTGTTTTTATGTTTTGGATTATTGCTTTTGGGCAATAATGGGTTTTAACAATAAAATTATTGTAAAATCAATAACAATCTACACTGCATATTTTACCAAAAAAACAACACATACTGATTTTACAATCCTTATAGAACTTGAAATCTCATTATTTACTCAAAACTCAGTAAATATTATGGTATGTACTTCGGGGTAATTTACCAAAGTAAACCTTTTTGCAGGTTTTTAAAAATTAATTATATACTTCATTATTAAATTAAAATATATTCACCTGTGAAAAATTAATTTTTTTTTGTTACGATCTTTAAGCCTTTGCTTAAAATGGATTCACCATTTTTTTCAATCAGTGTTTGCTTTGTACGCACCACAATAACACTCATTCCAAAGGTTAGTAGCTTTACGGAATATTAGTTATATGCCCAACAACCAAGTCAAGTTAGCTTAAATTTTTGTGTAAAAAAGCCTTTGTATTCTTTTTATTATTAATAACATGCATTTAATAATCTTTTCTATGATAAAACAATTACCTTCATTTTACATTACCTTCATTCACATTGTAGTGATTTTGAGTTATTCAAATTACTTTTATTTACCATTTTTTTAACTTCTTATAGTTTCGCACTTTTGTAGTTTGTATTATTACTTTTTGGCATGTAATATAGTGTTTTGAAAAAAATGATGAAAATTTACAAATCACCCGAAAGTGCATTTTTAGCACGTTATGGTAGGGGTACAAGATTTAGGCACTATGGATGTGCCTCGGTTAAGAATCATCCGTATACATAATACTAGAAATCATCTTTTAGTTCATATTTATGCCGTTAGCGCTATCTACACCAGTGCCAGTCAACAGACATTTCGTTTATTACAGTATTACTACTACTCCTTTCCCTCTCCATTTCATTTTTGGTAGTCAGTTTGGACATTTCCCTCTTCTCTTAACCGTGCCTTCATCATCGTACATTCGCTTTACTTTTATATAGTAGTGAACCAAATTCACTTCATTGCTGAAATGTAGCTCATGCCAATGATAAAAACTGGCAATGTGATTCTTTTATTGGACAAAATTATGAATGAAATAAAAAGATGTTTTTATGTTTAACATGTAAAACAAATAATACTACAATATCAACACAGTAATACTATAGTAATATAATCTGTGTAATACTTTTTTACAAAATTAAGTATGGCAGTAAATAATAATAATAACACTAGGTTATTCAGTGTCAGCGTATTATTGAATGTATTATGAAATGTATCATGTACATTTGATAACATTTTGTGTCCATTAGATTAGAAAATATTAAAAAAATGACATTCTCCAAGCTTTTCTTGAAAATCACTAACTTGTAAAAACATATTTTGATTAAACAAAATTTGATATTTAAACTTCCTGGGGCATGATAATATCTGTATAAACATTCTTCTACTTTAAATTAAAATTTTGTGTATATAATAGATGAATATATAAAATCCTAGTCTGACATTTTATTTACAAAATGAAAATACGAGACAAATTGAACATTTTCAAACTTATTAAGTTTAAAATATATTTTATTTCACTCATTTAGGAAAAGGAGTGAAATTACTTAACATGTAACAAAAATACTTATTTCATTTTTCTGCCAAACTAAGCTTGAACAAAAACAGGTTTCTGACAGTGCTGGCTCTTGATAATACAAAAAGTTACTGGTGACTAGACATCGCTCTCTTAAAATGTTAACTTATATTAATTATATAAGGGCCTATATTATCTGCAAGACAGGGTCTTGTCTGTGGAGGGTGTGGCGAGAATGGTAGTGGAAGAACAAGGAAGGTGTGGGGGATAGTTAACAGCACTACTGATACCTATCGGAAAACAGTTGAACTACTAAGCACTTGAGTACAAATGTTTTCTTTATTTATGTTTACTTAATGACCAAAAATTACACAAATGGTGAGAGTATAAAATAAAATGAGCTTGCAGCATCAAATATGAAATTACAAGCTATCGTTTGATATAAATTTCATTTCAGGTATCTATAATCATAAGATATATAATTTCAGGTATCTAAAAATGGAAATAAAATACTTATTTTTTTCTTATGGGAAAAGTGAAATCTTATTTCCAATATTTATGCATATATTTAAACAAAACTATAAAAATAACTCAACAGAAATGTTCAATAGATTCTATTAAAGGATGCTGCTGGGAAGAAATTGTGTCAGATTTAAATTTATTGGTAAATAAAAGATAATGCAGGACCTCTTGTCTTATTAGTGCTGCAGCTTTTTACGGCGCGCTTAACTGGATATGGATGACTCCTAACATGAAATAGTTTCATATTTTCCAATTTATAAAAAGATGAAATAGTTTTATTTCAAGTAATATAAATATTACTTAATTTAACTAAAACGGATAACATAAAAAATATTTTCACATCATAATAGAAGTAGTGCATATTAGTTACACAAATAGCGAAATGCTAATAATGTGTAACTAATGGACATGAGTTATTTTTGATTTTGTTGTTGTAAAAATGCTTGTTTAATGTTTAGTAAGTAAAAATGCTAAGTAAGAATCCAGTTTCATTTGTGGAAAAAAGACATTGTTCTCCATTAGGCTAACTAGGCAATTTTTTCTTCCATTAGGCTCCCTGGAGTGCAAAATTTTCAAAGGTACAAACAGAAGAAAAAATTGTTAATGAACAAACGAAATAATTATAAAAAGTTGGGTGAAGATTACGGTAATTAATAATACAAATTTTTTTTAACAATATAAACCAAGTATTACAGTCCAGTCATTAACGAATTTGGTCCAAATGGTCTGAAGGACCAAAATCGATTTTACCCTGGAATTGGATGCTATCCCTTCTCAGGGGGGGTGGAAATTAATTACATTCAAAATAACCGCATAAATCGATAGAGGAATGAATTTAAAATATGGCGATGATAACCTTAACGGTTTTTCGCCAGAAAAAAATTTTAAACAAAAATGTTCTTCAAAGTTTTTTGTAAAGTCAATACTTTTTGAGTTACTCGTGATTAAAAATGCTGACTTTTTGTTAAAAAGTGCATGGTTTTGAATGATTTTTCACAAATAACTCAGAAACCTTATGTTTTAACAAAAAAAAGATTATGAGCAAAAATGATGTTTATAAAAAAACAAAGAGATTTTTTTTATATATATCTAGATGCAATATGAACCGGATACCTCATTGAAGATGCTTTCTTGCTCACGGAAAATTGAAGTTATTCAACATTAAATAACGGAAAATAAAACAATTTTTTGAGAAACACTTACAGAATATTTTTCAGAGTACTTGGAAAAGTCATTTGAAATGTGTTTTTGTAAAAGTTTTTAGCGTAAAAATAACGAAGTTATGATTAAAATAAAATATTTTTTTCATTACAAAAAAAAGCAATGAATTGAATTTACCGCAAAAATTGAAATTAAATTTAATCCATTTAGGATTTGCTGTAATTATGTATTAATTGTATGTTCAAGAATTTTGTCTGGTCTAAGTGTGAACTTTTAAAAAAATTGTTTTAAATTAATTTTTTAAATTACTTAAAAAATTCTTTTTTTTAAATTACTTAAAAAATTCTTTTTTTTTAAATAATTTGGAAACTAAAGAAGATTTCTGTAAATAAAAAACTGTAAAATACCAAAATTTAGCCTTTTGTGCTGAATAATTTCATATTTTTTTATTTCTCTAGTATGAAAATTAACTGAGATATAACTAACTGTTCAAAGTCTGTACTTGAGTGGGGCGATCACATTTTTTGAGCCCTTTAAACTCAGAAATCTCAAAAACTAAGATCTCAAAGAAGTTCAAATTAAAATGACTTATAGCCCTTGAAATGTCCTGTAAATATATTTTTGGAATGAATAGCTTAAAAATTAAGGGAGTAACCATTGAAAAACCATTTGTTATGAGGGTAGGTTATTAAGGGTTGCAAAGTTATAGCATGTTTAAATTACAGTATGTTTAAAACAGTGAACAATGTTTATTTATAACATTTCCACCATTAAAATACTTATATCTATACTTTTTTGAGAATTTATGTAAGGGGTTTTTTTCTAAGGGTTGGAATGATGCAATGAATCATTGCATAAATTATATTGCAAATTATGAAAGGATTTTAATTCATTATAAATGCACCATTTTAATTACCATTTTAATATCCAGTGGAGGATATTTTCATAACATGTCAAACTGTTAAAAACAAACTATTTTTTTAAATTTCATTATAAGGGATAAGACTTGCTATGTTGTAGCACATCATAAGTTACATTTAGGACATTGAACAAGTTTATTCTTTTATTTACAATATTTCTACCGTACACACATACAGACACACATATGTATGTATGTATGTATGTATGTATGTGTGTGTGTGTATATTTTTGCAATGCCAAAAAAGGTGAAAAAAATCTTTTATAGACTACCTGGGGTAGGGTACGCACTACCCCAGAGTGTGGGACTCAAATTGAGTTTAAACTCAAGTTGTTACCCACTAAAAAAACCACCAAAAGCATTCCTCTTCTGTAAACCTCCCCACGGAACCGCCGCCAGGCATTACTTCATGGGAAGGTGGACTGGCTGAACGCCTACTCTTCTACAGCGTTGGCTCTCCTTTCTCGATCCTCAGCTCTCAACTTCATGACCACTGCAGCGAATCCCGCAATTGCCCTCCTTAGTTGGCCTCTGAAGCCATCTAAGTCGCACCCAGACTTTCCGGTGAAATGCTGCCTCGCAGATTTGTTTGCAGTCTCATCCTTTCATTGTCGAATCTCCGACAGCGGAAAAACACATGCTCCGCATCTTCCTCCGCTGCTGGAAGACAGAGGGGACAAGCCGAGTCCGTTTCCAGCCCGAAACGGAACAAGTAAGCTCGAAAGCAACCGTGCCCAGTGAGAATCTGTATGAGATAGAAATCCACCTCTCCATAATTCCTGTTGCACCAATCCTGGATGTTACCTATGAGTTGGTATGTCCATTTGTTGATTCGTCCCACTGTCGCTGCCATGTCTCCAGGGTCCGATTTCGCTCCTCTGTAATTGCCATTGTATGACTATACTGCGGCTCAGCATTTCACTTACGCCAGAACAGCCTCGCTCTTTCATCAGCTCCATTGGCGGTTCGCCCGCCACTACGCATGCAGCATTGTAGGAAACTGTGCGTGCGCGCGCATGCGTGTGTGTGCCTGTGTGTGTGTAATTTTCACAATTTATATCAAAGGGTGGTTTTTAACGTTAAAACATTAAAATAGTCATAAATTATGTTACAGTGTACTAAACAATATTTATTTCATATATTTATATGATTTCAACTTTAAAATTGCTTATAAAAATACTTTTCACAATTTATATCTTAAGGCGTGGATTTTAAGGTTTGAAACATTGCAATTTTATAGTTAACTACCAAAAAAGAATTATATAGTAAATTATATTTTAAACTATAAAGGGATTTTAATTATTATAAATGAACCATTAAAACATACACCGGAAAACTTTTTTTTTCTTTCATTGCGTTATAGGGGGTCATAGAAAATATTAATTATTGACATTTAAACATTATTTCAGTGTATAAAACACTTAAATCTGTAGTTCCTTAATTTTTTGTCACGAGGAAAAAACGCCCGTCGGGATTATGTAGATTTTGATTTAGGAGTAAGATAAGCTTAATTATAAATTAATTTAAAAATTCTTATGAATTAATTAAGTAATAAAATAATTCTTAAAAAAAATAATTCTTATGAAAATCGATGCTTTAGCAAAGAATACTGGGTTA
Organism: Callitettix versicolor; assembly: GCA_022606455.1. Classification (NCBI taxonomy): domain Eukaryota; kingdom Metazoa; phylum Arthropoda; class Insecta; order Hemiptera; family Cercopidae; genus Callitettix; species Callitettix versicolor. The sequence goes on along the minus strand of CM040184.1, from coordinate 56,220,546 downwards.
TTACTCAATTTTTACTGTTAATGACTGGACTGTTAAATGTTTCACATCTTTTAGAAGTACAGGATCCACCAATGAAATAGAATGATTGTAGGTGGCCTTGAGACAAAGTTGGCAGGTAATTGGGGGGATGGTTACTGGCATGTCACCACCCATACAATCTACCATTTAGTTGCAATGGATCGTTGGACAACGCTGCTATAAAGTGAAAGCGTATTATCAAAATGGCAAAAAAGGTTTGTGCAAACATGATGTGCTTTCCGACGTCATTTTAACATACCGCTTAACCAGGCTGTTCCGTCAGATAATATAATTCGAATATGGATAAACAACCTCGAGCAAACGGGATCAGAGTCTAAAAAAAAGAAGTCTTCGCTGATCAGCCAAACAACATGCTCTTTGCATTGGAATAAGTGACACATCTGGGGGGAGATATCTGTTTTTGTTTTATGGTGACATTTAAAAACAAAAGTGTTTCAAGCAGATCCCCCACAACCATTCAAGCCCTCAACAACGAATTGTAGATGAGATTGCGGCAATACCTGTCAACATGCTATAAGAGGTCATGCAAAACTTCTAATGTCAGGCTCCAAGAATGCCTTAACTGCAATGGAGGATATTTGGTAGACGTAGTGTTCATAAAATAATATTTTTTCGTATTGTACCCATAATGGCTAATCTTGTACTTTTAATTATTTACTAAGAAATATTTAAAACATTTTTTAAACAACCAATTACTTGTTTTAATCATCCCATTTCATTGGTGGATTCTGTATATAAATGAAAACCAATATTTTTAATTTAAACTATCAGTGTCTTATTCAGGTTCCTGTATTCATTGTCTTATTCAGGTATACTATGATTATTTGTTTCAAATTGCATTTTAAATTTTGTCTCTTTAAAAAGTTGTACACTTGTGTTGAGTATTGGTGAATTATGACAATTGTTTAATATTTGTGGAAATAAAGGTGAAAATTATATAGGGGTAATGGTTGGCACCAACAACAAAGTACATGGAAACAACAAGCATCTCAAAAAAAAGGAAGAACAAACTGACCTAACCAATACTACGATTACTGACCTGGTTATCATTAACATTGGATATAGTATTTAATTATGAATTTATCGTTAGTATTAAGTATCTATTTAATGTATTTAAGTAATTTGGCTTTTATTCTGTCTCACAACAGCGACAGCTCACAGTAATAACACACCATTTGTCCATGTACCCTACATTAAGGATTTTCAGTAGTTGCTACTTTTATTTATCTATTTATGCTGGGATGTACTAGGACCTTATGTTAACAAGTAGTAGATTTTTGGCAACAGATGTTTCTTATGTTAATCACTCTCATTGTTTCAGGATTCACATAGTGCAGATTAACAGTACCAAGCAGTGATTCAGAAAATTTTTCACAACAGAGTCATTAATAACAGAAGTTTTTCAATGCATAACTCTTATAGTGGTTTATTGGAAGGCAAAACAGGTGAATGGAGTGAAGGGAATAGTACTTGGAGAAGAAATCTAGATTCCAATAGGAACTCTCCAACATACAACAAAAACATACGGGTAAAGTTATTTTTATTTATGTACCTTTTCATATTAATTTTTTTTTATTTCATACTACTCATTTAAATATTAGGAACTCTACAGATATCGCTGGTATCTACAGATATCTGCAGTATCAGCTGCCTCGGTGGCCTAGTTGATAGCTTTCACCCCGAGGACCCGGGTTCGATTCCCTGCCAGGGCTTGGCATTTTCATTCGCTATAAATCATCCCATCATCTGCATTAGCCCAAGTGTGCACAATAGTCAAACGTTAAACACAGAAAAAAAATATACTGCAGCATCGGATGTAATAAGGGTTTCCTCCTTTCTTAATGTGTGATAACTCGCATCTTCAAATTTTGCTGGCCAGTTCTTTGGAAAATATTGCTTACATAGCAATATTATCATTGATTTTAGACAATGCCTCTTTTCCATTTCTCTTTGTCCTGTTCTCGTAAGATAAACACACATTAATAATAATAATGTCTGTTATATAACATATGTAAACATGACAGGTTGCATTTATTGCCTCATGAAAGAGTACTTCTACTGTTCCTTCCACATTACTATTTGAGGGGAGCAGAGATAAACAATTATACTGTAGTCAGAATGCGGCTAACACGTTTTGGTTTAGTTTACATAGAATTACAAGCTTATCTATACAATTTTTTAATCCGTTATACCATGGTTAGTACTAATGTGGGCTTGCTTTGTCTGTGAAAGTATATGTTACAATTGGCAACCACTGTGTTTGCAAGTATAAAATATTAAATTCTGGAATTTATCTAAAAAATCATGATTCAAACTAAAATCGATGTAACATTGAAAAATTATTACATAAACACTTCTAATTAAGTTATTATAATTAGTACTATTTGAAAATGTAACAAACAAAATGCAATTAAAAAAAATTATTGTACTAAACCTTATTTATGAATTGGCTACTAACAGTCAGGCAGTGATAAAATCACAAGTAAAAGCAATGGTGATACTAATATAAGATCAAAATTGGAGAATGTCTGGAGAAGCCCAGTGGATAACTTAGCTCTGGGTATCATGGTACAGGGACCTTGGTGATTGAGTGGTAAAATCACTAGTTAGTCTGCTGCGTCTTTTAACTGCACACCTTAAGTCTAGCCGCTGTTACTCCGTTGCCCTTTCTTTACCATTAACGCTGATCTCTCATCCTCATTAGTCTAACTAGCATAAAGTATGGACATTAAGCATACTTAACATATGCTTAAAAAAAGGTACCAAGGTACAAAGATGTGAAAGCCACTGAATAACAGGATAGCAAAAGGAAAATTTTGTATTCTGAACAGACTTGAACTGCTGTAAGGATTGTTACTTCTAAAATAATCAAAGGTCAGAGATAACAGTATTGGAAGGCATTCTTAGAGTATAGTAGAACCTTGATAATCAGAAGCCTGGTAATCAAAGTTTTGATAATCTGAACCCAGTTGTGCTAAAAACAATTTTTAGTACAGTAGCACAAAACTTTGCGAAAAGCTTGTTACGTTGCTTCTGGAGTATAGCCATTCTTAAAAACGTTTGAATATGTCTAATATATATACATTATATTAGACCCCAGGCACTGCGATCGACTAACCTATTGTGCAACTAAACCTCTTAAAATGTCTAGTTCAGCAGATTGGTGTCCTTAATAGGATCCAGCAAACCACTGACTCTGCTGAAGATCCTTAGGGTCTTGGAAACCAAATATTCCTAGTTTCCTTCTAGCAAGAGCCTCATAATCATGAATTATGTGTCCTGCAGTTTCCACCTCCTTCCTGCACAATCTACACAGAGTTTCTCCATGGTATATACCTATCCTGTTCAAGTGCACCCTCAGACTACAGTACCCTGTTATAAGCCCCATGATCCTTTAGAATTGTGCTCTGTCCAGGACATCTGCTGCTCCTCTGAGACTTCCAAAAGGAACTTTGCTTAAGAAACTTTTACTATGGGAATGCCCTTGAAGGATACACACACACACACACACACACACACACACACACACACACACACACATCCCAGTAAAAATTTTGCTTGTCTTAAAAAGCGCACATTTGGCACATTGGTTATTTCAAGACTTTATTAATCTTTTATATGAGTACAGGAGAACCTTGATATTCTGAATGTTCAATAATTTAAACCCAGTATGGGTCAAAAAAAAATTTTTACTCGTAGTGGAAAATTTTTGATTAGGGCTTTGTTGCATCAGAAGTTAAGCTGCTCTGAAACATTTAAATATGCTGTTATTTAAATAAATAATAATATAAAGTAACAATAAAGTATTATATGATTAAAAGTAGTTAAGAAAATTTAGAATGTTCGGGAATTAATAATTTATGTTTATTATTTATAGAAAAGCCATTAGGCAAAGAAGAAAACTTACTTCAGCATATGTTCACAACACTCAAATATAATATCTTCTTTAATTTTTTCAGTCTTGATTTTTTTGTGTTTGTGTATAAAAAGAGTAATTTAATTGGTTCCGATACATAAACATTTTGTTTATTAAAAGTAGTTGCTCTTTAAATATCAGGTTTTTTGCCTAGTTTCTAATGTAGGGCTTAAATCAAATTATTCAGATTTCTTTATCTGGGTCAGCCCAATCTCTCTCTCTTAGGTTAGTAAGTTTTTTATTATGTCCTTATACTAAGGACAGTTTCTGAACTCTAGAACTTTTGCTTAAGTATAAGATTGAATTATTTTAACGTAGTTGTCATGTTTTAGTTGAAACAACAAATAACCAAGTATGAGCAAGATATTTTGCAAAAACAAATTCCACGTAGTGATGGAACAATGGAAGATCTAGTGACTTGTTATAACACTCAGAATGTTTGGTATTACATTTGCCGTGCTTGCAGTACATCTGGAGTAGTATGGAATGAGTTTGTTCACCATTTAAAAAGCAGACGGCATGAAGAAAATCTTCGTAAGGTATATAATCGTAGCCATGTATTTCCCAGAGATGAAAGTAGACATAATGGTAAGTCACAGACTTTGGTAAAATTCTAAAATAAATAACTAATTTCAAATATAAGAATTGTAATGAAGTTAAGTTGTAATTGTTGTTGAGGTCCTGGTTCAGTAGAAAAGTAACTAATTAAAATTGCAAGTTACATATTAGAGTATTACAGAATCTAATATCTGTAGGGTTTTAAATCCTTAATTTAACAGACTATATGGGACAAATGCAATATGTGTTAACCAATTGTCGTAATGGAATACATTTGTCGATACACCTAAACAGTATAACTTGTACCGTTTTATTTTATTAAACAATGCTCAAACATAATGGCTATAAACAATATGGTTCTGTGACCTGATTTGGTCAATATTTGCCTGAATAGTATTTGGGTTTATGAATAGTAAAGGGATACCCCAATCCGAACTGTAAAAATTCAGCCTGCAGACCCCTAAAAATTTGTTGTGATTAATTTTGATTTATGAATGTCTGCTTTTTATGAAAACTGAACTATTTCTCTGCTTCAATTTATGTAGGAAAATCGAACACAAAACCTGGTGATTTATATAACTTGCATAAATACACCGGTTGCAGAATACACATTTTACAAGTATTACATATATGAATCTCAGTGCAATGGATTCAGGTGTCACAGATTCTGATCAACTGAAAATGGTGGAGTGAAATAACACCAATTCTATGTAATCTATAAGATTGCCTTCTTTATATTGAAATTTTGCTTTAGTAACACAGTTTAAAATATTTATCCTATTTCTGAGTAATTTATACTCAGCAATTGTCTTATTAATATTAATTAGCTAAATAATTTTTGTTTATTCTTGTATACATTCCCTTTATCCATTACTTTTCTAACTAAACCAAAGTTTCTCTTAATTTAGTTAACAATGTAAATTTCTAAAATAATATTTAATTGTCTTTCCGTATAGTATATATTTTTACCTATCCTTAAATTGCTATAATTTATAATAATATAATTACTTAAGTTAGATGAAAATATACAAGAAATTTCTGAGCATTTATAAAATTTCTATAATATATTATAATTATATTTATTAACCATATATAGTTATGTATGTTTCACACTTGCAAATTATTAATTTAGTGGTCAATTTAATTCATATAATACTATATTCCTTTACTTACTCTAGTCAATGATTTCTCCTAAGGATCAAAAAAGTTATATTATTTATTTTTATTCTTTTCTAAATTTCTGTTGTACGATTTACATTTATTTAACATTAAACATTTGTCACCTAGTACAAGTACTTAGTACTTAATATCAAAACAAATTCATTTAATAATTAATTCGAAATTGATTTAATTCAGGTCAGTATATTTTAAATTTATGTAATTTATTGATATTTTTCGCTTATATTCATTTATGTAATTCATACAATTTTAATTCACTTTTCAATAGCACTTTTTCTTAATATGCGTAAGCATATTTCATCAAAGTCTTTTGGTATGTTTTTTCTTGATTGTTGTAGGAATTAACAACTCAGTGAAGTTGATATTTGGTAGCACAAAACAAATCTTTTAGTGACTGTCCAATTTAGAAACAGTGCAGTATTTCTTCAACTGTACCTGGTGATAAAGCGAGTCCTCCTGTTTGGTGTTGAGATCCTGTAGTATCCTAGTTACAATTTGGATTGAAGTGAAGCCCCTCTGATTTCTGATGTATAGTCCTGTGGTCCCCCAAGTTCCATATTGTCCAGCTTATGGATTTATTGTTTGTTGCTCCTTTGTGGATTGGAAACTGTGACCTGATGTTAAGCTAGTTATTTGGTTGCAGGGTTCTTTAATACAACCAATTTGCGAATTTAATAAATTTTTTGCAAATTATTGTAAAGTTAATTTGCATGTCAATGTTGTTTTGTCCATTGACCATTTGCTGATTTCTCCCATCATCAGTGCATGATGGGTGTGTCTTGTCCACCACTCAGAGTCCAGTTTCGCTCCTCTTTAATTACCATTGCATGACTATACCATTGCTCAGCAGCTCACTTACGTCAGTAGAGCCTTGCTTTTTCATCAGCCATTAGCTCCATTGGGTGAGTTCGCCAGCTACTGCGCATGTAGCCTCATATAAAACTGTGTAAATACTACTTATGACACACAGCAGTATACGGCTATGTGTGTGTGTATGTGCGCATGCATAGATGTATACGTGTGTATAAACATATTTGCATGCGTGTGTATAAGTGCTTGCACAAATGTGTCAGTTGGTATTATTTTTTGTAACAAATTATCTGTATATTTGTTATAATATTTTGTTGTATGTCTAGATTTGATGTACATAAAATAAAGCATACTTTTTGTACATGTAATATATAATGTACATATATATTTTTTCTGTTAAAATATATCATTAAAACATTAATTTTGAATTATGTAATGGTTTTTTTAAAATTTGAAGACGTCTAAAAAAATATTTTATTGAATGTTGAAAATGTTTCTGTATTACCTTTCTCTTTCATTAATAGCCTATTAAATATAAGATTTATGTCCCACGTATGAAATCAAATCATAAATATATTATAATAAAATTAGTATATATTGTTATTTTTATTATATATTCCTAATAATACTAGGTCTGACTTGTTTTTGTGTCTCACTCTTAAAAAATGCTACAGCTCTACTGTCCTCAGAAATACATTCTTTTTTCTTACAAATTCTAGGTATATATAATATATGTTTAGAAAGTACTGCAATCCCTCGTGGTATAATTATCAGTGAAACTAGTCATTGACACAGCTTTTGAGTGAATATACACAACTGTTATCTCATTGTTTTGGCTCATTCAGTTGTACATGAATTGCTTTTATATTTGTGCATAACTCTTTTGTAGTGCTACTATAGGTCATACTGTTCTGTGAAGTTTTTTCTTTAATTGATTATGCAGTGGATACCAAGAATTTTAACGCATCATAAAGAAACCAAGTTCATTCATCATGGTAGTTTCTGAATTGTTATTATCTGGAGAGTGAACAATTTATCAACTTTATTGGCTCTCGTTACACTAGAAGATGTGTGGCAGCATTTCAGGAACCGCCCATTGGCAAAAACGTTTTGCAGTTTAGGATTTTTATGGAATGATGTTAACCTCATTTTTTAAAATGAACCTCATGTAAAGTACCAAAGATGTTAAATACAAACATGTTTAATAATTTTGTAAACAATTACCACGTAAAAATGAATCCTTTTTTTTTTTGTAGACAGATCAAAAAGGAAACCTAATGAAATGCGGCCTGTAAATGACAACCCTAATGCTGTTTGCAAAATCCAGACAGAATTAAATAACTACACTGAACCATTAATAGGATTGGAGTATCTGTTGGAAATCATTGACAAACCAAATAATTACAGTTACTATTGCTTGTTATGTGACATCACACTGAAGGGTCCCTTGAAAACTATAGCAAGCCACATGTCAATTCAAACTCATTGGGCCAAGTACTTAGTAAGTATTATCACTTAGTAAGTATTACCATAATTTGTGTAATAAACAATTAGTTAGCTTTTACATTAGTTCATTAATTTCATGTGTTAAAAAAAACACTTCTGTTTTTTCTTAGAAATATACAGTATAGAAAAATCTTGGTAGTCTGCCACTGTAATCCGATAAGCCTCTTGATTTCTTGCGTGCATAATGGTGGGGTAGACAAGTCGTTTCCTGTCAAAAAATGATATACTGTTGTGTTAATACAGGACGAAGTTACAGTGTGATGACTCTTGAGGTATGGGAGGGAGCTGTAATATTGTGACTCCCTTTTTAGTTGATAAATTATCAACATCATACTCATTCTGGCCACGAACATGATCCACCAGAATCAGAAGCTCCTTTTTATTTAATGTGCTTGCTCTGTAACCAAGTATGAAAAACATCTTCCAAGATGTTATTAACAGTTTCTTAACTAACCTGTTGTAAATTCCACAACAGTGACATCATTTTCTGGAATTTGAGGCAACAACAAAATCTCTCATAAAAGAAATTTGAGTGTATCTTATTTTATAGTTGGAGTTTTTTTCAGAAAATTTAGAAATTGTATTATCAAAAAACTATTTTTTTCCCTTCTAGTATGGACATTTAATAGCAAATCTCCAGTATGGACTAATTATTATAGTTTGTGCAGTTTCCTCTATAATCTGCTAAATGTAATTTCATAATACTTTACTTCTGAACAGTTCCTTTGATGCCTTGGCTCTAGTTTTCCTTTTGACTTATGTTTTATACGTAGTTTAAATTGTAATAAATGTAAATGAATAAATGGATATTAAGTAAAGTGACAAACACAATATGCTACTCATTAATATTTGTAAACACTAAAAGTAACTTCCAGGACTGCCTGTTTTTGACGGAATTTGGTGTAAGAAGAGCTTGGAGAGGGGAGGGTTGCCATTTTAGCAGCAATAAAATGTTGGTCAGTGTCACATTGCATGCCTGTACATGATATCAAACTGGGTCTCAAATTTCATCCATACAGTAATTGTTACTGTGGAGCAGTTATGCCCAGTGGGAAGATTTTTCTTGATGCATGCAAATTCTTGTTCATGATGATCTTGATGCATTCGGGGCCTTGCAGGGCTCTGAATTTTACGGGTCAGGTAGGGGTTTTTGAAAAACCCGACTTCGGTTTGGGCCAAGCGTACAATTCAGGTTGGGCCATGTAAATATTAACTTTTATTTTTAGACAATAGTGTATGCAATACATATACATATTTTCATTATAAAAATAAGTAATATAAATGAAGACAATTTAATTATCATCGAAGGTCAAGTGTCTAACCAGTTATAATCATATTCTATTAGTAGTACTGGACAAAGCTAACTGTTGTTGACCTGTTGGTGAGCGCAATATTGTTGGTTAGTCCGTTTATTTATTGTGATGTTATAACAAGAAGAGAGTAAAAAGTATAGTTAACACCACATCAAATTGGCAATATCTACAATGGATTGCATTGTTAACAGATTGGACACCATTTGTATACAACTATTATAAACAAAAAAATCATGACTATATCCCAAGTGGACTGTGGACGTTTACAAAATAATAGTTTCTTGTTCTTTCTCTAGCTGGTGAACACTTCCCTTGTCAAATAAAGATGTTAATGGGCCACAATATGCACTCAGTTGAGAGAACCTGCAGTGTTTTGCAGACATCCATTTTTTCAGAATGATATTGTTTCAAGGTTATGTCACTAAATTAAAAGATATAATTTTTTTGAAGACAAATCAAATAAAAATACTCAACACTATGATTGTAAATGAGAAATTTGATTTTTCTAACGTTATTTTATTGGGTATTATTTTGACGTCCTCAGTTTATATATTTGCAAGAGTGGTTTTGACTAATCAGCAACATTCAGACATCTATGTGTCTAACAAAATATGTTCAACCAACAAGGCTCCTACTCCCTCCAGAAAACCTTACACTATTATCTTAACTTTAACCTTAAAATTGTAAACGTGTGACAAGTACAACTAAGTATTGAAATATATATTGATAAACACACACACACAGACATATGCATAAAGAACCAGTGCAAGTCACCAAAAATGATTATGGTGTGCAGAATTGCAGATGTTAGGTTTGGAAAAAGAATGGTCCTACAAGATGGGCTACTGCCTTTACTGAACCTCCTATGGAGTGGATTTAGCAGAGCATTAAGCTCATTAATAAACTGGGAAATCACCAATCAGAGGTAGGGAACCCCCCCTACTACCACCCTCCTTAAATCCCCTCCAAAACCTAAACTATATATAAAGACTAGAACTGGAGAAAATGCTGTAACTGAGCATCTCAGGAATATAGAAAGGTAGCACAATAGATCTACAAAGCTTGCAGTGCAAAAGTAACCCTACAAACCATTCATTCATAATGACTTGATTTTGAGGTTAGGGCATGTACCCTGAGCTCCTTGATTCCCAACTTCTATTTTTCTGAAATCTATTTTTATTCTATTTTTATGAAAATGCTAAGCCCTGGCCGGGAATCGAACCCGGGTCCTCGGGGTGAAAGCCCAGTACGCTATCAACTAGGCCACCGAGGCGGCCTAAATAAATTTAAAGGTTTAGAGGTAATGAATATGATTGTTTAAAAATAAATCAGTAGAATAATCATTAGAGATTTTATAATTTGGGAAAGATAACAATGCAGACAACTTTCTGTCACAGAGATAGAAGATCACAGTCGTCTTTTGACCTAATTGTAATGAGATAGATGGGTGTTCAGCTGTTAATTCAGTTGTGAAGAACTGTGCATTCGTTTTAGCAGGATAGCAAATGTGTTTTGGCTTTATTTGCAATAGTAAATTCTCACATCTGTCAGCTATTCTGTTTCCATTCCACTAACACTTCACCTTTTTTTTCCAAAACCAAGTTCGAAATACATGAAATCTTGAAATACCTAGAGTGCACTTGTACTTTACTACACTTGTATTGCCAATTTTTATTGTCACTATGTTTAGTGGAATAGCCTTTTTATTGAAACACTTGCCAAGCAAAATTGAGTAGAAAAATTAATTACTGAATTAAATTAAAACTCAAGAAAGCAATTTTTTGGACTAGATTTCAGGACTTTGTGGTCATTATGGTGAAGATACCAGTCAGTCTGCTGCATCTCTGAACTCCACACCTCAAGGTCATGGGTTTGATACACAGTTACTGCCATTGCCTTATCCTTACTATGATTACCAATCCTTCACCAACATTAATCTAACAGTTCTTCACATTCTTTCTCTAGTATAGGCACTATCAATGAAATATATATATATGCAATGGATTTTAATTTGTACAGGAAAAATTTTTTCATACGGCTGCCGAAAAATTGGATAAAATTGGATTTCGTGAAAATAGACATACTCGCTATAAATTATATAAACATGTTGTTGCCAGAATTCAACATGTGTTTGGCAGATTGAAACCAATTCAAGTACAACGAAATATATTTGAAAATAATAGGAGAAACATATTGGATAAAATTGAAAAAGGAAAACATTTCATGTAAGTATTGTAATTATTTACATACTAATGTAATTAATATTATTTTACATATTTGAAAACCACACCCATTTATATTAAATACAAATTAATAATAGTTATAAAGATTGGTGGTATTTCAGCATTAATTAATTATTTTATAAAGAGGTTTAAAACATAGTTTAAACGTTTAAATTCTTTTATAATTTGTTGGCCTAAATTGAATTTAAATATTAGATATTGTTTATATTTTTGTAAATAGGCATAAAATAAAATGGGAAACAGTTTTACTATTTATAAAAAGAAAACTTAAGGGAGTTCAAAATGTGAATTGTGAGTTCCGCTCATTAGACTTATGTTCATTAAAACTAAGCGCTATTTCTTTAAGCACATAGAAAACAGTACTTAATCATTATTTTAATTTTAATAATATTGTATTAACAAAATATAACGTGTGTCCATCAGAATTTGAACCAGTATTGCAAATTAATTAATTTTTATATAATTTTGTGAATAAACCAATATTTTGTTTTTTTGTCTTACTATTTTATGAATTTTCTTGTACTTAACTTTTAAGTATTAATTTTATATTATGTATAATATTATATAATATGTTATATTTTTTCTTAGGGAAACACCAGGGAATACGTTTGTTGAGTGTGTTAATATTTCTCATCTTAATTCAAATAGATGTAATGGTAAGACATTTTAAATTATTTACATTATTTTTTTATCGTTATTTAATAATGTACAAATGATTTGATGAACATCATATTTGCCAGGCATTACAGTACTACGTGTTATAAGGGATGTGGCCTTCTTTAACATTTTATCAATGGTATTACAAAGCAAGGGACTCAGCTTCCTTTGCAGTAAACAGTTTTCATCTGAAATTATAATAGAAAAGATTAAATTCGAGTTCATATAATTTTCTGTGTTGATATTTAATAATTAATTTAAAATTGAAGATTCAGTATATAGTTACACAAATATTTTACCTGGACTTTTTAATTCCATTTACTTTAGTTAAATATTACCTAACTATTTAAACCTTCTTAATTGATTAGGGGTACTCTTACAAGAAAATTTAGTTAAGATAGGTGTAGTGTTATTTTGTATACATTAGACTCGCAATTGTCCGTGTTAATTAGGACAAAGACTACCTTGGATGTGGGAAAACTCTTAATACAGGAGTTTGTTTGCAAATAACAAAAAAATAAGATAAGCAAATTTAATGTTTAAAAAACTAATGTTGTGTGTTAATTTAATGTACACTAAGAACTAAACATAACTCAGTAAAAAAACATAAATCAAAATCTGTACAATATTTCACTTTAAAATTATTCTCTGAAAATTCTTTGATTATTTTCTGGGCTAACTCCTGGCCTTTTTTCTTTCTTGGATACAGCGATATTGCGTAAAAAGTGGTTCTTCAAATATGATATAAAATTACAAGATAGAGAAACAAAACTGTAATAAAATCTATTTTTATTAAATACTCAAGTACTTAACACTTTTTTCTAATCTGGACATTTTTGAAGAGTACATTTCACCAAGCATTAAAATTCTAGCACTATTTTAGCTAATTATCAGTATGTTACAATAATAATAATAATATGTAAGTTATATATGAACCCCTAAAACATTATATATTGTAAAAAGTCAAACATATTTTTAAAAATATTCATAGAAGAAAGTGCTTATTGAATAAAACTTTTGTCCAAATTTGTTTGTCTGCTCAGAAACTACATTTAAAAAACAACAAAAATAGTTCAAAATAAACCATTTTACAGCTTTTAAGCTGTGACAACCCTGCAACTCTATGCAATAATTTTCCATATATTGAATTTACAAGCATTATAAGACAGTATGTAAATAATGACATCATGATCAGTTCTTTCTGATCATTTAAATAGAAATTTTGATATTTTTTATATTTAAAAAAAAATATTTATCAAACGTCCTGAAAACCTGATGGAACTTTACATGTTTACTCCTCACATTCCTAAATCAGACTAATGATTTTATGCATATACCTTTCATGTCCGGAAAATCAGACATTACGATTCAAATGGTGAAGAACAAGAGATATGAACTTCGTAGTAAAGTTGGCTGAGAGATACTGATAGAGATTGTTTTTATAGTTATAACCCCGCAGGTTACCTACCTAGCTGCACTTATTGAGAGGATTTAAACATCCCTCATGGTACTGGAGTCTAACACACAGTTACACTTATGACTTAAACACTTTACACTCACATTTATACTTAGGGAGGCAATAATATCCTCAATGTGCTTTTCACCTTAAAACTATTATTATAACTGTTATTATGTTTTGTTTTATTTATTTTTACTTATAGTTTTTTGTTTATTAAACTAAAAAAAAACTTTTTTTATTTTATTTTTTTATATTTCCATTTCATGTAACAGTGATGATAACCTTATTGGTTTTTCGCCAGCAAAAAAAAACATTCATAGTTATAAAACAAGTTATAATGAATTATGTCTGTTAATAGATATTTAATAATGTTTACATTGATATTTACTTAATGTAATCATCTTTTTCCATAGGAATGTTGATATTTGGTTTTGTGTGTGTGTGTGTGTGTGTGTGTGTGTGTGTGTGTGTGTGTGTGTGTGTGTGTGTGTGTGTGTGTGTGTGTCCATTGGAAGGACCAATTAGAAATGAGCATATCATATCAGTAGGTAAAAATGGACTAGGCAGTAGAAATAGGGAGGTGAAGGATTAAATTAGTTTAAAAGAAGGAATCTAGATTTGGGGGAAACAGTACAGCAGAAAGTTCTGATAATGAAATTATTCTGAAAAAATTATGATATTTAAAAAAATATAAAATGTTTGAAGCAAGAAAGGCAGATGTATGTACTGAACCAAATATATTTACAGTAGAGTCTCGATTAACCATATTTCTTGGGATTATTGGTATGACTGATAGCAGAATAGGCAGATAACAGAAATAGACACTTTTGGCAATCGATAAAAATAACGTACTATACAAAATGTATTATTATTGTTTTGAAAAATGAATACAAATTTGATATGCGTAGAATATTAATACAGTAAATTATTCATACTTAAGTATGGATAAGTATTTTGACAAGTATTCACATAACACATATGAGAACACCACATGTGTCACTTAGAATACTTACGGTTCTGTTACGATCACATAACAGAAACATGAGTATTCTAAGATTTATATGCCGAATGGTATTATCTTAAGTAGTGTGAGTGTGAGAGTTTCATCTTTCAATAGAAATACTCTTACACTCTTTCAGAATTTGTTGACACTATTTGCAGTGTTTCTATCTCATTGTACTAGATGAGGATTGTTTACTTTTTGATTATAGTTATTTGTTTAGGGTAGCAGTTGGTATCAGCTGATGTTGCTTATGCTATAAATAAGTAGTGTCCAGTTACAGTGTTTTCTTTTGTCTAAAAGATTTCTTTTATTATTTATATCACATTATTTACTATGGAAGATTGTTTAAAAATGTTAGATAACAGACATTTCAATTAATAGAACTGACAGTTAATAGAAATTGATGGTTAAAAGGGTGATGGTTAATTGAGACGCTACTGTACTTTAAAAAGTATTATAAAGCATCTGTTATTAGTACTGAAGAGACAAAATTTAAATTTATTATTTGTATATATAAGTATATTGTATATATCTGTGCAGATGCTTGGACAGGAAGAACTTCCTCACCTAGAAGAGAAAATAATAAAAACATTAAACCTCTGATGTCAACAGTAATTGAACAGCCATCCCACAGTAGCCAAGGCAACTGGTGAGTTACAACTGGTAACAATAGTATCTGAATGTATTAATAATGAAGTATTATTTTGTACACTTATTACTAAAGTAATAAGTAGTAATTTTATGGTAAGAGATTATTAATTTCATTTAATGGCTATAGCAGTGAACTGGTATTATAAAAAGTTTTTTGAGGCTGAGTATGAGGGGGGGGTGCAGACTATATTGAGAGGATTGTCCCTCACGGTCGTCACACACTTACACTTACAACACTACACTAACACTTTACACTCACACTTACATTTAGGGTGGCAATAATATCCTCAATGTGCTTTTCCCTTAAAATAAAAAAAAAATGAAATATTTGTGAAAATAAAAGTCATTTGAAGACATCAAAATATTGCAGACATTCAAAATATTGAATATAACTGTACAATTTGTATTTATTGGCTTTGAAAACATAGGGCAAATATAATAAATTGTACAAACAGTTGATATTTGTCAGTTTACTTTATTACCCTGTAAAATAAATGATTATTAGACAATGAATTTTGAATGAAGGTAAACATCTTTGTTGCATTTGTGTATTGGAAAATAATGCCATTTTAATGTTGATTGGCATTATTAAAATCAACAAACTAGTAAATAACAAACTAGTAGTAAAATCAACAATCATCAAACTAGTAAAACTAGTTTTTATTATTTATATTTAATTATGTTTTTAAAAATAATGTTAACACCAACATAACCATAACCTTTGATTAAAAAGTTACTTCAATATAAACATATGTACATTCAGGTGAATCTACTCATATTCCTAAAATAGTTTTGTAAAATGGTTTTGGGGTTTAAATTATTGTGTTTCATACAAAGCAAGTTCTCTTATCCACATAGTCTATAAAATAAATATTTGTGTCTGTACCTGATGTCTGTTATATAACCTCTTCTTTCTTATTTCATAACTTGTTTCAGACTAAATAGATTAAATATTAAAATAAATAACATATATTACAGCACATATCACATAATGTAATACTGAATGCCCAAGTTTTTACTTTGTATTATGTTGTGGATATTGAACGGCAACTCTGCTCATGGAGTTTTAAGGAACCCTTAGTGCATTCAGAAAAATTCCTAGCAAACAGCATTGTCTCAAATACCTTGGACATTATATTAAATAAAATGAGTGCAAGTCAGCAGCAGTGTGTAACTTGGAGAGAGAATAACGACTGGCCATATTCATTTTATCATAATGAAGCTACTCCGATAAAGATTGAGAACTACTTATATTATAACCCAGATTCAGTATTTATTTAATTTGTACTACTTGGGCAGGTATCATATATTGTACCTGGATATTGAAACATTTTTCAGGCAAAAGTAAACTAAAAAATTCTTTGTCTAATAAAAAAAGTTGTCACTTCTCAATTCCACCAAAAACCAGTCACCTGCTTACACAATTTACTGCACAATGTATTTGTACTTGGTGGCAGCATGCCTTCTATACTATTCCTTGTTACTCACTGTTGTAATGACAATGGTGTTCTTCCATGTTCCCGTTTTGCAGCGTTTTGGCAAAGGTATTAGTATAGATTAAAAGTAGAAGTAGAACTTTATAGAAGAAGTGAAGCAAGAGGGCTGCCGGGAAAGTCTATCACTTTTTGAATCTAAGAATAAATTCATAGAAAGAATATCTAAAACTGTTGTGAAAGCTTCTTTTATTATTGGACTGAACAGGGGAAGATCATAGAGTGGGTGTGTGGTGAGCTTTCAGGCCTCGTAAGCCTGTAAACTTTTGTAGCCCAGGTTACAAGTCTAGGACACGCCTTCATCCTCTCAACTACTGGATGTACTTGATTGGTGATACCATGATACCAAAATTTCCACTTCTTCTTTCAATATTTGTATGAAAACACCATTTAGATTTTAGCTTATGGTTGATTAGGTCTTTGTTTTGTTATTATTAAATGGAAAAAATGGGACTATATAACTGTCCTTATCATACAAGTAGCACCAAGCAGCATCCACTGTCTAACATCGTGGTACTTCTTACACAGACACGACCAACCCAAATACCAGGATGGAAAAATAAATTTAAAAAAGATGTTTTTATGTTCAAACATATACAGAAGACAAAAAATGAGATAAGATTAGAAACTAGAGGATGGGATTATACAACCCTAGGCAATGTGATCAACTAAACCTCTTATTGTGCAACTAAAAATCTTAACTACTAGTTCAGCAGGTTGGTGCCCTTAGTAAATTCCAACATTCCACTGATTAGCTCTTCCTGCTGATGGTCCCTAATCTCATTGAAGCAGCCGCCTTGGTGGCCTAGTGGATAGCATACTAGGCTTTCACCCCGAGGACCCGGGTTCGATTTCTGGCGAGGGCTTGGCATTTTCATACGCCATAAATCATCCCATCGTCTGCATTAGCCCAAGTGTGCACAATAGTCGGACGTTAAGCACCAAAAAAAAATCTCCTTGAAGCCAAAAAAACCCTTAGCCTCCTACTAGCAAGAGTCTCACAATCATGAATTATGTGGCCTACAGTTTCCTCCTCTTTCCTGTATAATCTACACATGGTTTCTCCATGGTACATACCTGCCCTATTCATATGCACCCTTAGACCACTCTGCCCTGTAATGAGTCCCATGATATTTCTGAGTTGTGCTCTGCCCAAGATGTTTGCCACTCCTCTAAGTTCTCCATGAGGAACCTTGTTTAAGAGGCACTTGATGTACTCATGAAGGTTCTCATTTTGCCTGGTGTTGCTTGTTAATCCACCCATTTATAGCAGACCCGGCCAGAAAT
Source organism: Callitettix versicolor (assembly GCA_022606455.1). Lineage (NCBI taxonomy): Eukaryota > Metazoa > Arthropoda > Insecta > Hemiptera > Cercopidae > Callitettix > Callitettix versicolor. The sequence goes on along the minus strand of CM040184.1, from coordinate 56,202,432 downwards.
CTCTAAAGCTGGCTCAGGTTCCTGTAAACTCAGATATAGATCCTAGTCCAGCCAGTCTGTCTGTCTTTTCATTATCCTCAACCCCCCCTTAAGCCCGGAAATTCAATGAAGAGTAATACAGTTGTGAACGTAGAGCCACTTTGTATATAACCTTAATTGAAGAGTATCATTCAAAATGTTTTTTTGAGTAAATTTTATTTATAATTTGTTTCTTTTGTTGTGTAATGTTATTTCTGTGAATAATGAACATAAATTATTAATTTCAGGACTTTTTGAAATTATTTTTACAACTTTTAGTCATATTATACTGTATTTTAACAGACGTTTCAGAACAGCTATATCCTGTTGCACCAAAGAAGTTTAATGCAAAATTTTGCACTATTGCAGCCAAATACATATATATGTAAATACTTTTGCATGTATTAGGTTCAGATTTTGAATTTTCGGACTGTGAATTTAACTGCAGAAACCTGGGGAAGGTTACAGAAGTTGAAACACTTATTTGATTATTTTTTTTTATTATTATTTTCTTGTCTTTTTTTTGGCATTCAGAAAATTAAAGAACTTTTGTTATCAATCTTCTATTTTATACCTTAAAAGTACATACATATGTTGTGAGGTCTTGGACAAGGTCAATATTTTTTACATGTGAAACAATAGCACTTAATGTAATAGATATACACATGCTATGAAAGTCACCTTCATTATTACCTTACCAGTTACCCCTCCCTGTCTCCATGTTCGCTGTGATGTGTATTTCAGAACAAATAGTTTTGTTTTTACATCACTTGATCCTGAAATATGATTATCATAATAATTTAATTATTAATTTCAGTGTTCTTGTGAATGTTTAGGGAAAGCCAAGGTAGTGAAGCTTACCATTTTGACAGAAAAGATTCAAACAGAGATTTACGAAACATATTAGGTATGTGTTTTTATTATAATAAAAATACTAAACTAAGGTGTGTTAACAATTATATTACTAGTGGCTTGTTGTGGTTACAGCCCCTATATATTTCTTAATACCAACAGACAGAAAACCCTAACTCAAGAATGTAATTAAAGCTGTATGTAAAATATAAACCATCCTGACTGACTGGTCAACACCAAAACTATAGCAGTTGAGAGACTTGGAAATTTTGAGGATATATTGTATGTTGAGATGCACTAAAGAAGATTTTTGGAAGAAACATTCCTAAATAGATTGTTTCAAAGATAATTCACCTTTCAAAGTTTGTTTTTCCGTCATAAGATTTATTTATTTGCTTAACTGTTATTGAAAAAAAAATTTAAATGTTACATAATGTACAATAATATAGTTTCAATATTGGTTTCTACGTTACATTTTAAATAATTTAAAAAAAATATTTTGTGGGGTTGGGCCATGAAGTCATTTAAAATACTGTTTTTAAACAAACGCAGCTGATCATTATCGTTCATTACTTACGTTTACGTCTTATAGCATTTCCTGAGGGGATGATTAATAAAAATTAATTAATTTTAGTGGTTCTTAGTTCAAGAGTAGTTCTGTGTACTCTTGCAGCTTTACCTTTTCTGGTAACACTGAACCCTTGTCATCATTAGTCTAATTGGCATGAAGTATGGGCATTGACTTGGGCAAAATATATATATATATATGAATACCAAAATAAAAAAGTAATAAAAATAATATGAAATTCTTCCATTGTAAAAATAAAGAAAAATGTTTATTAAATGTTATTTGTATATTTTATGAGATTGAGATTACCTTCAACAAGAGACCCTCAGATATCAGAGCTTTATGGGGGAGATCCCTTTTCATGTATGGAGAATTTACAATACTGAGTTTTCTTAAGAAAAAACTAAAAACAAAGAGTAGAATAAGAATGCAAGAAAAGAGAAATAAACTAAATACAAGAGCATATCAGAATCATTAAACAGTGGAACAGGTCTAATCTTTGAAGTATGAACTATGAACTGTGAGTCATTTTTCAAGTGTCATTTTATATTTAAGGATCTATTTTACATAAATGTTGGTCTTCCTGAGGTAAAAAATGTGCATTGTATACAATAAGGCCATGGTTACTTAAGGGTTCTTGTATTGTAATTTATCAAAATATACTGTAATATTACAGTAATCCCTTGCTAGTGGCAGGGGTTCGATTTCACGAAAGCCTACCATTGACGAAACCACGATTGACAAAGGAAATGATTTTACACAATATATATATATATATATATATATATATATATATATATATATATATATATATATATATATATATATATATATATATATATATATATATATATATAGGAATATCTGTAAATTACAATGCGAAAAATTCAGGGTATTCAACTCGTATTAAATATTTGTTATTTCAAATTTGTTTTTGTTTTAGATAATAATTATAGCCACAATAAAAAACTAATAACAGCTGATCACTTTAAAGCTGCAGATAACGAGAGATCAAGACATTTTCAACAAGATCAAAGGAATCTTCTACAAGATGTAGAACCACCTTCATTATTTGCCAGGTATATTTTCATATACAAATTTTTTAAATATTTTAAAAAAGTCGACAATTTTAAAATAAAACCAACTATTTTTCTATAGAATGTTGGTACTTCAAGCCTAAAAGCTTGTGCTTTATAGATCCATAAGAAACTCCCAGAACTGTAATTAAATAGTAACTATATCTCCAACCTGAGTTTAATTTTTTTCTATGTTACTAAAGTGTACTACCACTATTATTCCTAAGGGAACAATCAAGGCATTTACACACCGAATTGGTAAATAGTTACTGGAAATGTTTTTAAGCAAGATGCCTTATGTGACTAAGCTCTCATCTGTTGCCAGCGGACAACTTATAGAGGTGTTTTGTCAATGTCACCTACTAATTATGAGCTTCATCTGCTGATTCATGCAAGAAGGAGAGACACTTTCTTTGTGGCAGAATTTTTACCATTTTGATAAGTTTCTTGGCTGTTTTATTGCTGCTAATGTTGGTGTGAATTGGGATCCACTAGAACTTCAGCATCTTACAATTTAAATTTTGAGTGGTAGATTAAGAGTCAGTTAAAGCTATCATTTTCAAGGAAAGATGATTCTTCACCAGTTCACACTGGCTACTTCCCCATTATTGTTGCTAACCCTCTAGTGCCATCATTGTTCTTAGGCCCCTACAATTAAAAAGGTGGTGATAGTATGCTGTATTGTATTAACATAGATGTAAAACCACCTGTACTTTCTGCGTGTAATAATATTGTATGAAAAACTAATTGGTTTATTCTGCTTTTAGAAAGAAAGTATGCCTTATAAAATTTTAGTATGCAAACTAAAATATAATTTGGATTTTCAGCCAGTTTGCAGCCTGTCCAACCAGTTTTAAGTCCTGATTTAAGAATTGTGGAGCTTTTTTTCTCTGTGAACTTGTAATGTTTGTTTTTTTTTATATCTTCATTCAGACACAACAGGAATGAATTAGCACTTCCAGTTATCACCTTCAAAAAGTGTTTACTTTTGTTCGTACCGTCATTCAGACACAACAGAAATGAATTAGCAGTTCCAGTTATCACCTTCAAAAAGGATTTTTTTTTTTTGTTTGTACCGTCATTTAGATACAACAGGAATGCATTAACAGTTCCAGTTATCGCCTTCAAAAAGTGTTTGTTTTTTGTTCGTACCGTCATTCAGACACAACAGGAATGAATTAGCAGTTCCAGTTATCACCTTCAAAAAGGGTTTTTTTTTTGTTTGTACCGTCATTTAGATACAACAGGAATGCATTAACAGTTCCAGTTATCGCCTTCAAAAAGTGTTTGTTTTTTGTTCGTACCGTCATTCAGACACAACAGGAATGAATTAGCAGTTCCAGTTATCACCTACAAAAAGTGTTTGTTTTCTGTTCGTACCGTCATTTAGATACACCAGGAATGCATTAACAGTTCCAGTTATCGCCTTCAAAAAGTGTTTGTTTTTTGTTCGTACCGTCATTCAGACACAACAGAAATGAATTAGCAGTTCCAGTTATCACCTACAAAAAGTGTTTGTTTTCTGTTCGTACCGTCATTTAGATACAACAGGAATGCATTAACAGTTCCAGTTATCGCCTTCAAAAAGTGTTTGTTTTTTGTTCGTACCGTCATTCAGACACAACAGGAATGAATTAGCAGTTCCAGTTATCACCTTCAAAAAGGGTTTTTTTTTTGTTTGTACCGTCATTTAGATACAACAGGAATGCATTAACAGTTCCAGTTATCGCCTTCAAAAAGTGTTTGTTTTTTGTTCGTACCGTCATTCAGACACAACAGGAATGAATTAGCAGTTCCAGTTATCACCTTCAAAAAGGGTTTTTTTTTTTGTACCGTCATTTAGATACAACAGGAATGCATTAACAGTTCCAGTTATCGCCTTCAAAAAGTGTTTGTTTTTTGTTCGTACCGTCATTCAGACACAACAGAAATGAATTAGCACTTCCAGTTATCGCCTTCAAAAAGTGTTTGTTTTTTGTTCGTACCGTCATTCAGACACAACAGAAATGAATTAGCAGTTCCAGTTATCACCTACAAAAAGTGTTTGTTTTCTGTTAAATGCCGTCATTTAGATACAACAGGAATGCATTAACAGTTCCAGTTATCGCCTTCAAAAAGTGTTTGTTTTTTGTTCGTACCGTCATTCAGACACAACAGAAATGAATTAGCAGTTCCAGTTATCGCCTTCAAAAAGTGTTTGTTTTTTGTTCGTACCGTCATTCAGACACAACAGAAATGAATTAGCAGTTCCAGTTATCACCTACAAAAAGTGTTTGTTTTCTGTTCGTACCGTCATTCAGACACAACAGAAATGAATTAGCAGTTCCAGTTATCACCTTCGAAAAGTGTTTGTTTTTTGTTTGTACCGTCATTCAGACACAGCAGGAATGAATTAGCAGTTCCAGTTATCAACTTCAAGAAGTGTTTGTTTTTTGTTCGTACCGTCATTCAGACACAACAGGAATAAATTAGCAGTTCCAGTTATCACCTACAAAAATTGTTTGTTTTTTGTTCGTACCGTCATTCAGACACAACAGAAATGAATTAGCAGTTCCAGTTATCACCTACAAAAAGTGTTTGTTTTTTGTTCGTACCGTCATTCAGACACAACAGAAATGAATTAGCAGTTCCAGTTATCACCTACAAAAAGTGTTTGTTTTCTGTTCGTACCGTCATTCAGACACAACAGGAATAAATTAGCAGTTCCAGTTATCACCTTCGAAAAGTGTTTGTTTTTGTTTGTACCGTCATTCAGACACAGCAGGAATGAATTAGCAGTTCCAGTTATCAACTTCAAGAAGTGTTTGTTTTTTGTTCGTACCGTCATTCAGACACAACAGGAATAAATTAGCAGTTCCAGTTATCACCTACAAAAAGTGTTTGTTTTTTATTCGTACCGTCATTCAGACATAACAGAAATAAATTAGCAGTTCCAGTTATCACCTACTAAGTGTTTGTTTTCTGTTCGTACCATAATTCAGACACAACAGGAATGAATTAAGAGTTCCAGTTATCGCCTACAAAAAGTGTTTGTTTTTTGTTCGTACCGTCATTCAGACACAGCAGGAATGACTTAGCAGTTCCAGTTATCACCTTCAAAATGTGTGTATGGATCTAGCTTGCTTATGGATTTGGGTAATAAAAGCTCGCAGTGATAATGACTTTGCATATTGCAATATATGTCTGATGTATAACTTATAAGTGGTTTTTAGGATGTCTTGGTTGGCACTTTATTTTTTTGTAGTCAGTATTTTTTTTAGGAATCAGGTTCTTCTCACAGATTTTTCAGCACATAGTTTACCTAAAGGTTTTTGTGTTAAATTTGGTTTAATAAAAGTTTTTTTTCAAATTCTACTCCCAAATATTTGAATGATACTTTTTTCAGGCTGTACTTTAGAGATGGGCCCTTGGCATTTCTGTAAAGAATGTGAAGTTGAAATTTAGTTCTTATGTCAGTCATTGTCATTATATTGTATTCATCCCTATGTAATCTGAACAGTGCCTCATTTAAAGATGATTCCAGCGCTTAGATACTTGAACTGGTAGCCCAAATGAACAAGTTCTCTATATAAAGTGTGTTTAGTTCTGAAGTTCAAGAAGACAGTATAGACCTTAGTATAAAACTCTGAGTTAGTCCTTACTTTTGAAATGCCAATGTTAAAATGCAACAGAAATAACTTTACCTGTTTAAAGAGGTTTGTCAGAGACTTCATTCATGATCTGCTTGTGGATAAATATTGGTTGGGTTGTCAGTGTAAAATGCTGCTGCAAAGTTTACAAGGGCAAGTGGGAACTACCAACATCTGATATATTTTTGTGGTATGTATTTTCTTGTAGTACATGCTCTTGACATGCTGTGTGAAGCTAACAGTGTAATCTGTTTTGCTTTGATGCCTGCAAGATTCAAACTGGGCATCTTCTATGACTTTGTAAGCTCTGTAAACTGCTAGCAGGCCTGTTTTAGTTTTTGTAGTAAAGTAGACTCCTTTTAATTTCGAACACTTCAGGGCCGAAAAAAGTGAATAAGTGCTGGTAAGACTAATAATATGGAAGGACTGTATAAAAAAATACTTATAAAGCTGTATAATGATGCTGTAAAGGTTTTCATTTTACTGTAAAGAATAAAGTTAACTGGGCTTAGTTACTACAATTTACTGAAAACAGTGTTTTCTTGTTCATTTAATGATTTTATTGACTTCAGAATTGTTTCATTGGATCAGTTCATCTTTATCTATGTGATACGCACAATGGTGGCCAAGTTAAGTATTTGATACTCTAACTCTTGCTCAGACAACCGGTTAATCCATCCAGAGACCAAACTACAGGAAGTCTTTCTAACAGACATTAGAGCTGGCCTGAGGAATAGTTTAATTTTTCATTTCAAAAAATATTTAGCTTGCTTTCTGACAATTAAGATGTGATTCTTAATAATTCAGGATACTTGTACTTACTAGCAAACACAGTCCTTGGTTATTGTCCTTTGGTGAAGAGATGACTAATAAATCAAGATTCTGGAAAATTTGTATGGAAGCATCTCTTCTTCTTACAGATAGTCAAAGCCTGAGTCATCTTGCATGGTTGCCTGGTCTATTAGAAATCTGGAGATGGTACAACCTGGATACAGTAGAGATATGCAGCAAGCTAATTGTGATCTGCCTTCTTAAAGCATACAGCCATGCTGAATGCACGGTCAAAGTTTTAATTTGACTAAACCTTTCATCTAATAATTGAATGTAGTTCAGACAGGAGGTGCCACTAACACCACCTTTAACATTAAAAGAACATTAAAAGTTCTTGCACTTTCAAAATAGCAGTTACGAATATTTGCCCGAAATTCGTCCTGGGCTTATCAAAAATAAATAAAACTTACAAACAACATAAATCGTTATGAAAATTAAGTACATTTTTTTCAGAATGTGTAAACAAAAGGAAGCAATATATATATGAAGTAAACTAAATTTATTTACCATGTACGTTTTTGTCATCTTTGAACTATTTATGGCAATGAGAGGTACTGCACAAACTACTCACTGGGTGGCATTGCTGGTTTCATGTGATCTTCTTTGACGATGTTGTCCCTATGCTCAATCTAGAAGCTATTCCATCAGTAGTATTGGCGTACAATGAAGAGGCCTTCCCAATGACCAAGGAATTCTTTGTGGCATCTGACTGGTGAGCATGGCTTCTTGTTGTTTGTTAGTAATTTGTCTTGGTGACTGGGAAATTTTCTACTCTCCAGGTCATTGAAGGTTATATCCCAAGGATTTCACAGTGAGGATGTAAACTTGCATCTCTTCGTTTCTCCTTTATGTCGTTTTTTTGTGTTTAACGTCCGACTATTGTGCACACTTGGGCTAATGCAGACAATGGGATGATTAATATCATATGAAAATGCCAAGCCCTCGCCGGGAATCGAACCCGGGTCCTCAGGGTGAAAGCCTAGTACGCTATCCACTAGGCCACCGAGGCGGCCCTTTATGTCGGGTTAGCTCTTGGATGGGTAGAGGGGCATTGTTCATTGGGGTAATTTAGAGCCACTGACAGAAGTGAGTCTAGTGGTGGCTGCTGAACTGTGGTGTTTGGTCTGTGAGTATTGCCTTTGGGTGACGATATGTCACCTAGAGAAGATTTTTTTTTTTTTAATTTCCGACTATTGTGCACACTTGGGCTAATGCAGACGATGGGATGATTTATAGCGTATGAAAATGCCAAGCCCTGGCTGGAAATCGAATCCGGGTCCTCGGGGTGAAAGCCCAGTACGCTATCAACTAGGCCACCGAGGCGGCTACCTAGGGAAGAATTCTTAATGGAGTGTAGTAGTGATCTTAGTTACTTCGGAGTTGCAAATGACGAAGGCTTCTATGCATCAGTGAAGAGGTCAATCACGACGTGTATGACCTTTTCTTATTTCCCCTAGATAGTGATTATAGTCCCATAAAATCCAGAGCAATGGTCTTGAAGGGGTTGGTAGGCTGATGCAGTCACTGATGTGGCTGGTACTGTTGGCAGCTTGAGTTCATGCAGGAACATAGGAGACGCTGATGGAAGTATTGCTCAGTATCTTTCCTGATGGGGCTCAGGTGTAATGTTGCTGGATGGAGCGCTAAGTTTAATTTCTGCCAGGAAACCATGACAGCATGGTACATGTGCAGTATTTGCTATGTGAAGTTCTGCGAGACGAATAGTAGCCTGTTGTCTGATTTAGTCTGGTAAACCTTTCAAATGCCAGCTGATCATCCTTGTTGATTAGTAATCTATGTTCTCCAAGTATCTGCTGTTCTTCGGTCTTAGTGTAAATCTGCATGAGTCGTTGACATATTTGCATCTCAGATTTTGGCACTTAATCTCACTGGGCTTCATTCACATCAACAAACAGTGTCCATGGCTCTGTCTGATAGATGGACCTTGGAGTGCTAAAATTCTGGATGGCTTGGTCATATTGCTCCTTGTCATTTTCCTTCACTTCTGATTTTGAAACCGAGGTAATTTAGATACTCCTTTCTGAAATAATACTTCCAAGAGACATGTAGGGACGAGTAGTTCCAATTTTCCTAGTGTGGTTGCAGTTGTTTTCGGGGCTCAGTGGTAGAAGTGGCTAAAGCATCGGTCAGTCTTCTGCATCACAACTGTGCACCTAAAGGTTCTTAATTCGAGCCGCAGTTGCCCCTACTGCTTTCCCCTTACCGTTAACACTGATCTCTCGTCCTCATCAGTCAAACTGGCATAAAGTATGGACGTTAAAAAAAAAAATGGAGTGGCTTTCCCAATCTTTGGAAAAAATTATAATATCGTTGAGTTATACAGTATATTTATCTCAGGTAAAATCTGCAAGAACTTTCTGCAACATCAAGCGTAAAAAGGTATTACGAACGAAAGGAAGTCCTAAAGGCATTCCACTAAATTGGTAGTATCTGCCATAGGGTGTTCTTAAGATGGTCCAATGTAGTAAAAATCTTTGCGGTGCCGTTTATCTTTCAAGTTCTGGTGGATGATTGGCATGTATTGAGGAGCGTCAATAGCCTGCTCATTGAGTTGTCAGTAGTCCATGAAACCTTCGGGTAACTATCATTTTTCTGGATGACTATTATGGGAGAACTAAACGGTGAAGACGAAGGCTTGATGACTCTAGCGACAAGCATCTCTTGTACCTACTCGTCAATAGTCCTTTTCTGTAGCAAACATTGATAGGGTGATAGCTGGAATGTAGTAGTGCCTCTTAGCTGAATACTATAATTGATTCATGTTTCATGTTTTTTCCAATAGTCCAGTGGTGTAGAATACTCCATATACTCCATGGTGATAAAGTCTTTTGTTTCTCGCCAGACATGCCATGGTAGAAGGTCTATAAGTTTGTCTTTCTCCTGGGCAAGGCAGTGGTCCATCACAATGTTACTCTCATTTCCAAATATGAAGCTGCCTTGGGCGAAGTCGCAGATAACTTGTTGGTTGGTTACCCAGAGACAGCTTGGTAGTGCAGCTTTGATGAGATGATCTGCAACTACAAAGTTTGCATCCACGAAACCAAAACTGTCCCGTAATGTATGTAGATAGGAGTTCTGATCTGCAAGGCAGGCAGTAGTGTGGGAATGGCTGAAAAGTTAAGATATCAGTGCTAAGTCGAACTGGTCTGTTCAGAGACCAGCTTCTGCTAGCAGTGGAGTTTACATGGGCAGAGATGTCACTTTTACCAATGAAGATGGTGATCATAGTGCTGGTTGGAGAAGTTCAAGATATAGCTTCATGTCCTACTGCTCACTGAACTGAGGCTGAAAGCATCTCATCAGTCAGATCTTGTGGAGGGCCATTGGTTCTTCTACAGCTTTTTGCTACACGTAGAGCTCGTCTTGAAATTTCACTTGTACTGCTAGGGAGTAGAGCTCTGCCTATTCCAGGTTAGCATCTGTGTTTAGTACAGTTGGTACCAAGTGGCTGCTGTTGATGCTTTCCCTTGAAGTTGAGCTAAGGCAGTCCTTGTCAAGTGTGTGGCTGGAGTTCGCCTGTCTGCAAAGATTTTCTCGCTGTTGGTAATGTATCTCTGAGGGTTGGTATGCTGACGTCCGGTAGTGGTGCTGGTTGTGCGGAAGAAGTTTTTAGCATCTAGATTAGTGATTGGAGAAGGTCTTGGCTGACATTAGTAGAGGTGATACTGGTTAGTAGTCGGGCAGTTATAAACCACTCCATAAATGCAAACGTCTGGCAATTTCATACAAAAGTTGTGGAAGATGTTGCTAAATCTGGAACAAACTGTCGCATTTTCACCCTGAGTTGTGCAGCCCTCCAGTTGGCAGGATTTGGCTTGCAAACGGAGAGTCTGTGTTATTGTTGAGTTTCGGGTGCCACTGGTTTTCCACTGCCAGAAGTGTTGTATACCTTGTGATACCTGTGTATACTTGTGTTATTGTTGAGGGTGGAGCTTGCTTTGCCTGAAGCTTGTTGCCCACTGTTGAGGTTGCCAAAGGTTGTAGTCTCTGGTAGAAATATTGGAAGTTCGGGTGTTTAATAGGTTGGCTGAGGGTGGGCAAGACACTTCTGGTTTGAAATTGTGATAAAAGTAAGAAGTTTATTTGTTTTTTAAATTCCTCGTATTGTTTATTCATTTGGATTCCTCCTATTTCCACCCGAGCAAGTTGGTGTGTTCTGTAAAGTTGTTCTGGGGCTTGGCAGGCTGTTATATAGTTGTTCTGTAGTGAGTGGTCCTCCTCGATTGTTAAAACCAGAGAAAGAACACACGAATCAGGATGAAATCATTAATTATCGAAAACATAATGTGGTTCTAGGCAGTAATGCCTGGGCAAAAATGTGATAATCTAGCATATACTAGACCTGAGATATGCCGGCACTGCAAACCAGTCAAAAGCGAGTATTGGTTTATAAAGGAAATATAAACTAGGTTCGCTGACATAGCCTGTTTGAAAGCCAGGAGAGAAGTTCAGGAATGTACATAGTTTATGTAACTCAGTTCCTATGTGGTTTAGGCCATGACAATCTTGAGTATGATAGCAAATGTCCTTAAATTTTGCATTACTGTTGTTAAAATAAGTAGTGATTCTCTAAACTTTCAATATTAATGCCGATATGTATTCTTCTTCATTGTAGGCAGTCCATGTCCGTTTGGATGTCAGCCATGTGGTCTTATTGCCTTACTAGTGATAATGTGTTGTCCATAACTCTAGAGTCTTGAGTTTCTCCTGAAGGATAGTTATTTCTTTGACCATTTCAAAGATCTGTTTCTTTCTTGCTTTAAAATTGTACATTTCAAGAGCAAATGTTCTGCAGTTCCCATTTTTTACGAAGAAGTGATCTGTTGAATATACCCATCCTGTTCGCATGTTCCTAAAATAACCATGTCCTGTAATAATGGCTATCACTTTAATTATATTGCATCCACTAAGCATAAGTAAGATAAAAGTGTTAGAAGGGTCCATGAAGAGTAAGCCCACTCATTTTTAGTTCCACTGTATCCTTCTATCCCTCTCACGCTCTCTTTGAGCCCAAGTACTGATAGTATGTATAGGCAACTTCCTTAACCATCGAAGCAAACTTGTCTAAGACAAGTAGTACTACAGTATGTCCCTGTGCATGTGTTGATGTCATTGAGTTCTTTGATAAGGTCTACTACATGGTTCCAGACAGGGATAGCAGAACCCTTAGTGGACATCCTCAAGTTACCTTCACCTCCAAAGTGTCCTCATTTAGAGAGGACCATACACTCCTGCTTAGTAGCATAACCATGATCCACTTGCTTGTAGTTTCACCAACAAGATGGCATGATGTCGCTTGCCTCTTCAGTCCTCATTAGTTGGTGCAGAGCAGTCACAGGATTTCTTTGGAATGTAGGCATAGGAAAATTGGCCCCTTTCAAGTAAAGGGACCTTTGTTATTATTCTTTCCTACAGATGCCTGTGTGTTATCTTTTGTAAAGTCCTTAGAAGGTAAGTTGTTAAACATATTGGATATTGGGCAAAATACTTCAAACCATGTAACTCACCTTCCCCAACTTGGGTATGACACAACTCTGGTCAATCTAGAGTATGGTATGTAACCAAGTGCTAGGTTAGCCCTGTGTAGTCCGCAAAGCATTCGCAGTACTACCACAATACCCTTTTACAGACACACAAGTGTATCTTCACTTGGTTTTTCACAAGGATCAAATGTTTTTATAGCCCAACTGAACCTGCTAAATAGTGCTACATAATTGGCTATCTTCCAGTCATCAGGGTTTCATTAGGACGGTGAATTCCTTCACTGGATGATTGTGTTGATACTTCACATTGTACAACCTAGGAATTGGGTTTTCAGAAAAATCTACATCACCTTCTTGGTATCCATACCACCAGTTGACCTCTTCAAATCTGGAGAAATTGCATCTGTAGTCAGTATCTTCTGTAGTCTAACTGCTTCCTTTACATCTTAAAGTCAGTGGCGAATTTCATCCAGGGACGTAATCACAACATATATAACATTACACAACAGAAAAAATCTGTTTTCATATTTTCAAATGAGGACAGTTCGCACTTTCAAGAAAATCAAGATCTTCTGGTGATAATTTCTTCTACATTGGGGATTTTTCTGTATTAAAATCTCCTACTATGCTATGTATACATTGCTGGCTAACATAGTGCTAGGTCATATCTGTAGTTCTGCTGTCAGTTACAACTTCTGGTCATAACTTCTGGTCACTTCAGAGTGTGGGACTCAAGTTAGGAGATATTGCTCTTGTATAAACCCTCCTCATAGAACCGCAGCCAGGCATTACTTCGTGGGGAGGTGGACTGGCTGTCTATCTACTCGTCTATAGCATTGGCTCTCCTTTCTCGGTCTTCAGCCCTGAACCTCTTCATGACCACTGCAGTGAATCTCGCAATGGCCCTCCAGTTGGTCTCTGAAGCCATCATTATTGCAACCACATTTTCTGGTGTAATGCTGCCTTGCAGATACGTTTGCAGCTTCATCCTGTACGTGTCAAGTCTCCAACACTGGAAAAACAAATGCTCCACATCTTCCTACACTGCTGGAAGACAGAGGAAACAAGCCGAGTCTGTTTCCAGCCTGAAACAGTAAGTTCGGAAGCAAACCCCCCCCCCAAGTGAGAACCTGTGTGAGATAGAAGTCCACCTCCCTATGCTACGTGTTGCACCAATCCTGGATGTTTCCTATGAGTTGATGTGTCCATTGTCCATTTGCTGATTCGTCCCACCGTCGCTGCCAGGTACCCATGATCCGATTTCACTCCTCTTTAATTGTCATTGTATGACTATACCACTGTCCACCACTTCACTTGCGCTAGTAGAGGCTCGTTCTTTCATCAGCCATCAGCTCAATTGGGGGTTCGACGCCACTGATGCAGAATCGTGGGAAATCGGTAATCACTTACAACACACTGAGCTTACTGTTCCTAGACAGGAGTCGGTGTGCCTGTCTTGGGCCTCCTAAATTCGGCATGAATCTGCAAAGGTCTCCTGCTACCTGCCTTTTCACTAGCTGCCTGGAGATGTTCTTTGAAGCAGAGTCTTGCGTCAACCCACACACCAAGGTATTAAAGGGTTGCAGACAGAACTTAACTGCATATCTCCAACTGTAAATATTATTGGTTCCCTCTATTTCCTACTGGTCACAAGCAGGACGACCTCCCGCTTATGATTGACGAGCTGCAGACCCATAGATGTCAGCCATCTTTAGATTGACTTCACTGCCTCGTTGGGTCGAACCTCAACTTCCTCCAAAAACTTCCCTTCAACAACCATCACAAGGTCATTGCCGAATCCGAAGACTTTTACACCTAATGGTACGCTGACTTGTAAGGCCCATCATGCGTGATGTTCCAAAGGAGGAGTCCAAGCACTGAGACTTGTGGTACCCTCATTGTTACGCTGTACCTCTTTTCTCCTTCCTCAGTGTCAAAGATGGAGTTCTATTTTCTAAGTAACTCCCTACCAGCTTCTGGAGATACACTGGAACGTCCATGCTACTTAGGATCTGCAAGACATTACTCCAGTGTGTGTAATACAACGGTTTTATACTATACAGTATTTATTTTTTTACTTCTAATTAATACACATTTTCAGGCTATAATTATATAATAAATTTTTTGACAAAAAGTTTTTGGTGGATATTTGAAGCTATTGTACAGAAGTACAACAAAAGTAGTTACACAGCTTGAGCTGGTTGGTAGTCTGCCAATCATGGTATGCTCTTTGAAAACATGGTATCACACCACAGAACACGAGACACTGTCTTGAAGTTGAAAAGTTACTGACAAAATAACAGGAAAGAATTATTGTGCATTCCGCATTGAATTCACTAAAAATTCCTTGAATTAATGAGCATTTGGTCCAGTAAGCAGTAGACACATATTGCTGTGTATAATGGCTACCTGTTACATGAAGTTATATTATGTGACTTGAAAAATGCTCAGTTAATTACTTTTTGAATTTGATAGTTATATTTTGTTTGATAAAGTATGTTCCTAATTAATTATAATATCTGAACATTTTTATTTGGCGGTAACCTATTATTATGTCTAAAAACCTGTTAGGTGGAAACTCAGAATGAATTTGTTTTACTAGAATCTAATGTGATTTACTGGGGTCTAACATGAATCAGAAAAGTATGTTTATTATAATAACAGTAACAGTGTAAGAAATACAAAACTGGACTTAGAAAATATTTTTTGGACTTTAAAATTAAAAAGTTTTATCAAAACATCAAATTGTTGATCTGTAATCCTTCAGTAGTACTTATTAGTACATCCTAGTACAATTAGTACATAAACACCAATCTTAACATTGTCTTTGATCCTATATTAAATTATGAATAAAATAACTATGGATAAAAAAGAGAAAATTAAAAATAACATGACAGATTTGAAAATCATTATACAGAAAGAGAAAACCAGTTGAGCTATACATATAGTATAAAAAATCTTAATAATTGTCACTGCACCCAAAATAAGGTAAATTACATTCTTCATTACCTTTTTACATTACATTACATTTTTACAATTACATTTTTAAGTATTAATCACGTACATCCTTAATTAATTAACTAATAGATTGCTGGGATATAATCTTATTTTAAAAATCAGATACCAATGCCAATTTCATTCTTTTGGCATAATATAATTAGATTTGATTTCCACCTAGTTGTGTAATCCATAAGTTATTATATTTTCCTTATGGCGCTGTTATAGAAAAATAGGAAGGACACTGCTTATTCCAGTGTTTACTGTTGCTTATTGTTTGTTCTATAGTTTATTGTGTACAATAATATCTCTGGAATGGTGGTAATTATATTGTCTGTTGGTTATAAATTAGTAAGCTACTTCTTTATAGTATTATGTTTTCCTAATTAAATACTTTGATATACTTCCAACTTCGCTTAGATTGATTTAGGGCTGTAGAATTAGGACTCTTTCTAGATATTGTTTCAAATATTTTGTAAAATATGGGAATGATTTCAAAAATTAATACTAATTTTCCCATTGTTGTTGTTTTTCACTACAAAATTTCTCCTTCTCTTTGACAGAGTTGCGCTGCTTGGAGAGCTTTACTACTTTGTTTGTCTTCGTTGTTGTTCATTCTGTTGAATAACTTGAACAATGGTAGTATTGGTGAAGTTATCCATGATAAAGAAAATAATGAATAGGTTTTTCAGTTTTAGGAATAAGTCTAAATCTGGTAGGTTCATGCCCTGACTGTTGGACACATGAGGTAACACTTTGCGTTCGTAATTGTGCAAATTTTTTGTTGCAACATTCGTGTGGGAAAGTGTTGATGTAGAAAACAAGCAATACACCCCTGAGGAACTTTGGTCAGTTTTTATGTATTTTTTGTCAATACAGTTTTTGTATTGAAGTCGCACTGCTGAGACTTGTAGACACATGAGATTGTTGGTCACGATTCTGATCTTTTTTCAATTGATAATTTTCTTCACCTTTGAATTATTTATTTTGACTAAACCTTTCCACTTGTTGGGCTGTGATTTTAACTCCTGCTCAGAATTTCTAACCTAAGTTTAATCTACAGCAATAATTTGGATATATAACTGACTTACCTAATCTATGTAAGTATCTGATCCTTTTTTCTCAAAAGGTTTAAGTATGAAGGCATATCGGCTTTCAGAACTTAAGTTATAAACACACTGTTTTGCCAATCATGCTGATTTTTCCCCTTAAATTAAGTCATTTGTCAAAGTATGAAATAGGAATAGATGGTGGTGGAATTTCTGTGTTGATGTTTTGGTCTCCCTGGTATTGAATCATTGCTATACTCATACAACCACCACAAAAATGATTAGCTAACAAAAAACTGCATTACAATCCATTGCAAATGCACCGCAATCTTTACTCGAAGTACTGCGGATTTCTGTGGTAATTTTCTGAGAAATTTTGACCTTTGATTTTCTAGGCATGTACAGGCTCCATTTCTACCTCTTGCGTTTTTTTAACACAGTATGTTACAAAAGAAACAAAACTTGTTTCAGCTGTAGAATAATTGACAACTTGATTATTGAAACTGAGTCTTAATTATTTTTATGAAACGGCTCTCACACAGATTTTTTTGTTTTATGCTGTAGGCCTCTGAATGGCTGACGGTAAATGTTTAGGTTTATAATCAAGAATTCAGCATAGGAATCTGATTGGTATTTTACAAAAACTTAAACTTTGCAGAAACGTCAATTTGTGTTCAATTGATAAATTTTCACAGGTATACTTAATCTTACTCTCCTTAATTTTATACTGTCTAGGTGCTAATTTGGGAACTAGATTAAAACGGACTTTTCTTTCTCCTCCTCTTAAGTAGTGATGTGCGATTGTGAGATGTTTTTATAGTCGAGACAATTGACCATCATACAACAAAACAATCGAGTCAACCGTCGAATATCAATTCGGTTGAACAATCATGATGTTTGACAATTTTTAGGGCGATGGTTTCAGACAGCTGATTGTTGACTCAGCTTTTAAACAATATTTTCCTGGACATCAGTATTTAGTATTTAGTGAATTTAACTGCACTCGAATTTTTTTTGTATTATATTTTTCTCATAATATTTTATTGTAATGTTTTCTTACATTATGTTAAGTAATTATTAAAGTAATAAAACAGTGCTGTATTGTGGTGTAAAATATACAAAACAAAAAACAAATTGCAAACTCAGCAAACTTGAAAAAAAACTTACAACTTTTCAAACAAAAAAAGTAAAAGAAAACTTTATTGCACTCATTACTTTAGTATAATTCAAGGAATCTTCTGCTGGGATGATGGCAAAATTGTAAATTTTTACTTGTACAAATAATATAAATATTAATAAGCCACTCACTGAAATACAATTTGTTTCCGCTACTGTATAATTTAACCGTTTAAAACAACTATGTACTCATGCATAAAAAACTGCCATGATACATAATTAAATAACCATGGTACACAGCTGTCTCGCTGACATGATTGAGCGGATTTCCAAAATTATTTTTATTTATCTTACCCTTTTTGAAATTCTAATCTCATCATCATAGTCAAAATTAAAATCTGCATCTGCATATACTAAAACTTTAAAAAATAAACATTGAAAATAAGGAAATAAACACTGACTGCTGTCAAGAAATTTCTCAATTTCAATGGATTTTGAAAATTCAAAATTGCAATTATGCAGTTTTTAACTCTGATTATGATGGTAAAATCGAGTTTTGAAAAAATTTAAGACAAAATAGTAATGAATTTATAAACATCTTAAATGGCTGCCATTTTGAAACTGTTAACGAATCTTGATATTTAACAAACTTACCCAAGCTATTATAATAATCAATTTTAGTGCCAAGTTCAAAAAAAAATTTACCAAAATTGCAAATGTATGCTTGCTAAAACTAAAACACACACATTTATGTATACAATTACATAAATGTATGTAAATGCATGAAAAATTCATTCATTTACTACACAGTTGTCAGTATTAACTGAAGTGTTGCTCATATTCATCACTCATAAAAACAGTGGAATAGACCTTAGCCGTTTAATTGAAATATATATTCAACATTTCGGATTGCAAGTTGACAGTTCATTTGATTGTTTTGTCAATGATTTAGGCCTACAGTAGTGTAAGCAACAGTACAAAACTAGATGATTCAGGGAGTCGAAGGACTCGGGATAAAAAAACAATCAGGAAGTAGCAAGTGCAGTACAATCGAGAAGCATTGAGATGTTTTTACAATCAAATAAAACATCTTGTAATCGTGCATCACTATTCTTAAGAGAGCAGAGAAAAGTAAATGCAAATTTATGGAGCCTCATAGCCAAATGAATCTGTTGTTTATTAAATTAACAGACACCTAAATCTTTTTTTTTAGCAAAGTACGTTGTATTATATTTGTCTGATTGCTTCCTCGCTGAGATCTATTGAATTTCCAGTGAAAGTGTTCTTACTTAACAAAATAATATCCTTTTGTATATTTATTTTTTTTTTTAATCTGTGGCATAGGTAGTTTTCTTTGTTAATTTGTGTTAGAAAATCCTTGTCCTACAGTGGTTTTATTTCATTACACTGAACCTGCCTTCAGTGATGAGTTATTTATCCCAAGTAGTACTTATTTTTCTATAGAAAATAAGTTAACTTCTTTTGTCAGTTTTTACCACATCAAAAAATATTCTTGATTGATTGAGCTGTTATTATAGATTACACATGAAGGTAAATATTAGCTGAAATTAGCTAAACAGCATTTTTTTAAAAAACATTACTCCTCCCTTGCCATTCGTTAAGTACAAAGTGAATAATAAACCTCAGGCGTTGAACCAGCATAGTGGAATCAAAAAAAGTGTTTTTAGAAGTTAAACCATATGTTCTTGTCGGTGCTTAGTAATTACATTTACTTTTTCCTAATTTATGATTTTTACACCAACTGCCATAAGAGAAGTTCCTTGAGTAGTACCTAACTGGAGAGCAGTATACTCTTACAGCAGTATATTAATGTTTAACTACTCCATGCCATAGCTAGGTAACTGACAC
Organism: Callitettix versicolor; assembly: GCA_022606455.1. NCBI lineage: Eukaryota > Metazoa > Arthropoda > Insecta > Hemiptera > Cercopidae > Callitettix > Callitettix versicolor. The sequence continues at coordinate 56,182,923 of CM040184.1, read as the reverse complement.
ATTTGTGGGCACCATTTGGCAACCCATCCATCCCTTTTTCTGCTTTGACCAGTTCAAACTATCATCAAGTTTCCTCCTTTGATAAACTTCTCTTTTGATGACCAATGTCATTTGAATTTTGTTTCTATTTATTGAGCTTATACATAACAAAAATATTTTTTATACAAAATAATTGAATTTTTGGCTCCAACCAAGTCTTTTTACAGTTTTTGCAACTTCAGGTGCTTGTTGAATACAGATTGTACTTTGTAATTTCATCATACTTGTTTATAGATTTGAGGAAGAAGAAAGAAGATTTTATGAATACACATGTTCGAATGATGGTGTTAACTTATGGCAGAACTATCAGAAGAGAGTTCAGATGATTGAAGAAAATCTGTTAGAAGAATTAAGATATTATCGTGAGACCCCACAAAAACATCCAAAATATGAGGAAGAACGTAATGAATATTACGAAAAAAGAAATGAAGAGCTAATTTCAATGGGGGAAGACCCTAGAAATTATGATATCAAAGTTGAGTGGGATGCTTTCTGGGACATTCGTTTAAATGGGTTATTCAAAGAAATATTTGAAAAAGAAAAAGCCCAATTGAGACAACAGCTTCAGTTTTTACAAATTGATAGCAAAGTTGATGATAAGCGATCATTTGATAATTCAAAAGATTATAAAATTTCTGAAACTCCATCTTTTAGCTTCAATAGCAAACCTGATGCACCTGAAAAATATAACGAGTTGTCTCATGGTCGTGAAAAGCAATCTTCACATATTCCTGTTATTCCAGTTCTAAGACAACTTTCAGTTTTAGAGCAAAATTTAGGATCTCTAGGACCTAAAGTAGTTGATTTGTTATCTACTGCGTTAATGTTGGACAAATCTTCTGAAAATGGTGCAGATGCTGTAATGTTATCTGGAGAAAACTGTATATTGTTAGAAACTGTAAGAGAAAAACTGAAAGGATTTTGTCAGTCTGGACTACTACCAGCAGCTATGGTAGGTATAACAGAAGCTTCAATTCGCAGTATAGATGAATTACTAGATTCGGTAACTAAAAGGGAAAAGTCATTGACACCTGGTTATAAGGTTTCATACATTGATAAACAGAAATCATTTTCCAGTGACAAGAGACATCGCTCTAGTGATCGGAGGCCTCTCTCTCCCAATGAAAGGAAACCGCATTATAATGAAAGTAGACATCGCTCAAATGAAAAAAGATTTCAATCAAATGATAGATCTCGGTCAAATGAAAAGAGACCTCGATCAAGTGAAAAAAGACCTCGTACACCAGAAAAAAGATTCAGGTCGACTACAAATGAAAGGCAATATCGTTCCAATGAACAGACACGATTGACTGAAAAAAATCCATTTGAATATGCAGAAAACAAGATTGAAAGAAAACTACAAACAAATCAGGGACCGAGATACAATGATGAAAGGATAATATATAACAAGGAAGTTTTTACTTCAGATAATAACAGATATCAATCTCAGAATTTTTTACCTCCAAAAACCCTTAGTGTATCTGAAATTAATCTATATGTTGAAAAATTGGGAATTTTATCTGATCTAACATTTATACAGAGGGCTGCAATTTCTCAGCAAATAGGTTCATTGCTTCTTGTTCGAGGAGTAGTAGAGATAACAGAGGATGAACTTCTACTTCTTATCAAAACTCTTATACCAGGTTCTGCTGCAAGTAATTTAATCAATAACATTCCTCAGTCTGCAAATTTTCAATTTCCAAACCAATATTCTTCAACAAATATCTCTGGAAGAACACTACCTGATAAAGGCTTAGGTATTTTGGATACTCCAAGTACTAACTATTTAATGAACCAGAGAGTAAAACCCTCTTATGGACAAAGCACATCATTTCTTGGAGCTGGTAACATAAGTATGGCGATGAATGCTTCATTACTGAATAAACATGCAGGTTCTTCTGATGTTACTTATCCTCTGAATGCAAATCCTTACACATCTAGTGATCGTAGAAAATTTTAATTGCAATTAGATCTTTTTATCATTGGTTTAGTTATCTACTTGTAATTGTTTATCAAAACCTAATTGATCAAATAATATTTACAGATTTGTAATACAAACTTTTATAAACTCTATAATGAAGTCAAATAATTTTAAAGTAAATGAGTTGCTAAAATAAGTAAGTAAATAAAAAAATCAAGATTATATAAGACCAAACAAGAAGTTTTTGCTTATATTTTTGTTAAGATTTCTAATATTAGTTCTTATTTAGTAAAACTCCAGTTAACCAAATTGCAATCGTTTGGATAGTTAGTTGTAATCCACATTGATTCAAGGAAAAAAATAAGTTTTCTGTAAAAATCCATCTGTTTGTGAACATGCTTGTTTGATTAATACTAACACATCCAGCTACTTTTAAGGATATGTTAAGGTTTTAGTGAAAACTTGTCATTGCAGTACAATATGCAAACCAAAGAAACAAAGTGTGAAAGCAGTCCACATTGCTGTTTTAAAATATTCACACCTTGCCTTTTTTTTTAAAAATAGGTCCACATCTTTTTAAAAATAGCAGTATCTTTTATCGTCTTTCTCTGGACTTATATTTTTAGACCTATAATGCAGTGAACATCAAATATTTTCCTCCAATTACTGTCAAAATAATATTTTTAGACCTATAATGCAGTGAACATCAAATATTTTCCTCCAATTACTGTCAAAATAATAATCAAATATACTTTTCATATTTATAATGTTTTGGTGTTCTTTATTGTTTTGTGCAGTAATTCCCCCTTTTCAGCATCTGATTTCTATTTTTTCCTAGTTTCTGTAGCATATATCCAATTATCCGGATTTCTACATCGCCCAATCTCCAATTAGGTCAGTTAAATGGAGTTTTGCAGTAGTAGTGTAGGTTTAATTGTATAAATGTTTGTAGAACGTACCTAAAATGGTCACAAGATAAGATTTTACTTTTACTTTTATTTTGTTGTTTAATTAATTATAAAAATAAGAGAATAAAGATGTAGACATTATTACAGAATCTTAATGTTTATAATTTAGTTTTCATTTTTTCAATAAATTGAAATATTTCAATTTTGCTTCTGTTTTATTAGCTACCAAAGAACCAAAGGAAAATTTTTCCCAAGTACAAAGCACATATAGAAAAGTATTGTTTTTTTTCTTTACTACTTTATTTTTGAATCTATATTATTTGAATCAATTTTGATTTAGAGTTGGATTAAAACTCTAAACAAAATTGTGAAATCAGTGGTATAACTAGGTAAAATGATGCCCAGCGCAGGACTTTGTGAGACAACCCCACCCCTTAAACATTGACAGCATAATAATATTCTAATAAAATATTTCCTAGAACAGCAAAATAATAAAATACAGACTTAACATACATAGGACATATGTGCATTGCAGCAATCATGTTTGGTTCAGGTTTTTTAACCTGATTGCATATCATAGTACCTTTGGAAAGGAACTAAATAACAATTTAATGCAACAAGTATACACAGAGGTTTTCATTTATTTAACTCATTGCAGATTGAATTGACTGCAGTATTTTTAACAATAATGATGCCATTGCGTGTGGCATCTGCTGGAACAAATTAATTTGGCCTAAGTGAGGCAATCATATGCTCAAAAGTGATTGTACATTTTTACAGCATTCATCACTGTTTAACTCTCACTGAACACCTCAGCTATAAATTTTGCTCCAGGTTGCACTTAACATAATCAACACTACTGTCCAGTGTAAGCCATTCGCACAAGAACTGATTGAACAATACTACACCTAAACAAACCTGAACTGAGTGTTTGTTCTTAGTTTTTAAGTATAGTAATTTAACATAAGCCTGGGCATCTAAGCTTATGTTCTAGTTCAAGTTTTAAGTTTAAAACTTGAAAATGACGGTTAATTCATACTGTTGAAACATTGTGTATTGTTTTTATACGCAAATGATGGCAAAGGTATGAATAGATAAAACTGTTTATGTAATAAAGACATTGCTATTATTGAGTACATGATATAAATATTTAGGCTACAACTCTTCGTGGAAACTAATTCGTGCTGATCACATGGTTATGTTTCTTGTCCAGTTGGAACACTGCATGCGGGGCACATCAGCCTCTGATTGTGCCACTGTCATTTACGTTATTATACTGTTGTTTAGAGCTAAGATGCAAGCACCTAAACATGGCTGTTATGTTTGTTTTGTCTGCCAAATGCAAGTTGATTATTGAAATTCAGTTTCTTCAAGCATAAGGGAATAGTACAGCAATAATAGTTCATAGACGAATGATCCAAATATTCAGCGAACTTGTTATCAATAATGGTGTTATAATTGGCCTTATCAATTTAAATAATGTCTAACTGATGTTCACAGTGAGTAACAGGTCTATTCTAACAGAAGACATGGTTCAACAAGTTGTCCCAATGATTTGAGGTTCTTAGTGTGCTGCATATAGAGGTTTGAGAGATCCAAAGTTGGCTGAGGGGCTTCTTCGAGAAATAGTGCTGTGTAGTGATACTTAGTGCTACATTACTGTTCACCTAGATTTTACCTGATTTAATATAGTCAAAGAATAAAAGAAATGTTCCTGCATAATAATATTTCTAATAGTGCTCAATAGTATACTTTTAAGAAATATATGATTCTTGGAATTAATTGTTCATGAAAATTGTTCTACATGTGTTACAAAAAATACTAAATCCATTTGGTTTAACGTTTTCACTAAAATCAACACGTAGTTAATAATTGTTTTACAAAATGGAAAAAAAACAATAGCAATCATTTGTTTTCCTTCTGTCAGCTCCAGTAAAGCTTGTACTGCTGAAGGTCAAGCAAATGATCTGGAGTTCATACTCATTTCAACAGGGTCATTATTGTACAAAATTATTGAAGATACATTAATTTGGACTAAACCATTTGTCTTTGGTCTATTAAAAATTATTTTTCAGGGTACCAAGTAAATATTGAATTCATTCAACAATTTTCCCCCACGATTGATTTTTTTATGTAAATTTTTAGCTTCAGAATGTCAAACACTGTACTTCAGTTCAGCAGGTCAACAGTTTTTCATCAGTCAACAATATTCTACAAAGAATGACCCAAGTTATTGGCAAAAATCCAACTTGACTGTTTCTTTTTTTTCTGTTCGCAGTTATCATATTAGTTAGATATAAAAGGCATGTTTAGAAAGTAAGTACTGTTCTGAAAAAATTGTAAAACATTTTTAAAAAATCTAATAAAAGAGGATACCTTAAACTACTTGTCTCCATAGTTCCATCAATATTCAGACAATTGTCATAGTGGTCGACCAACTTCTACAAAAAACAATCCCACATAATCATAACAGCTATACCTGTACAGAACTGTAGCTGTGTTTCACATCATCGTCAGTTTTAAAGCTCTTGCCACCATACACTTTATGTGCAAAAACAGGTGGTAGATGGTGCTAGATCTCGGCTATATGATGGGTGTTGAAACTGCTCCCAAAGGAACTGTCATCAGCAACATGGAGCTGAGTATTGTCATAAAGCAACACAATCCTTTGGTTGAGCATCTTTTGTTGTATTTTTAAATGCGTATAAAAGATTTCTCAAGGTCTCAGTATTGTGCTGCATTTATGGTTGAACTTCTTGGAAGGAATTTGACAAGCAGAACTCCTTTTATGATTTTCTGGGCTGACATTGTTGTTTTGAATTTTAATTTTTTCAGATATTGAGTGTGTCTTCACTTTGTTGACTGCTGTTTCGATTCTGGGTTGTCATGATAAACCCAGGTTTCATCACCAGTCATGATTTATTTTAAAAGTTCACTTCCTCATCACTGTACAAAGTAGGAAATGTCAAAACACTGTCAAGTCTTTGCGATTTGTGGATATCAGTAAGCATTTTTGAAACACAGCTTGTAATAATCTAAGCAGTCTGAAACAATCTCATTCAAAAGAGATTGTGAAACTTGCAGAAATTTATAAGAAAGCATTGTTATTGTGAATTATCTATTCTCATGAATTGTCTTATCAACTTTCCTTATCAAATCATCATTGATAACAGAAAGCCGCCCACTCCGTGCCTTATCATGGACATTGCTTCATCCTTCATTAAACTTTCTAACTCACTTTCTCACCATTCCATCACTTATTGTATTTTCATTGTAAACATCTTGAATTTGACAATGAATTTCAGCTACTGGTTTAACATTCCTTGTGTTCAAAAACCAAATGACAGAACAAATTTCACTCTCGGCGGGTTTATGAATTGTCGTAAACATTTAAAATACACACAGAAAACTGGAAACACTACACAAATCAACAGTAATAGTGTCAGTGAAGAAACAGTAAACCAGGAAGACCAGAGGGCATGTGTGGAGCACTGATAGCAGCACTGTGGTGGTAGTGGAACAAATCGATACTTATTTTCTGGATGCACCTTGTAAATGTGTCACCGTTAATCGTATGTTATAGCCTTGTATCGAGGTTTTTTCTCACTTAGGCAATTTAAAAATAATTATTGACTTGTGTAAGTTGTGTTTTTAACAAAATATGTCTATGAATAAGATAAAAGTTGGTGAAAAATTAACACATGGACTTAGGTTGTTTTGCAGCAGGTGAGGGAGAGGCCAGTGACCTTCAAATGCTAGCAATTTCTAGTTTATAGCATCCAGTTTCTGTAACAGTGGTGTAATGGAGTGCAGAACTTTGTTGCAGTTGAATACTTTTTCAAGTGTAATGAATCTGTCATCACTGTCCAAAAGCTGCATTGCTTTTCTGCATACAGTTTAATCTGGGATTGCAACTTAGAAATCTGGTGCCTTAACTCGTTTTGCACAATTGTATCAGTTGTGAATAAAAAATGTGCACGAAGTATACAAACCCCACAGAATGTAGACAGTCAGGTTTTTCAGATTCCTTGCTGTTCAACCAACATCATGGTCTGACTTTAGGCAATGTCTTGTCGCTCACTTCAGCATATTCTTTACAGGGAGTTGAAATTCCATCCTTACAAAATTATGATTTTGCAAAAACTTCATGAACGTGATTTTAATCAACAGACTCATCTGTGAAAGAATGTTCTTGCTACTGATGATGTGTTAATGGTGAGTGATGTAGCTCATGTCTGTAAACCTGCATCACCGATAATTACCTGCATCATGTCTGTCAAGAAACTGCCACTATTTCCAATGAAACTTTAACAAGTCTATAACTTTGAAAAAAGGCTGTTAATGTTTGTACATGAAGGAAGAAGTCATCTCTTGAATATTATTTTTTTTTTAATAAAGTGATAGAGTAGGATTGTCAAAACTGGCTTTACTATTCCAAAACAGAATGTATTGGTGTAATTGAGTTTCTCATATGTTCAAAATAATTATGTTTATGTTAAGATTAAATCCATGCATATTTTTGTGTAATCTTGTACTGTGTAACAAAATATTTTGAACAAAGTCTGTTTATGAATAAATTCTACATGATAAAAAATTGTTTATTTCATGTAGACCTACATGGTTGCCATATTTAGGACAGAGACTGTATTTTGAACACAATCTTCGGTATTCCATATTTGTAATCAGTTTCTCTGTATCTGAATACAATTTGGGCTTTAACAACACATATCAGTAAGAAAAAAGTAGAACTGTTCTTCTGTGGATATTTATTGACATTTTCCTCAGAAAATAATATTTAGACAGTTATTGTCATTTATATAAAAACTCATATTGAATTTGTTCTTACTGTAAACCTGTAAGTATATTGCATTAGAAGCAGTCTAAACAGACTCAAAGTCAACTAATTACTTGCTGTCATTTCGATTTGTTCAATGTTTTGTGTATTCTTAGATAGATAGAGATAGTCACATGGTCTGTGTCAGCAATCTGAACTAGTGATGTAGGTTAACATTAAGATGATTAAGTATTTGGGACCAGAACAGTCGGAATCAAATGACTTCGATATTCAGAATAATAATTCGACATTAGAAACAGCTGTGCAGAGCTTATTCAGATATCACCAAATCCAGACATGGGGTGTGAATCCAATTATGAATGATCTGCACATGTGCATATCATTTCAACTATAGTTTATTATTGTCTATGCCTAAACTAAATAATGTATACTGTTAACGCGTCATGTAACAATATACAAATTATTTAAAAAATTTAAAGAAGCTACAGTGACAAACTCGTTATCGAATCTGAATATTGCCTTCATTTCTAATGCAATAATGTCAATATGGTGTACCATGATGATGTCAAAATAATCAAATGAATGAACTTATCGTTCATATAGAATATTTGTTTCTAATTCTTTGCTTCCAGTTCTGTATCCGTATATGATGTCAGTGGACAAACGGAATAATAGAAACGTTCCGAGTATTTGATATTTTGTGTCTGTGAGTATTTTATTCTGAATCCACAGATCATTAGTCTGAACTTGAACTATAACAAAAAACAAAGACATGTTTCAGATAGTTATGAATTAAGAAAGTTTAATTATTGTAGGATTGATAATGTTTGTTGTATAGTGTACTGCCATGTCTAAAAGAAAAAACAGTTGTGTTTAAAAAAAATCCTTTCTGGATTAGTTTCAGTCAATTTTAGAATCAAGAAAAGACAATACATTTTGCCTTTTGCAGAGTTTGCTAGTGTGATTTTACAAGTTCACATGGAGATCAATAGTAAAATATATGAGGTGTGACAATTAAAAAACTGGAATGCGCATGCCCTAGCCATTAGGCTTGGTGTGGAGGAGTGGAAATGGAATGTAGTTGACCTTCGATTCTTCTGGTGCAGGTGGCATATTATTTTGTCCCTCTATCTAGTTCACTTTCTTTTCATCATGTGTTGAAGTGCTCCAATTATGATAAGCTTAAAAATCCACCTGAATGTTTTAAATTGTTAAAGGAGGTGTTTGAGATATTGCATGTCACATAGTCAAATTTTTGAATGGCACAAACGATTTGTAGAAGAGCATGAGGTTTTTGAAGATGTAGTCCAAACTGAAGGTCATGCTCATAGTTTTTTTCGATAGTAATGGTATCATCATGATCGAATGGGTACCTCAAGGCCAAACAGTAGACCAGCATTACTACATTGAGATCCTGAAATAGCTTAGAGAAAGATGGAGGAAGAAAAGACCAGATCTGTGGAGCAACAACACGTGGATTTTGCAACAAGACAACGACCTGGCACACAATGCAATCTCTGTGAAACAGTTTTTGGCGGACAAACACATTACTGTGCTCAGGCATCTAACGTACTCACCGAATCTTGCACCATGTGACTTCTACCTGTTTCCAAAAGCGAAGTGCTTTGAGAGGAATCCATTTCCAGTCTGTAGAAGAGGTGAAGGTACAAATGACAGACTTTCTGAAGAGGTAACACATAATGACCTGCAGCACTGCTTTGAACAGTGGAAAACTTGTATGCAGCGATGTATTGATAGGGATCGGGAATATGTTGAAGGGGACTAAAAGGTATTTGAGCCGCCTTGGTGGTCTGGTGGATAGCGTACTAGGCTTTCACCCCGAGGATCCGGGTTCGATTCCCAGCGAGGGCTTGGTATTTTCATACGCTATAAATCATCCCACCGTCTGCATTAGCCCAAGTGTGCACAATAGTCAGACGTTAAACCCAAAAAAAAAAGTATTTGTATAATGTTTTCAATAAAGCTAATTTTTAAAAATAGTCTGGTTGTCACACCTCATAGTTGTACAGAAAAACAAGTTGTGTGTTAATGTCATTGAAAAAAAGTAAAAAACTAATTTTAGTGTTGGAAATCAAAAGAACGACGTAAAAACAGAATAGTACTTTAAACAATTTTTTTTAGGACATAATATCCCTATTAGTTCTGATCATGTGAATGTATTTTTGTAGAAAATGTTCCCTGATAGCGAAATTGCTAAAAAAAATATGCTTGTGCTTGTACGAAAAACAACTGCTATAACCTAGTTCGGAGAAAATAGGCTATAATTTAAAAATGTTGATTTTAAGTATGAATTAAAAAAATGTTATTTTATATTTTTAGCATACATGGTAAGTTGACTCTATAAAAATATTATTTGTATAGGTTTAGTTGTATATTTTAAAGCAATTTAGTTTATATTATGTCTTATATGTTTCAATTGACTGCAGCTCATTTTGTTGATAAAGGATTGTTATGTTTCAAGTAAATTGTTGTGTCGCTAAATCTTGTAAAAATTTTAAGCTAAAAAGTTTGTTTCATATAAACAGGTTTTTTTTAATTTCACATATGTATACATGTAGAAAATTCATTACCATGGCAATACAGTCCTATGGCAATGCACATGGTTACACCTTGAATACAAAGTTCACGAAAAGGGACATTTTCATATTCAATATTGGTATGTTCACAAGCAACAGATTGGCCACAAACAGATGGATCTTAATTATTATTATAGAATATGTATTGCATTATTTTCAGTGAGATGCAAGGAGTTTTTGGGGCATTAGTAAACTAAATAGGTTTAAGTGGGAACATATAAGGCAAGTATTGTAAAGGAAGTAAACTGTCAGTGTCCCTTGTAGCTTTTTAGCAGTGGTCTCTCAAGTAATATGAGGTGTGGGTAAAAGACTGATTTTTCTAAAGACAACCAGCGAGTTCATCAAGGTCAAATGCTACATTGCTGAATCACATAATATCATCTCTCTCCATTCCTGCCGCCAATAGAATGGCTGGGCTGTAGCCTTTGTTTGTGATTCAATTCCTGTCGGAAAGATTGTGCATTCACTTCCCGTCGGAAAAATGCACAGTGTTTTAAAAGAGCAACACATTAATTTGAAGTTTTTAGTGAAACTCGAAAAGTCTGCAACAAAAACTCATTCTTTGTTGAATGATGAATGCTTATCATATACTCAGCTTTTTAAGTGGTTTAAACAGTTCAAAGAAGGGTGAGAAGTGATTGATGATGGCACACATGACCAGGACGACCTTCAGTGTCAACAACAGACGAAAACATTGAACAAATCGGCAGTTTAATCTGAAAAGATTGTCTGTTGAGCATTCATGTTGTCACTGAGATTGTCGGAATCAACAGAGAATTAGTACAGTAGGTTTTGCGTGAGCATTTTAACATAAAGGAAGTTTGTGTTAAAAAATCTCACATCTAATACAAGGATTCTCGAATGAACATTTGTGCTGACGCTTTGAAATCCATGAGAAAAGACCATAAACTCTGAAAGATTATCAAATTGTGATAAATTGTGTTTAGATATTAAGCCAATCAATGCACTGGAAGAGTCTCCATTCACCAAAACTGAAGAAAGCTTGAATGTCCAAATCAAAATTCAAAGCCATAATGATTGTTTTTCAACATCCATGGGATTGTGTATGTAAATTGAGTACCTGAAGGTCAAACTGTGAATAAGAATTATTATCTTAAGATCCTAACTACCGTCTGTAAACAAGTAAGAAGAAAGTGACTTGAGGTGTGGAAAATCATCATGGATTGTTATCAAGACAACGTACACCCATACTGCATTTCTTGTCCAGATATTTTTGGTTAAACATGGGATCCCTTATTTGAAACACCCATCCTACTCACCAGACCTTGCTCCATGTGACTTCTTTTTGTTTCCAAAAGTGAAATCAGCCTTGAAAGGAACAAAATTTGAGACAGGTGAGGCTGTGAAAGAAATAGTGATGGAGACTCTGAATTTGCTTTCAGAAAATGACTTCATTGCATTGACAATGGAAAATTCGCATTGAGCAGTGTACGAAAAGGGATTGTATTGAAGGGGATAATGTTAAAGTTGCGAATAAATAAAAATGAAGAATCTGATAGCACTAATATGTTAAAATCCAATATACAAAGTTATTTTTTAACCACACCTTGTATATTGTTGAAATTATCTAAAAAGGCACCAAACATTTGATTAGGTAGTGATTAATAATAGAACCTAAGCTTCACATTTCTACTTGGTTTCAGTTTCTACTTGATTCCAGTTTTCCTCACTGTATCTACTGCAAATAGTTTGTTGTTGGAAAATAATTTAATCAAAAAAGTCTAAAAGTGAAATTTTTTCACAACCTGTCTAAAAGCAAGTTAAGAATTATAGTTTAGAAGGCCAGCAAGCAAACACAGTTTAGCTTATTCGACCAGCATTTAACTCATAGTCTTGCTATTCTGCACCCTCTAAGGCAGCAAACAGTCAGTCTAGTTCATCAAGTTTCTTTCTCTACACTTTGAATCATTGTATTTTTTTAATCATTAATATTTGTCTTCTTCAGGTCAGTATTTCAAAATTTTACTAGGAAGCAGTAGATTCCACTTAGTCAAGTTACTTGCTGTAATTAAGCTTGTACTGTCGCACTTGAACAACTCTTTTGATAGGAATTCCAGATTTCATTTTAGTCTCTGTAGCCAAGCCAAGAGTTACTTTACAGCTAGGTCCAAAAAGTGTGAAATGGTCTAGGAATTTTACATAATTTTTGTAGTTCTCTGTAGTGAAAAACAATAGGAAATTCTGTAGTCAGTTATTACATTTGGTTGAAGAACCATAATATATCACTTTTCACTCTTCCATGTTTTCATCGTTGATCCATGTTTTCACGTTCTTTTCAAGTCAATAAATTACCGCATAGTAACAGTTTTGTTGTCTTAACATTTCATGAGACATAACTGTTCGTGTTCTGTTACATTTGTAATTTACTGTCCCTCATCCTGGTTTTTATATGAAACCTTTAAAAGTAAAATACCTGTCAAAGTACCACTTATAGTACCAAAGGATGAATCATTGCAAGTATTGCACTTTCCCAGAGACTAAATCCTGCTTTTTAACTGGGAATATAGTTTCCTGTTGGAAAATTAAGTTGCTAAAGTTATGTTTTTTTCCATAAGGACACAGGAAGCAAACTGCAGTAACTGATATATCACTTGGTTAGATTACAATGGCTGTCACCTAGATGTGTAATACCAGGCTGTTATTACTGTTAAGTACCATACGCTGTTATCTGCTTATACATAGTCTTCACAATGGCCTACAAATACAATGTGGAACAACCGAATGATGTAACAGACATTTGGAAATGTAGTGTGTCTGAATGTCATTCATCATACATTTGTTGTGTTTTCATAAGCAATGTTTTGGTAGCATATTTTTTACTTTTTATTTTAATTTTTGTACAAAAAATAATTCAAACATGAAATTATGACCAAACAATTAATTATGTAAGTTTTACAGATGGACAGCGGATATTTTCACAAAAGATTTTAGCCACAAAATTGCAAGCAGCTGCTTATTAAGGATTTAAGAGTTTTCATCAATGACATGAAATTCTCTTTAAACATCTATATTGTAAAATGTTTTGAATTATGAAATAATCTTTTCATTCTGAAGCTAATGATTGGTGTTTTTATTCAGAGGAAGGTTTTTATTTTACTTCCAAATCTGTATCACCATTTGTTTCATAATAAAATCTCCAGACTTGTTTGAGCACACAAAAAATGGGTACTCTCTCCTTTGCTAACCACTTATTCTTCTTTAGATAAAGAAAATTCTATTAGAGCACTGGCACCAAGATTCTGAGCACTCTTAATACATTTCCTATTCGTTAATTTTTACTAAATGATCAGTCAATTTTGAACATATGATGCACTTCCCACAGTTTTGAGCTTATCTAGCACTTGTAGCTTTTTCATTGATAAGCTGCAAAATCTTTTTGTTTAGCATGAATCGCACCTACATTACTAGCCATTTTGCTAGTAAATAGCGATTGCCTTACACTGCACCTGTGTTACTGAACAAGTTATACACATTATGTCTGATTTATCAAAACATTATCTAATATTAAGTTCTTTAAATAAAAGTGTGTTTTAATTATTACCAGAATCATTAAACAGGCATAATAACTAAATATAAACTATGGTTAGTGATGCACGATTACAAGATGTTTTATTCGATTGTTTCGATTGTAAAAACATTTCGATATTTCTCGATTGTATTGGAATCGTCGGTCGTCACTTGGCGATTCTTCAGTCGTTACTTGATGATTGCTTTTCTATCTGAGTCCTCCAACTCGCTGAGTCATCTAGTTTTGTGTTGCTGCTTACACTATTGTAAATCATCGACAAAACAATCGAATGAATCGTCAGCTTACTATCAGAACTGATGTTGCCGGAAATGTTTAATATTCCAATTAAATGGCAGTGGCATATTCTGTTTTTCCTTTTTTTATATTAGTAAGGAATATGATAAACCCTTCAGTTAAATTTTACACCTGTGTGGTAAATATATGTATTTTTTATGTATTTAAATTTATATAAATGTAAACAAAAATATGTTTTTTTAAGTTTTAGCACGGTTACATTCACAAAAATCAATTGTTATAATAGCTTGGGTAAGTTTGTTAATCAGGAAAATTTGTTAACAGTTTCAAAATGGTAGTAATTTCAAATTTTTACATATTCATAACTTTTTTCTCTTAAACGTTTTTGAAAACCCAATTTCGCCATCATAATCATCGTTAAAAACTGAACAAATCGTCATTTTGAATTTTTAAATCCGTTGAAATTGATGAACGTTTTTGACATTGGTCAGAGTTTATTTTCTTAATTTCAATGTAATTTGTTAAAGTGTTACTATATGGAAATGCAGGTTTTAATGCTGCTTGATAGAGAGTTCAGAATTTCAAAAAAAGTAAGATAAAGAAAATCTTTTGGAAATTTGCTTATTACATTACGAAATAAATTGTATTTTAGTTTAATTCTAAATTAGCGACATATTGTTATTTATATTATTTGTATAAGTTAAAATTTACAATTTTGCTGTCATTCTCTTTCAATTATAAAAACCAGTACATGTAATAGTTTTTTACTTTTTTTTATTTTATAAAATTGTAAGTATGTTTTTAAGTTTGTAGAGTTTTTTTTTTTGTATGTTAGGCCAGAGTATAGCAATGGTTTATTATTATAATTATTATTTAGCAAGACAAAAGAAAACTTTAAAATAGAAGGTCATGAGAAAAATATAATACAATAAAAAAAGAATTAGAGTGCAGTTAACTACTGTACACTAAATAGTAAATGCTGATGTCCAGTTAAAGACAAGGAGAACATTGCTCTAAAAGCCAAATCAGCTGTCTGGAACCATTGCCTTAAGAATTAGAACAATTGAGTCAACAATCGTCAAACATCTCCATTGTTCAACCCGACTGGTATTCAATGGTTGACTCGATTGTTTTGTTGTATAATGGTCAGTTGTAAAAACATCGTGTAATCACGCTTTACTAACTATGGTGATAATTTTTCAAGTATTTTATAATCCACTGTATCAAAAAATTGAAACATGGATGTTAAGTAATGACTCTGGTTTAAATTCAACTTTAGTCCAGATTATTGGTTAAATATGCCAATATCAATGTCATTGAACTGTTATTTTTATATAGTTTTCATTTTTAGTGTAATAAAAAGTACTATTTATACAGTGTTGCTCAATGTTCTTTTAACCTGTTGTTGAGTGTATATGACATGTGCCATATTTTGAGGCAAGCTACAACAAAAGAGTATGAATTTAACCAAAAAATTACCACAAAAGAGTAAAAAATTTCTTTTTATTTAGTTTTACAAATTTATTTATTTTAACTAAGAACAGATAAAAACTAATTTAACTACAAAAAAGTTTTTTTTACGTTATTGTTTATTGTATGTGTTGCCTGAAAACACTTAGGAATTTTACAAAATGCCCAGTCATTATAAACAATGCCTAGGAAACGTAAGAAAACTTTAAGATGAGATTCTTAAAATAATAATTTTAATTTTGTTAGGACTGTTATTGTTGAGTACTTTCAAATGAAAGCCTTTCCTAGCTTTATATATTCAATTTATCTATTTATTTGTTGACTTGATTCAGATTATCTCCATTGTCAAAAGTTAATATTGTACTACCTCCATATATCATTAAGTAAAAAGAATATAAAGAAGAATTTTGTATTTCAAATAGTACACAATAACAATTATGATATAAAAAATATGAAAAGCCTCTTTTGGAAAATTAAAAAAGTGCAGAAAAAGAAAGAAACGAAATTGAGTTAAATTTACATACACCAGAAAGGAAATATAAATTAATATAATGTACTTGTAAAACTATGATTTAAGGAACATATTGGTAATTAAAATATGAACTTTTAGTTAAAAAGGTCATATGTGAGGAGAATTGAAGTATTCAATGAAAATATTACATTTTGCGAAAAATGAAGGCATTTAAGTTAAAAATAAGAGAAGTTATTATAAATAAATGAATTCACAGGCAGATTTTACTTTTTGAAATTTGAATGTTTACTAACAAGAAAGATTAAGTCCACCATAAAGAGAAAGTTAGGGAGAGACAAAGCAGAAATGAGAAAGTGGTTAATTAGCAAGTAGTTCTAGGGCTAAATGGGTGAAGGGTTTAGAACAGTGGGACTCTTTTTAACTGAAATAAAGGGGGCTCAGATATTTCAGATAACAGAATTTTTGGGTATTTTGAAACTAATATCATGAATGTTAGACTCAGTTCACCTTATTCATCTTTTCTTCAGTGCTATCATTTGCCACCAATGCACAGGGATTCTCCTCCATTCCATGTTGCTCATGCCTTCAAAATAAAAATATGTTCCCAGACCTAGTTGTAATGATATTATAATATTTATAATATTTTTAAGGCATGAGCTACATGGAAGAGAGGAGAATCAATGCACTGTGCATTGGTGGGAAATGACAGCACTGAAGAAAAGATGAATCAGGTGCTGACAACTGAGTCTCATATTCATGGTGTTAGTTTCAAAATGCCCTTATATATTGAGCACCTCTCTTGCTTCACCAGCAAACGTAATGTAAGATGCATAATACTTTAATGCATTTATAGCAAGTTTTTTTAATGTAATTTTCTGTGTAAAATTAGTATATGTTACAGTATCTATATGAATAAAAAGACATTGAACATATAGAGCCTGCATTTCGTAAAATTAATGTTCTTTCAAATCCTTGAAAATAATTTATTTGATTATGTATAATATTATGTTCTTTAAACAATTTAAAATAAAAAAACTTTTCTTTCAAAATAAATGTTTTTTCTATATTTTGCTGATTTTTAGTTTCAAATTTACTGCATATATAAGTATGTATATATATATATATATATATATAATGCAGTTTAGAACATTACACTTTAAATAATGATTTTTCATGAATTTTATTTTAAGTATATAATTTGTTATTTTACTAAATCACTATTTACAAAATTTGGGGAAAACTTGTATGTAGCATGTGGCAACACTGATTTCAGTGTTTATTTTAGATTTCAGGTGTACTGGTGACAGTTTTTAGTGTTTAAGTATTGATTAATTATAATCGTAATTCTGTGTTTATGTTAGTGTTTAAAACAGTTCTTGTGATTAGAAAGTTTTTTAATAGATAAAACAGTGTTATGAAATTGTTTTAATTACGTAAAATATCAGGTAAAGTCTAGCATTAAAAAAAAATCAATACATCTTTAGGTATGTATTTTCATTTGTAATAAGTTAAGGCAGATGTATCTCTACTATCCAATTGTTACAATAAAAAAAAAATGACCTGATTATCCAAGAGAAAATTGGATTTTATGGTTTTAAAAAATTTAAAAGCCTGTCCAGTGGGTATTGATGTTGTATAGCTTGACCATCCATGTCAAACTATATTTTTTTAATAGAAAATTTAGTAGTTTTCTTGAATATAATGGTAAAAAAATATATATTTTTATAAAACCGTTTTTTTTGCCCTTATGTCATTTTAGTCAATTTTGCATTGAAACATTATAGTATGACCAATAGTAATACTGTAATCCAAAATATATGGAATCAAGGGAAAAGTAAGAAAAATGAAAATAAAAGTGACAAACATAACCTCAAAATGACTAATGGGCAGAAAAGGTACATAGATAACATACCTGTTTTCTTTAAAAAAAAATTATAATAAACTAACAACTCATTTTTGGATAAAATCACAGTTGTTGGACAAATTTTGCACTAAAACACTATTTTATCTGCAATAGTAATAATCAAAAATAGAAAAGTGCAGAAACAACAGGAGAAAATGAAAGTAACAAATATAACCTCCAAATGACTAGTGCATAAGTAGGTAATGTGTTTTTCATCTTGAAAACGATAATGTCTCTTATTAACAATTGAAAAGAATATACTTTTTAAAAAAAAGAACTTTAGAATATAACAACTTTATTGTTGGGTGTAATATAAACTTTAAAAAAAACTCGATTCGGTTGTTGGGTGATAGCAAGGTTGCTAGGTAAAATAACAGCTGCCATGTTACGCCTAAAAAACCGCTAAGATAATAAATTATTTATTGTATTGTGATTTCATGTATATAAGTAGTACCACTTTGGGTGGCATAAACGTTATAATCACATCTCCATGCAATGTAAATAGCAGTGACATCACAATCACAGTACAGTTCCGTTAAAGGACTTAAAATTGTAAGTTATCATAAAAATAAGTTATCTTTTGCAAGTGAATATGTGTTAATAAAGTTCATAATAAAAAAAATATGATTACTATAATCCAAAGTAGAAAAATTAAAAAAATTACTCAGAAACCGTAAAAAGGGGGAAAATTAGGCAGACATAACCAAACCAAACTGTTGTTTGAAAGTTACTAATGTTAGTAACTTTCTTTTTTTTTGTGAAACTTTTTTATAATATCATTTTACAGTGTGTTATAAGTTATCATAGGCTAATTTCTTAGCATTAGGATGTAATAATTATGTATTAAAGAATTTCATTATAACCTATTTATAGAGTTATGTTTTTTTTTTAATTTCAGAACAACTCAAAAATGGATAATATAATCAGTGGTATTTTTGAATTACATGACATTGGAGATGATGACTCGTTAAAGGAATTTCCAAAGGACAGTGGCCTTAAACCAAATATTGATTGGAATAAAGATGATAAAACTACAGACATTGATTATTCAAAATTTTGTAAAGAAGAAAGAGTAATTTGATTTTATATTACATTAATTAGGCTAATATTATCGTTTTAAATAAATAATATTTTGAAAGTATAGTTGACCCATAGCATTCATTGTTTTCTTGCAAATATAAGAGCAAGTTTTCTGAAATCTCTTATTAAGAGAATGTAGTACAGGAATTTGTTTTGACTGGAATATTAAAATTATACTGTGTTAATTATAATAACAAACGCTCAATTCAGACTTTTTTGTGTATTAGTACTGGCTAGAACCAGTGATCATGGAATTTTCAGCTCTAGTTGATCTGTACACTAGGCATACATGTAGTATAATATATACAATTAAGTATCAAGTAACCATTTAGTTGGTTTTTAGTATGGTGGAGTATAGATCTAATTGACAATTAAATATCAGGTAACCATATTAATTCAGCAGTCTGTTTTTATTATACTAGGGTACAAATCAGTGATTGCAATATTTATCTATTGTTCATGATAGATTACTATTTATGAATGTGGTGTGCACTTTCATTCCTCAGTAAGTCTAAAGTATAGTAGAATCTCAATTAACCGGCACTCTTTTAACTGTCAGGTTAATTCTGTTATCTGACATTTTTAAACAGTCTTCCATAGTAAATTATTTGTAATAAAATTAACCTTCTAGTGAAAACAAAACACTGCAACTGGACACAACTTATTCATAGCATAAACAGGCAGCTGACACTAATTGCTACACTAAGCAAATATTGATAAAAGAAAAGTAAACTATCCTGTCATTTAATGGAATGAGATAGAAACATTTCAAATAGTGTCAACAAATTTGAAAAAAGTGTGTGAATGTTTTTGTTGTAATATAAATACTCTCACACTATTTATGATAATACGATTCAGTTTATACGTTGATAATATAAAGTCACATGAGTACTCTTTTATGTGAATATTTGTCAAATTTTATGTATGGATAATTTACTGTATGAAGTGTGGATATTAAATAACGAGACTGACGCGGCGGAACAAGTGCGCATGCGCCAACTGCCATTGACCAACAGCTGTTTAGTGTGAAACTTTCTCTTCAGAATGCAGTTAGTCCTGTTTGTGTTACTAACAGCATTTAGTCATAACCTTCATTTCTGTTAGTGTTGTTATTTTGTTTTGCCGGAAAAGATTGTCAGTGTAATAATAGAGCAACGAATTGTTGTTAAATTTCACTTCAAACTTGGAAAAACCGCTACTGAAACTTATAATTTACTGAAAGAAGTGTGTGGCAGTAAATGTTTATTGTGGGCACATATTTTTGAATGGTATAAGTGTTTTCAAGGGGGCCAACAAGACGTTGAAAATGATTTGCGGCCAGGTCGCCCTTCAACATCAAAAATGGATGACCATGTCGAAAAAGTTGCTAATTTGATTCGGTCTGACCGTCGATTAAATATTCGTGCAATTGGTGAAACTGTAGGCATTGATAAAGAATGTGTACCGCAAATTTTACGTGCCTGTTTGTACATGCGAAAAGTGTGTGCCAAAATGGTGCCAAAAATTCTCACGTTTGGACAACAAGCAGCTCGCAAAAATGCTTCTACTGACACTTTGGATGCCATTGAAAATGACCCAAATTTATTGGAAAGGATAATAACATGTGATGAATCATGGTTTTTTACATATGATCAGGAAACAAAGTGCCAATCCATGCATTGGAATACCCAACTTCACCGAAGGCCAAAAAGGCAAGAATCAGCAAGTCAAAATTTAAAGCAATGATGATTGTTTTTTTCGATATTCATGGGATTGTGTACCTTCACTGGGTTCTTGAAGGTCAAACAATTAATCAATATTACTACCTTGAGGTACTTGGTAAACTATGTGAAAGAGTAAGGAAAAAAATGACTCGAAATGTGGAAGGACAAATCATGGGTTTTCCACCAAGACAATGCGCCAGCTCATTCCGCATTATCTGTCAAGAGGTTCCTGGCCAAGTACAGCATCCCAGTGTTAGAACATCCACCTTACTAACCAGACCTTGCTCCATGTGACTTCTATCTGTTCCCTAAGGTGAAATCTATTAAAAGGGACGAGATCTGAGTCCGTGGAAGCTGTAAAAGTGAAAGCAGCAAGAGTCCTGAAGGAGTTGACAGAAGATGACTTCCAGCACTGTTTCCAACAATGGAAAATTCGCATGGAGCATTGTAGGGATAGAGAAGGGGTGTATATTGAAGGTGATAATAAGTAATTATGTATAAAATGAAAATAAAATTTTTTACGTCAGTCTCATTATTTAATAGCAACACCTAGTATTAGAGAATTTACTGTACAGTGTGAGAATATTTTACTGTGTAAAATATAAAAATAATAAATATAATATATTAACTAATAATTAACATTCTGTGCTGTAAACAGAGTGTAGTATGTTAGTTTTATTGATCACAGAAGTTAGGGGTGGTCTGTTTCTGTTACCCTTCTATTTTGTCATCCATCACCCCAATGGTCCTGAGAAGGACTGTTGATTGAGACCCTGATGTACTTTGATATTATGATATACAGTTTTTAAATTGGTTTCTGATTTAAGAACTAAAATAGATATTTCAGAATTGGTCATATCAGAATTTTGAGGTAGATATGTTTCTGCTATTATGAATCAATAAATAATATTTTATATTAAAAAAACTGCAAAACATATAATTATTATTAACAATATAATAATAATAATTGATCGCTGTTTTTGTCTTAACTGATGTTTAAGGCCTCTTAGAACTGTTGCAACGTAACAACTAGTTTTAAAAATATATATTCTTAATGTATAACGAAAATATTAATGGCTATTCATGCAGTGATGCTATATGAAACCATCGTCTGCATTAGCCCAAGTGTGCACAATAGTCGGACGTTAAACACCAAAAAAAAAAATATATGAAACCTAAGCAAAAATGTCAGTATTTCACTTATCAAAAAATCGGTTGTAGTTGTAAATCATCCCAAAAACATTTTTTTTTTTGAAGTGAAATATCAATGCAATTTAAGTGAAAATTTTATTAATTTATTTCTTAATATGTTTAGTTGCAGGAAGTAATTACAGAAGAAGAAAAAGAAATACTAACAGAGGAGGTCCGGCTTGATGACGGATTTTGGGGGGAAGTAATTACATGCTTCAAGAAAGGAAAATATTGGTTTTATTATTGCCACCTATGCTTACAACAGTTGGAAGGATGGGAAATGCTCATAAAACACAAGGGCAATAGGGTACATCAAGTAATGTTATCAAAAGCTGCACATTCAAGAAACAAGTTTATTACTACTCGACTCAATGGTAAAACAGTTTTACATCTGCTAATATCTTAATTAATTTGTGTTAATGTTATATTAACATAACATTATTTTATTATATATTATCTGTTATTGTGCTATATAAACATGGTTCAACACCCAGATATAATTTTGAATATTTTTTACTATAATAGCAATTTATATATTATTGCAGAGGATCTGACGGTGGAGAAAATTAATTCTGATTTAGCTCCATGTAACATCCAGGCAAAACTAGATGAATATGACAAACCTTTGGTAGGCCTTGAATACTTGGTGGAATCGCTTATTGGATTCCAGATGTTTGAAAAAATTCCTCAATATTATTGTTTGCTCTGCGATAAATTTGGAAATGATAAAAATATTTTCAGTCATTTGTCTTCAGAAAAACATTACCTCAAATATTTAGTAAGTATTACTTAATTCTATATTAAACTCTGACTATTTTATTCTATTTAATTGCAATTGCAAGGATAGTAAAGTGGTTATTTGGTATTATAGAGTGACTGAAGGAATACGATACTTCTAATCTTATGTTGTTCTTACACTCTTTTAACATTTATCCATACTTTTTGCAATATTGCCTAAGTTATAAAATCTGATGTTACACTTGCTACTCAGTAGCACTAATGCACTGGGTGGACTCAGACTTTTTGAATAATAAATATATAAATACCCAGGTATACAGTAAAATGTCCCTAAAAGAGCCAGATGTGTTGGTCCAAACCCACTCCTAGCGTAAAACTATATAATACTGTAGTTCTCGGCCAACAAAATTATAGCTAATCTCTGTACATTTCCCTTCTCTTTTTCTTGGCTGCTCATTGTACATAAATAACTTTTTACATTATTTTTTAGCAAAATAATATAGGAGGATTGATTTAAAGCAATAGACGAAGGCAGTGGTAGATTACTCAAAAATCAGTATTTTATTTATTTTTAGTAATGATATGAGTTTTACTTTAAATGGTTTCCCCTGTCACACTGAAAGTTAACAAACCTTCATCAAAAAGTGTTATTAAGGTTCGGCAAACTGTATATCGGATAGCCTTAGACAATTGCTAATTCTTAGTTGGGTGGTACCTGTCATTCTTCATGTTATTTTTCCAAAGATAACAGTATTTAGAGACCTCAGTAGCCTAGTCAGTTGCTTCTTACCCTATGCAGTATTTAATTTTTTGTTTCATTTAAGTTTGTTATGTGTGAAGTGTGTACCATGTTGTGATCACAACTGGAGAAAAATTAGTAACCTGTAAACAGTATGTTTTTGGATGCAGTAGACATCCAAAAAATTTTACTGTTATTCATGTATGTCAACAAATATTTTACTGTACCTTAAAAAAGTCTGGCAGTATTTATTATTTACATTAGCTATGTTGACTTATTTTATTTAAGTTGTTTAATATGTATGTTTTTAAGGAATATTCTGCAAACAATAAGATAATTTTAAAAGTTGATATTTACATTTTAAACTCAACAAGTAGATGTTTTTAAGGTAACTTTATTAAAATAGCAAGTAAAGTTTCAAAAGAATCAATTGAGAAATAAGTAATTAATATAAAATCAATGTTGAACCTCTTTTGTGTTATAACTTGTGCATGTATTCTCATTAAACTAGTTAATGATATCAAATTTTTCAGTTTATTGGCTGTAGGATTACATGATGTAAATATTTATCTTACATTATGAAATTTTTGCATGCAAATTCATGTGCAAATTTTAATGATTATTTAAAATGCCCTTGTTAACTAAAAATTGGAAAATGGTCTTGCAATTTGGGATAGCGCTTATCGTACAATTTTAAAACTGATTATATAGCTACAAATGATTTTTATTTTGTTAAATAAACTCAGTTAAGAACATATAGCCTTTTGGTTTAAAACTTAATATTTTAACATTTAGAAATTTGTTAATACCTCAAGTAAAACAGTTTTTTTTAAATAGAAGTTGCAATAAAGAATATGAAACTCAGAGTGGGAACTTTGGTGAAATAAATTTAATACTTTTGTAGATAAAGCTAAACTGTTAGTTTTCATGACATTTTATACATACCCTACCATAAAAAGTTTTCAGCTATTTGTCCAAAAATATTTTAAGGTATACAAGTAGATATAACTTTTTGTAAATTATTTACATAATCATTTATGTGAATTAGATAATGTTTTTTTAACACTAACACAATAATACTAAATATTACATTATTTACAAAACCTGTGAAGTTTGTGTACCTGAGTGCATGTGTATGATGAATGCTGGTTTATAAGATTTTGATATGTTGTTTGTTGTTAAGTGAAATTTGTATTTATACTTTATCAGATGCTTGTAGATAATATTATTTGGTAAACTGATGTTACTTATGTGAAATAAATTATACGGGGTATTTGGAGGTGGTATCTTTTTTTTCAACTAGTATAGATTCAGTAAAGATTAATAACGTTAAATTAGCTTTAATTCGGTTGGCTCTATTATTTTTACTTTTTATATATCCAGTTTTTAATATAATGTGTTTAGTTCATTTAAAAATTTTGTTTCTTATATATTATATAAATAGTTTAATTTTTAGTATTAAATGTAAAATAGTTAAATTTTTAGCATTAAGAAATAATTATTTAGACCAGATAGCCACCAAATGTGTAATAGAATTGTGCTGAGTGGTGTGGACTATGCATTCAAAACCAAACCCATTGTTTTAACCCAGTGTAAGTGTGACCACTGAAAGTGAACCGGAACTAAGCAGCATTGCATGGTTTCGCTTCGCTTTCAGTCGTTGCACTTACACTTAAAACAATAAGTTCAGTTTTGAATGTGTAGTTCGCTCTGCTCAGCACAACTTCGCTCCACCCTGCCTAACTCAGTGCTTAGAAGTATGACTTGCCTTTAACTTAATTATGCTTTTACTGCTGAACCACTTGCTATTTAAACACCAATGATTTTCTCCTGTTTCTAACAACTGATGTATAGGTGTGTGATCAACACATTCTCTTTGATTGTGATGTAGATGCACTGTGCTTACAGGATGTGAGACTTGTTTCAGATAATGTTAGAAGTTAATATTTCAGCCATTGATATAAATATAGTATGATATATTTTGCTTTTTTTTAAATCTTTGGTTTTTTGTTTATTTCTTTGAATCATAATTTTATATTATTTTAGTTACATAATATTTCTTTACTATTATTTAGTGTGTGAGTATTGCAATTTTTGTTCTTCTTGTTTTATTTATTTATTGTTGATCCAATCAGTTTTCTTTTTCTTTTTTGTATTTATTCCAACCATTGATTCTCTGTTGATGATTACCATCACTCTATCACATAAAAATCTAATTATAAAACATGCAGTTTTTCTAATATATGTATATATTTAATTGAAATTCATAATAGTTGTGAAATGGTGTAGGTTAAATAAGTTTTGTGGTTTCAAAAGTGATTATTCTTTAAGTAAGCTGAATATGTGTCACGGCTTGTTTTTTTTTATATTTGTTATCAAAATAATCTTTTTAACTACTGTATAATATTTGTTTCTTAAGCCTTAATAGATTCTTGTTTTTATTATATTCAGGCCTGTATTTAGGCATGTACTACTGTGCTCCAGTACAAGCCGGTAAAGTTTTGAATTTTTTAAAATATTTAAAATGCAATTAAACCGTTACTAATAATATTGGCAGTTATTTTCCTTATCATCAAGAGTTATAATGTTTGGTCAACTATTGGAAGAATCAGTTATTAAAATTATTTCTAATGTAATTGCATCAATTTATGAAATCAAATATTCGTTGCCATTCATGTAGGGTTTTTCCATCAGTGTATAGTGT
Organism: Callitettix versicolor; assembly: GCA_022606455.1. NCBI lineage: Eukaryota > Metazoa > Arthropoda > Insecta > Hemiptera > Cercopidae > Callitettix > Callitettix versicolor. The sequence goes on along the minus strand of CM040184.1, from coordinate 56,156,879 downwards.
TGAGAAACATTCCATTATTGCATGTTAGTTATTTATGCTTCTAACCTGTAGATATGAGTTGTAAAAATAAACAATGTCAAAAACACTGCCTACATTGTAATTTCATGTACAATAATTAGTATATTGATAATAGCATAGTTGAGTTATTATGTGATAAACCAATATATAAATGGAGCAGAAGGCAAATTGAGATGTGCACAATGCTCTGTCCATGCATGCACCTTTGTTCTTCCGTCATTTGTGTGTCCAGAATCTGTGCTGTTCAGAGCACCTATTTTTTTTTTTTGTGCGTTTTAACGTTGTGTGTTTAGAATATCACTGAAATAGTAATTTAAAAAATTATTAACTAATGGTTTCGATATTTCTTTATTTATGTTTTTTTTTTCTGAAAACCAGTTTAGGTCCTTACATTCTAAATTGTTTCAGAACATGGCTGTTTTAGTCCTTCAATAGTCCATTGAAAATGTAGCGTAAACAATACTCAACTGGTATAAAAGCAAATATTTTTCTACAAATAAGAATGTCTGTGTTGACTCTTTCTACATTTATTATAATTTGTAAGCAGAGTGGGATAAGAAATATTAGTCTGTGAAACCAATTGATTTATAAGTCATAATTTTTTAATAAATATTTTATACAAACAAACACAATATTCCTAGTGATATTTACTCTGCATTAAATGTATTTTAGCTAGGATAGTAGCCCGTTTCCTACCAATGCCTCTCTCTCACACAGACATAGTTCCTATCCCCCCCCCATTACAGGAGAGTTTATCATAATAATTCAAATGAAATTCATACAAAATTCAATCACAATTATGAAATTTAAAAAAATATCGTGACATAACTGAATGTTTATTAGTAATTAAAAGAATATGTATGTGGTATACAGTAGACTACACCTGCATGAATAAATTATATGTTAATATTTAAAGAATATGCCATTTAAAATTACGTTGTAATTTGTATTACGTAAAATGCTACAACATACTGCCAATATAATTATGTTTACAATTATTTTTATATAATGTACTCTACTCAAACTGGTGTGTTTGTAAAATCACTTCTTGTTTCCTTCTTAGCCATACGTTTGTGTGAATGGGACATCAAATTACTTAAACACACAATACCTAAATACCGGCCTGATTATATTAAATATATAGGTTTTTCAGGTTTTTTGCTATTTAGTACATTGCTTCTATGTCATCTGTTTCTTTTTTTTTATTGTTTTCTTCCAATTATTATGTGCAGTTGATGTTTTTCCCAAATGCTTTTGAAAAGCTAAAGTTGTTCGCAACAACCCATTGTAAAGTCCAGGATCTAATCAGTGCAGTAATACAACACGTTGTTGCTCGAGTGGAAACTGAGCATGGCAGGTTAAAACCACTGCAAGTAGAACGTGAAAGCTTTGACCAATTGAAGTATAAAATCATAAAGGAGATTGATAGGGGGAAACATATTAGGTATTATAGTTCTTTGTACATTAATTTATTTTTACTTTATGTTATACTCGTATTTATTTAATATCTAAAAACATGATTGATAATTTAAAAAAAAAATATTTAAGGAAAGTATAAATAGTCTATTATAATTTTTATTTAGGTGCTGTTTATTAATATAATATAAATGTTTCATTTTTAAAGGTTTTTTCAAGTAGACTAAGTGGTTGTGTTTGACCTTTCATAGTTGAGAGAGAGAGAGAGAGAGAAAGAGAGAGAGAGAGAGAGAGAGAGAGTGTGTGTGTGAGAGAGAGTGTGTGTGTGTGTGATAAGAGTATAAAATAACATCATTTAATATTAGTAATATGTAGATAACAAGGAATGAATGTGTTTTTAATTTATTTCTTTAAATATGCCCTGAATAAATGGTAATTAGAATACAGTAGTTGTTAGTCCACATGGTAGTTATATTAACAGTATAGTTTGACTGTTTACATATTATTTAGTATCTTTGATTTTATTTTGGTTTTATTAGATTTATTCAATAACTTAATTATAATTTACTAACATTTAAATAAAAAATAGCATTTTATAGCCTTTTTATTTTACTGTTTCTATTTTTAATGAAGGTTAATAAATTATCATTTGAATTTTATTTCTAGTTGTTAATAGTTACCATTGCAACAATAAATAGGGACTTGTGGTGTTTTGGTTGCAACACATTTTAAACTAAGATTTCAAAGTAGTTTTTAGTTAATTATTTCTTATTTTATTAATATAATGAATGATAAGAAATATTTAATATTAAAAAATGTTTAGAAGTAAGTAGGCTTATACTATGTTTTTAAGTATTCTAAAATTTTTAATTTTTTAGTAATTGTTATTGCACACATTTGGTTGTTAGTTTAGTCAGTAGTATCCTAAAAGTAGTTCATATCCTTAGAGTAGTTTATATTTCAAAGAATCAGTTTTTGTACACATTTTCAAGATGCCATCATTATCATAGAAGTAATTTTGTATATAAATTCAGGCTTTTCCAAAACAAAACGGTTGAAAAGGTTATATAGAATGAGAATGTTTAGCCATTCGAAACACTCATTGAATATTGCTTTGCTGTCCTTAGAAAGTTATTCATGGTTTAATTTTTCTGTAGCTGTTTCTTTTTGTTAAAATCTATAGTTATTCAGAATTCTTCAGTTCTCATTAACTTTTGAAGATATGTTCTTTTAATATGTGTTATGTAACTTAAGTTCGAATCCTAATTAACTTTAGGCATATACATATATCTTACCTAAAGAGAGTAAAACTCTAAGAAAATCCTGATTAACGTAGCAACAAAGCAAGTTAATAAAAAAATGTGTACCAAAAGGCGTAAATTTAATTACTTTCTGACTAAATGCACTGAGGTATTTTCCTGCAGTCACTCTGACTTTTTGGCTATTAATTGTTAGAAAATTACTGTCATTATTTTATTTTTTTGTTCGTTTTTATAAAATACTTTATGATTTATTTTAAATTATGTATGAATACAGTTACGTTAGAGCAGACTTACGTTTTGTTATAACAATTGCTTGTCATTTCAGTCCACTGAAAAACATATATTTCTTTTCTGGCCTAAAATTATACCAATTGAAAATGTTATTTAGTGGGGACCAAAATGGAGGGTGTAAGAGTTTGTACAGTGGTTGGGTGTAAGAGGATCTACTGGGATACAAAATATTTGGTAAAAATTAATTGCAACATACAATGAGTTTTCCAAAGATAATATAAAATTAAAAGTATGTTGCTTCATACTTGTTCTATCTACAAAAGGGATCCAGATATAACCGGAATATTGTTGTTATTTGGTTGGTCCGATAGGGTGATCTAGTTACGCTCCTCACAAGTCAGTCTGCTAAGTGCCATCAGTTTGAAAGGTTGTGCTTCTGTGAATTGTTTTATAAAAGTAATTTTGTGCAAGCCTCATTTTTGTACAGTTATTATATCGATTATATGAGGAACGCATGGCAGTGAAATTTTGTTTTCTTTTTGAAAAAAGTATTACAGAAACTATTGTTATGTTAAAAAAAGCTTACAAAGAAATGGCTATTGGTAAAAGCCAAGTTTACGAGGGGTTTGGTCTTTTTAAGAATGATGAAATGTCGATTGGGCATCCTTCAACATTGCAAACTAATGAAAAGTTCACCACAATTGGAGAATTGATTTATGAAAACCAACATTGGACACTTGTCCTTGTTGAGATTACCCAGTTGTTATGAAGCTCAGTCCAGCAAATTTTATTGCAAGATTTGAAAATGAGTTTCTGTAAAATTCATCTCGCGATTGCTGACAGCAAATGGAAAAAAATGTTGCCTGGAAACTTGCCATAAAATGATAGATCAGTTTGATAATGACCCAGATTTTTTTCCAAAATTATAACAAGGTAAATCGTGGTGCTATGGTTACGATAGGTAGTCGAAAAAGCAATCCAGTCAATGGAAAACTGCGAATTCTCATTGAGCAAAAAAAGCTCAGCAACCAAACATTCTACTTAGAGGTGTTAAGAAGATTGTGCAACAGTGTGGGAAGGAAACGTCCTGATTTGTAGGAATCGGGCAATTGGTTCTTTCATTATGACAATACTGTTTCTGACACTATTGCTCTCAGCATTCACAATTTTTGGCAAGAAATGGTACGACAACCCTGAACCATCCTCCCTACTCTCCGGTTTTAGCTAAATGTGATTTCGTTTTGTTCCCTCAGATGAAAAAGGACATGAAAGGAAGGCATTTGTCTAAGAGGTGAAACAAGAAACAACCAGAGCATTAATGGACATTTCTTCAATCAAATTTCAAAAATGTTTCGAACAATGGAACAAACGGCTAGATAAGTATATTAGTGCCAATGGAGAGTACTTTGAAGGAGACTAATTATAGTTTATATAGAAAATTAAATTAAACACATTTAAAAATATTACTTTTGGGTACTCCTTCGTATTTCCAAAATCAGTTTTATTTTTGTAGCAGATTTGTAACCTATGTCTTTTACCACTTAAACTAATACATTATATTCAAAAGTCAAAGCTATGAAAGAATCTAAAAAATATTTTCTAAGCATTTCGTAATTCTATTTCATCCCAACCAAGTTGTGCTGCCTTGTTAGTTGTTCCGGTGTTGGTAGCCTGCTATGTTGTCCTCCTCGATGTTTTGCCAAACAAAAATTTTTGACCTTTATTTATACTCAGAATTATGGCACAAACCATAATTCCTCAGAATGCCATTGTTAGAACTACAGAAAGAATGCACTAAACATAATGAAGCTATTGTGTGTGGGAGATGCGAGGTAATATACCGGCAGTAAAGCCTGGGTAGAGATGTATTAATCTAGCGTAGTATAGATCCAAGATGCACATGCACTGGGAACCAATTGGAAGTGAGTATAGGTTGACAGGAGTGAAGTATTTTTCTCAGGCTTTGGTTATTTCTCGGGAGAGAAGTACTACAGGGATTTTTAGTGTGATTGTTTAAGTGTCAGTAAATGGAACTAGGTTGTGCAACTCAGTTCCTATGTTGTTTAGAAGATGATGTAACAGTTGGATACATTGAAAAAGATTGACATTTTATTTTTGTATATGATGTAGGTAAGTGTCATTTTCTCAGTTGTGTATAATTTCTACTTAATAATAAGATCAGTAATATAATTGGACTGTTAGATACCTGCTATGAATATTGATTACTTTATTTTATTTTCATTTTCATTTCTGTCGACCAGTTTCGTGTCTTCTACTTTTTTTTAATATTGATACAATGTTTTTTTTTATCCAATAGTTTCAGTAGGTTATGTTTCATTATTTTACGTTATTTCTCTCACCTTGTTATGTTAAGCTTTTCCTAAAACTGTATACATTTTAACATTTAATTAAATACAAGGTTCGGCTAGTAAATAACCAAATCGGTGTTACAAAACATTTTATTGATCACCAAATAATAACAGAGGGAGTTTAATTCCCTTTAATGTACTCTCCTTGCCAATCCCTACAATGCTGCACGCACATTTTCCATTGTTCAAAGCAGTGCTGGAAATCCACTTCTGTCAGTTTGTTGAGAACCTCCATCGTTTTTGCTTTTGTTGCTTCCACACTGTAAAATCTTGTCCCCTTAAGCTCCAGGTTGACTTTAGGAAATTTAAAAGAAATCTTAGGGGACCTGGTCAGGTGAGTACAGTGGGTGGTCCAACACAGTGCCTCCAGTCCATATTATATTATCTCTTTGAACTACATCTGGCCTTGTTATATTATGTCTGGACTACATAATGAAAGACTCATAGTGCTGATATGCCAGCTTAACAAACAAACCAAAACAGGGTGTCTGAATTTGATGACTGTATCTCAAAAAAAAGGGTTACAGTTGTTAAAAGTGTCTTGAAATCAGCCCATATTATATCAAACAATATAATTCTGAGGGATCAGTGTTACGTACATGAAATTGTGAGGACTCTTTCTTACTTAGATTGGCTACAAACATAATAGCTTTTTTTGCAGACGAAACACTCATAATTTTTAATTGAAGTATTTCCCCAAAGTATAATACCTTAGTTCAGAGCAGATAGCCTGTAGTAGGTGTTTAACAAAATTAATTGAATTTTTACACTAGTAATTTAAAAAAAAGTAAACCTCACAATATATTCTTAATCAATTCCTTGGCCACCACTCTGAAGTGTTTATAACCTTTTCTGCCGTGAAGTGGTCAAAATTATGTTAACCATCTTGTCATAGGAAACAGCCAGCAACTACACTCGTCATTGTTAAAGAAAGTGATCGCCATCTATAAATAGAAGTGAACGGGGAAAAATCTTACACATACGTCATATGGGCTTTATACAAAATACTTTCTATGAAATTTTAAAACAATAGGTCCGTTCATTTGGCCGAAACTGTAACAGATAAACAAACCAAATACCGAATCTGTTGAGTTGAAACAGAAAACTTGCTTGGCTCGATTAATTATTTTTTCAAATACTGAGTGTATAATTCCTGCATAAAATTTGCATTGATGGAGTGTAAATATGATTATAAAGTTTATCGCCTTCAATGTTCTCTCCTTGCTCATCTCTACAACACTCCATACAAATTTTTCATTAATCAAAGCAGTGCTGGAAGTCCACTTGTGTCAGCTTGTTGAGAATCTCCATCGCTTTTACTTCACTGCTTCAACACTGTGAAATCTTGTTTCCTTAAGCTCTGATTTGACCTTAGGAAATAAAAACAGTCACAGGGGACTGGGGTGTAATATGAAAATCATGATGGTAATAATAATAATAATAATAATAATAACAATATGAGACAAAAGATAAATTATTATTTATTAAATTAGATAAAATGTTAAACAATAAAAAAATAATATTATAATTATAAACATTAAATTTTGTTTGGTATAGACAATTAACGTTTAGATAAATGCAGATTCAAGGCGTGAACAAAGCAGGGAACCAAACTGATATTATGAACATAAAAGTATATATAAGCAGTCATACTCACTAGAATTATAATATTAATTTTTGGTAGAATCTTTGAGAGCGTTATTATAATTCTATTACTGTAACAGCCACTGAACTACATGTTGAAATAGGATTATTATCTATTTTCCTTGGTCTAGTGGTCTTTAACTCATCTTGTGTAGGCTACTGCAGTTTCGAAATTTACAGTTTCATCTTCATGCTGTGGTACAGATGGTCAAATCCCTTTGGCAAGGTCGTCATTAAGTTAATAAGACATTGAAACAAATGTCACAACACTAATGCAATTACACGATTTTAATAAAACACAAAACGATAAATATTTAGTTTGGCCAAACATTACTTTGCGACTTTACGGTAACACGTATGCCTAGGCTGTAACGACATATTAGCCACACAGTAGTGTTTGGTAAATCCAAATTTATCATTTTGCATTTGAATGAAATCATGTAATTGTGTTAGTGTTGTGAAGTACGTTTCAGTGTTAATTTAGTGATGACCTTGCCCAAGTACTTGACTATGGCAAGTACTATGGCCTAAAGATGAAACTATAAAGTTTTGATAGCGCTCTAGCCTATACAAGGTGAGTAAAAGACCACAAGATGGAGGAAAATAATCCTAATTATTTAATTATAATTATCTCTGTGAATAAATGTTTCATTACAAACAGAATTGATTTATTTAAAGGCACCTAAAACAAATCAAAATTATTTTATGCAAGGTGGTTATTCAGGTAAATAGCATGTTTTTGAAATACACAGTACACAAGAAGAGTAGGGGAAACCAGTAAGGTGTCATTTATCTGCACAGGTTACGCCATTTTAATCACTATGATGCTGTTGAATCTGCAGCATCGTATGTTCGTGTACGATAATTATGTTAAAAGTGGTGAATCTGTACCCAAACAGCAACTTCTTCATGAGTGATGAAGATGTTTGAATAAATAGAACTGCTGATGTTTGGTCGTGAATAACCCACAACATTTGCATGAATGGCCCCTGCACAGCCCTAAAGTTATGCTAAATGGAACGTAATCTGCCCTAAATTTTTTGAGGAATATGATGTCACTGTTACCATCACATCTTTTTGCTACATCAACATAATCACCAACATTCTTTTGCCAGAAATACAGAGACAGGGAATAAACATTGTTAGTGCATGGTTTCTGCAGGATAGGGCCACAATCCACACAGCAAGGGTCTCAATGAGATTTCTTCAAAAGATTTTCCAGGAGCAAATCATTGTACATTTCACACCTGATCTCCTGACCTATTTGGCTTGTGATTTTCTTGTGGGGTTTTCTGAAGTGTCATATCTGTGAATAGAAGCCCCTAACATTAGAAGATTTGAAGGATGTCATTTGCTGTGAATTGCAGAAAATTGATTTGGAACTGTTGAAAGATGTTATGAGCAACTTTGAATACCAGTTTAAAAAATTTGCATTTAAGAAGGACACTGTCATTTAAGTGATGTTTTTTTCAGAACTTAGTCAAATTAAATGGTATTCTGTAACAAATATTTTAATGTTAATAAATTAGCAATTCATTTAAAATCAACAGACTACTTACTCATTATTTCAAAAACATGCTATTTTCCTGAAATACTCTATACTACTTTTTTTTGTTTCACTTTGGGTTTTTCTAGTGTTAGGTCAATCTTCTAGTTGTATTAATTTTAACTAAAGGAAGAACAAAAAAAGAAATTCATTAAAAAAATAAGTTTATTTATAAAACTTCATAAATACCAACAATTATTTAATTTTTCTTTAATCTGGTATACAAATGTTTGGAATATATTCTGTAATTATCAGTAGAATAAATTTATTTATCTTCAGTTAAGATGTTTTGAGGCTAAAAATACAGTTTTGATAAATATTAATGTAATTTCAGAGAAACTAAAGAGAAGACCTTCGAAGAATGCGTATGTCTAACTCATTTGCATTTATCTGTCTGCCAAGGTGAGTGTTCAGGCTTCAAATTGTATTTTTTTAATTCTTTCATTTAAAATTAATTGTTTAATTTTACAACCTGAAAAGTCATTCATAGAAATCTGTTGGTCATATCGTTCCCTTAATTTATCACACATTAAATTAAGTAAATTAAATTAAGTAAGTAATTAAATTAATTAAGTAAATTAAGGAAGTAGTCAAACCCCTTCCTAGAAATATTTTCCAGCACTTTCATCTATTTTTTAAAATACATCCTTGCCATTTAAACATGTAATACTATATGTTGTTACGCATTATATGTATTTAACAACTTAAAAAATGCAAATAAATTAAAAATTATGTCTACCAAATGGGCTTTAATTTTTGAGTTTACTATAAATGTAAATCTGGTTTATAGAATAACAAAATAAGTTTAATTTCATTGTAATACATGTTGAATTTAGTTTTATTGTTCTGTTATTTATTGATTTAACTACAAATTGCGCCTTTGTTTAAACTTTTTGCCAGTGGTGCCATATCAGAAGAAATGGATTTCCTTAAAAGAAAACAATGAACAATCCAAAGTAGAGCCAGTTAAAAGTGTTATTGACAAGTAAGTTAAATTTTTTAGTGTTTATAATTTTTTTATTTTTATTTTATTGATTGTATTTGATAAAGTATATAAAAACTCTTAGTCATCCATATTGTTTCATAGTTTTGTATTAAATATAATTGTTATTACTCCAGTTAGAACCCTTCAAAGAATTTAACCAAACATTTTGTAAACTAAATTTGTAAAAGGAACACAAGAACTGATTTAAATATAATTAATTATTTAAGAGATATTTCAGTTTTGTTCAAATGGAATAATTGAAATTAACACCAGGTGTTCCACAATATTAGGTCCGCCATATTTTTGTAAATGAATGTAACTTTGAGGAATTTTTAATGAAATATTGTCATACTGCAAATGAAAATATCATCATAAAACACTTAAAATTTAGCATTCTGTAAACAAAATTTATCCTTTTTTTAAAAAAATACTATATTACAAAGGATCTAAATTTAGGTATTTATATTTTTTTTAATTTACCTTCAATGAGCAAATTTGAAAATTAACTGATTACAATTGTTAAAAATGTTGTCTGTAAAATATAACTAGTTACATTTTCATAATCATGGGGATTTATAATTTGTAGAAAGTTAATCATATTTAATTATAGTAAACCTTCAGTTTAATGGATAACAAGGACCAAAGTTTAAAATTTTTAAAATAGGTGATAATATTTTGTATAAACCCAACTGCTTAACAAACATATTTTTTGCGTACAACTGAACAAAACAATAAAAGCAGATAACACAATTACTATCAATAATAATCAAGTTCCTCATGCATTGTGATCCTCTCTCCAATGCAGTTAATTAAATGGAGGGTTAACTTTACATAGATTGCCAAATTGTCACAGTGAACTTAAAGGATTATTAGTTTTGATATTTTCTTATATAAACATACAGTAAATTAAATTATAAAAATATACATTTAAAATGTAATGTGGTTTGCATGTATACAATAAACACGTAATAAAACAACAATAATGTCAGCATTATTAATTACATCATAGATGTCTGAAGTTTTATAAATACATTAGTCATCTGTTATTGTGATCTTATTGGGGATTGCATGTTTTGAATGTAACAAGCCGCAGATTAGGAAAAGGCTATGGGGTCCTTAGCATAAGCTAGCATCATGTTCTATGATCTCAATTTTCATAACATAAACATGAGTAAAGGCTTTATATGTTAGAAGTATTTTAAAGTTATTTTATATATTAAGTAAATTTGTTTACATACTGTATATTACTGTAGTTACAGATGAGGGTATAAAGTTTGTTCATGTAATTGTGAAGGGTACTGCCATTCTAATAATCACTAAATTATCTGCTGTCCTAAAGAAATTGACTGTTATTTTGTATGTTATGTTTTGTTCTCATTTCTCATCTTCGCTGAATTAGTATATACATTCTTTTTGTGTGTTCTTCATGAAAATGTAGTCAGTAATTGCAGTACAATAAATCTTCTATTTTGATGTATAAAGGTTAAATTTGTACAATATACCTAAAGACATTTTGAAAGTAATAAGCAGTGAAAACTGTTATAAAAGCAATGTTAATTTACAAATGGAATTTGTCCTTTGTGATTTGTTCAGTATAAATGGCTGATCAGATTAACCAGTGATTACTGAACAGTACAAATCCTGTTGGGCAAAGTAGACAGCAGTAAAAGTCCTCTAATTCAGCATCCTATAGTCCGGTATCATTCATTGGCTTTTTTTTAAAATTGAAACTAGTATATGTACTTGACTACACATTCGTAACGTGATCGGCAGAGTATGAGGAAATCGGGTGGGATCAATAGAGTTAGGCGCCATTATTAGTGCTAACGCACCACCTAAACAAATTTTTAAAGAAAAACATGATTCAAAAGGACATTAGATCTTATTTTAAGCCAAAGCAATAAAATTAAGTTATTCCAAAGTTAAAATAAAATCTTAGAATTCTTTTATAAAGTGTAAGCAATAAAGTGGTTTTTTTTCTGAGTAACTTTAACTTCCACCTCACTCTCCATTCATCACTTTTTTTTACAGCCCTCAATAATCTGACATTTCCAGTAGTTCAACACTGTCAAAGTCCCAAATGTGCCGAATTTGTGGGCTTTTACTATATAATGATATGTATACCTATTCATTAGACGCACACTTAGGTCTACTGAATTTGCCAAGCTATTGTTCATTCAACACAAAAACTTCAAACTGAAACTCTGGGATATCCTCTGAATTTTTAAATATTTTAACATAAGCCTTGGCATCTAGGCTTGTTCTTGTATGTAAAGTTTTACGTTTGATACTTGATAAAGAGTTGATTCATATGTTCAAACATCATGTATTGCTTTATATATACAAATGATAGCAAATGTCCAAATTAACTGTTATAATAACATAAATGATACTGTTTTTGAAATGAATAAATGTATATTGTTTTATCTATTCACTCTTTCATAAATATATGTTGCAAAAAGCTGCATGTTTTTAATTCAGTTAAAAAATTATGTATAACTTTGTCTCAGAAATCAACTGTGTGCGACAAAAGTAAATGATAACCAGATACACAACATTGTTGACTCAAAGCCAGTAAGCGCTTCGCTAGTGAACCAAGGTGCTTCGACAAGTTCAGCTCTAGGTAAGCTAGTAAAAAGTTGTTTCATTTTATGTGACAACTATCGAGTTTATTCTAATTTGTTTATAACTAAATTATAGCAAACACAAAAATTATTGATATATTTGGATTTAGTTTTCAAAGTTTAACACCTTACAGACTTAAACATTGTTTATTGTTATTTATTTTAACCGTAGTAGAAAACTAGGCACATTTTGATACTATCTTTTTTTTTAGGTCCTCTGTACTCATTAGTAGTGTAAGAATTTATCAAAAAAATATGTTAAAGGGTTTTTTTGCGTATTATGCAGAAATCTTTGCAACTGTGGATTTTAGTATTGTCAGTAATGGATTTATTCTATTATACTGCGCTGTAAAATATATTTGATAAACTAGTGCAATTGCATATGCCTGTGTCAGTTTTGTTTAGAAATGAGTGTTGAGGGGTAGTTTTGTTTATGTCTGCTTATCTTCAGTAGCTGAGATAAAGGTTCACAGTCCAAAAGTTGCCAGCTTAATGATTATTCACCATACGTAAATGATTATATTGGCCATACGTATATAACACATGGTGTTAAATGAATGTTGTTAAATACGCAGAATGTTAACTTCTGATTCTCAGTTTTGGAGATGATTTATTGTTTTATATATAGTAAAGATGTTTATAAACACATATCTCGATATGTTTTTGTGCTTAGAAATATTGTATTTAAGCCATATTTTTGTGATATGTAAAAAATGAGTTAAGTGAAAGAAAACAAAAATGTGTCCTTACTGTTAAACAAGGTAGTAAGTTGTAAATATTGTACATTTTATTTTGAAATAAAACAATGTTTTCATGAAAATCATTTTATATTAGTTTTTTTGTATATTTGGTAGATCTTGCCAAACTGTAAGTAATTTCACTATTTTGGTTAGTGATGCGCGTTACCAAAATGCTTTTACAGTTGAGACAATCACCATAGTACAATAAAACAATCGAGTCAACCATCGAATACCAGTCAGGTTGAAAAATCGAGATGTTGGATGATTGTTGATTCAATTGTTCCAATTGTTAGGGCGATGGTTCCAGACAGCTGATTGCTGACTCGGTTTTTAGAGCAATGTTTTCCTTGTCTTTAATTGGACATAGGCATTTACTATTTGGTATATTTAACTCTAATTCTCTTTTTTTATTGTATTATATTTTTCTCATGACCTTTTATTTTAAAGTTTTCTTAACGTCTTGCTAAGTAATAATAATAATAAAACAGTGCTGTAATCTGGCCTATCATATACAAAACAAAAAACAAACTCTATAAACTTAAAAACATACTTAATAACAATTTTACAAAATAAAAAAAAAAAAATAATAATGAAAACTATTACACACACTTCTTTGTATAATTCAAGGAATGACAACAAAATTGTAAATTTTTACTCATAGAAATAGTATAAATAATAAATAATAAGTCGCTAATTTAGAATTACATTAAAATACAATTTATTTTGTGACATAATAGAAGCAAATTTCCAAAAGTATTTTCTTTATCTTACTTTTTTTGAAATTCTGAGCTCTATCAAGCAGCATTAAAATCTGCATTTCCATATACTAACAGTTTAACAAATTAAATTGAAATTAAGAAAATAAACTCTGACCAATGTCAAAAACGTTTATCAATTTCAATGGATTTAAAAATTCAAAATAACAATTTGTGCAGTTTTTAACGCTTATTATGATGGCAAAATCAGATTTTCAAAAACTTATGGAAAATTTGAACTGGTTGCCATTTTGAAACTGTTAACGAATTTTCATGATTATTGAAAGTATTACAACAATTACTTCAATGTTTTGTAAAAAACTGTTTTGGCTGGGGTTACATATGCAGTCTTTTTCTAAGATGTCCTACGGTATTAAACTGCATTATATTTTGGATTAATTTAATTTTCATATTTATCTTAATGAATTATAATTCATTAATTCATTATAATTCATATATATAAAGAAAATTATTATTCAGATATGCTCTTTATTTGTTTCACTCAACCTTGGGGTACACTAAATCAATCACTTTTTAATGTTCTGTGGCTTCCTCGTAGCCCAGTATTGCTTTATTTGTTGTGATCTTGCTTTTCTTTCTTCGTCAGAGATTTGGATCGTTCGCTTGGATTTGACTTTGCCTTGGAACCGTTGCTTCTTGTATTCAGATATTATTATTTGCTTTTTTTCAAATTTAGAAAATATACTAAAATAGCTTCGTTATGTAGCACCTTCTTTATGTTAATTTCTTAAAACTAATTATCTGCAAAATTAAAAATGCCTTCAATGCAATCCATTTTTTTAAGTTCGTGTTACTTCCGCAAATCATTATGCATGAACATTGACCAGTTGTATCGAAAACATCACTGTCCACCATCTTTAATTGTCTATTTGATTCCTTGTTTCCCACTTACTACAAATATTTAAAATTTCGGAGTTGTTATCAAAAATCTGAAGTGTACAAAACATAGCTTATTTATTTATTCTAAAACTATGAATTGTTGCAGTATAAATACAATTTATGTATGTCACTTGCCTGTTTTGAAGATAATATTCTTATTATTCAAGGTTTAAATGTCAGTAGAAACCAACAAGAGATATTTATACATCATCAACAACTTCTTCTGCAGAGTGTCAAAAATACAACCATTAAAAGGTATGTAAAGGATAGGAGAAACATTGCGTAGATTATTGCTATTTAAAGTTTGTTCCTTCTTTGGTACAGCTAACCTTCTCACATCCAGCCCTCTTATATCCAAGACAGTAAAACAGAATATTGTAAAATCATATGTTTCCACTGTAGCTAATTACTTATTTTTCATGAACTGATCTATTTATATTGAACAGTATAATCTATTTATATTTATATTGTGCAGTAGAATGTTGACCTTCCTAACTAATGAGATGAAACAAGACACAAAAAGAGGGGCAACACAAAAGACAGTTGAGCCATTGGAAAATAGTTATATAAAGGCTTTTTAACTTTATTGTACAGTATATAGAAGTTTAAATTGATTTGTTTACTGTCTTCACTTGTGTAGTCAGTAAAAGTAATTAGTCAAAACAAAAGGTCTAATACCTAGTTTACAATAACCTTCTTTGTATTATAGCTACATCTGTAAATATATTTCCACAAATATAGGGATCAACTAGATTTCCTTCTGTTTAAAAAAATGCTACTTTGTATTTTTACAAAAATAAAAACATGACGAACAGTATTGTTTTATTATTGAAAAAAAATTAGTTTATTGCAAAGTCTTATTAAAACTAACAGCATTCACCAATTAGCTAACTTACAAGTTTATTATTCCAGTCTTCATTTCATTCCAACGATCATAGTTTAATGCATCAATGTTTGTTTTCAGTCGATGTTCATTTCTTTGTCTCCTTCCTTCACTGTGTCTACATATTTGCGTTTGTGTTCCTGTTTTGCTTTCTTGTCTGTGTCGTACATTCTACAAACATCACATGCGTTTCAATAATTATTTTTTTATATTAATTTTATCTTTGGAATTGTGTACATTTGAAAAAAAAAGATTAACACCTTTTTTCAGTGGTTGAACTTACAAAAATGTTCAAATGTGTAAGGAAGTAGGACTGTGACCTCAGTACACTGAAATGCCAAGTAGAATGATATAGTAAATAGAAAGTTTTATCTGTCTTCTATACAGATGTCTCTTGAGGACACATGTATTTCAAAAGTATATTCTTTTAATCAAACATTTTGGTTTACTGCCATAAGTCCTTTTCGTTAACACCAATAGCTTGTCCTCATTAGTTCACTGATGCTGACCACTTAGATGCTTTTATAAATGCATGAAAATGTGTAAGTCATTGGGTAACTAGATTGGGATTGTACAGAGGGTGATCGAGTTGTTCTCAGCCAAATGATGTGATAAGATTTCAGTTCGATTAGCTGCATGTGCACAGGAAGGATTTTTTTTGTCGTGAAGCAAAAAATCCCCTTTACTCAGCATGCTGAGCCTTTCTCGTTGCACAGCACAATTTAGTTGAGGTCTCACAGTAAAACACAGTACACATGATTTTCCAGGCTGAAATTGTTGTCATGGACTTCATTTTCTTGGGTGATGTTGAATGCCATCATTCCATGGGTTTTTGCTTCAACTCCATTGTAACATAAAGCAACAATCAGCAGTCTAGATTCCTTTCATGAACACAACTTACAGTAATTTAAGCGTTCTGCCATAGTTTCGTAAAGAAAATATTTTGAAACTTGAAGAAACTCATTAGATAAGGTGAAATAGGAAAAAGCTTGTATTAAATTTTTTCATCAATTCTTTAGTAATGACAGGTCACCCGCTTCTTACCTCATGAACATTAGTGAGGCCATCTTTGAAAGCTCTAACACATTTTCTTACCATTACATCACTGACAATGTTTTCTACAAACGCTTCACTGATCTGCTTATGAATTTCAGTCGCTTTCACATCCTTTGCATTAAAAAACCAATTACACTTTATATTTCACTCAGCAGTTAACTGAAGCATTTTAAATACTCTCAGTCATAAATATAGTCAAATGCTTCTGTGATTGTGTCTATGGCTAGCCAACAGATGCAAGTACTCAGTATGCATGTGCAGAACATCAACTGCAGTGGCCAAATTTCTAAATGGTATTTAAAAAATTTGCCTTGTATTATAGCTGCATTAAAGGTTTTGTGTGGCAATACTGTGTGTCTGGTGCTGGCTACTGGACCAACACCAATTATAAAGTAGCTTAGAAATTTGGTCTAAAACTTGTACAAAAACATAAGGTTTATAATTTTTGTTTTTGTAAAAATATTTGTTTTCACAAAAATCATTATAAATGATGATGTAAGACTGTAAAAATAATGATTATACCTCTTTTTTAAGGAATACATCATTTTCTGGGATTAGTGATATGAACAAACGAATGAAATTCAGCCAAGGAAACAATAACATCCAAATAAGCTTACAACAGACTTCTGCCAACATTTGGAATACTGAAAAAACAGGAAATCAGTTAATGAAGACTACTGATAATTCTTTAATAAGTTTCAAAAATATTTCAGTTGAAAAAGGACCCTGGGCAAACCAAGGACAAAATGGAAGTCAACAACTCAGTATTGCTACTAATAATATAAAAGTTAATTTTCAAACAAATACAATTAACCCAAACTTTAATCCACAAATTATGTCGAATAATCAAATGCAGAACAAGATGCAAAGCAGTTTAAATCCAACAAAATTAGTTAATAATTCAAGTTTTCAAAATACGACAAACACTGTTTCGAACAAAGTAAGTCCTTTTGTTTCTAGCAATCAAGTTAACCAAGGCGTTTGCATCCGTCAGTCAAATCCATGTAACCCGGTTTTATTTGCACAAAAGCCACCAAATCCAAACACCATAGCACCTAATTTCAATAATAGGATGCCTCAACCAGTAAGGAACAGTAGTAGTAATGTTCAACAGTTGAATCCAGTTGCATTCAATATTCCGCCTCATTTAATGGCAATGCATCCAACACATGGACAGAATTTAATGACATTGCAGAATTTGAACCTACCAACTTCTGCTCAGTTCAACCAACAGATGAATAACTTTAGAAAGTATTGAGTAAATTAATATACATAAGTTAATATGCTATATAAGTAAATCTATCATCTAAATATTTTAGTAATTAGGCTTGTTAAAGTATCATTTTGTACTTCGTGAGCTTAATATGTAGAATTATTTGAATTTCTCTTATGTGGCTTCCTTACGGATATCAAGAATGACTGATTGTTCATTGTAAAACAAATTTATTCAGTAGTCCAATAAGAAATTATGACATGAAGAAAGATCCCCAGTAATTGAGAAAGCCATTCCAAATCCATGAGCTATGATTTGAAGAGCCTTGGGAAGTATTTTCTTAAAGTAAACAAGACATAGTTTCTATTGATGTGTGGCAAGTAGCCTATGCTATTGAATACAAACTGTGTTGAGAACAATTTGATGGCTTCTAAATTTTATTATCATCATAAGATAGCGCTGAATTGACTCATATTGCATACATTTTCTCGGAGTAGGGTCCAATTATCCTGTATCTGGCAATTCTGTATCACACAGTTAATCTCTCACTTGGTAAGAGCTTTCATGAGGTTCCTATGGCTATTTGTATTGGCAATTTTTCTACAGCGCTTAGTAAGTAAATGTGAGCCTTTTCATTTATTATGAGAATAAAATCATTTTTCTGCAATTATTGATGTATTCTGTATGTAATATCTCAGCAAATTGCTGGAAATAGTAAAGTAATGGTCTGTGATAAAAATTTGACGAACTGACTTATCTGACTCATTATTTCACCTCCCATCTGTTCCAGATCTTATATTTCCTGTTCTTCTAAAGTTACTAAATCGTTTTAGTATTGTTGGTGAGATAAGACTATATTGTGTCATCCAATAGTAAAATGAGTTCAAAATTTCTGTTTGCACCACTGAATGATCAGTTGCAAAAAGTGTTGTAGCTAAATACTTGTTCAATCATCCATGGCTACTGAAAGGACACCTAATAATAGATCTGTGTAAATATTATTGAGCTAGCACCCCTGTCCATTTCATGAACAAGTTATTTGGCTTTAATTACTTTTGTATCCATAAGTTAGGTATAAAAACCAATTAAACGTTGTTCGTACATGTTAAATGTTAAACACTTTAATGTATGAAACAGATTTATAAATAAAAAAAGATTATTTCATTGTTTTGTTTTATTATTTCTATTGCCAAATTATTTTATTTTTGCTTGGTCCAATATTTGTCATTACAATAAACCCTCTATATTTCGTTTAATGTTCTGGCATTGAAGGCGTTGTACGAGGATGGTCTGAAAAGTTTTCGACCTCAACATGAAGATAGCAGCACTCGGAATTTCGTTGTTCATTTGTTGACAGTTACTCACCAAAGTTTCAGCCATTTTGGACACGCAGTTATTATGTAACAGTCATTTGAGTGAGTTGATGTGAGTATTTTTATGAAAATGGACAAAATCGAGTATCGAGCTGTCATTAAATATTTGTTTTTGAAAGGCAATACGCCAATGCAAAATCAAAGATGAGTTGGATTCTGTGTATGGGGACTCTGCACCATCATTTACCACAGTGAAATTTTGGGCAGCTGAATTTAAACGTGGCCGTAAGTGCTTGGGAGACGATGAACGTTCGAGACGTCCAAAAACTGCAACTACTGACGAAAACATCGCCAAAGTTCACCAAATAGTGCTAGATGACCGCCAAATTAAAGTGAGAGAGATAGCAGACGTTATGAACATGTCAAAAGAATGTGTTTGTCACTTATTAAATCAACATTTAGACATGAGAAAGCTGTCCGCGCGTTGGGTGCCGCGTTTGCTTACGTTAGACCAAAAACGTGTTCGAATGAACATTTCCAATGCTCTGTTGGCGCAGTTTAGGCGCAATAAATCCCAGTTTTGGCGCCGATTAATTACTGTAGATGAAACTGGGATACACCATTAAACGCCCTAAACAAAAATACAGTCCAAACAGTGGATTGCAAAGGGGGAATCGGCTCCAAAAAAAGCAAAAACTGTTTTTTTGGCTGGGAAAGTGATGGCGACTGTTTTTTGGGATAGTCATGGAGTTATTTTAATCGACTATCTTCAAAAAGGAAAAACCATTACAGGAGCATACTACTCAAGGAGCATTATTACTTGACAAGCTGAAGTCAGAACTTGCGGAAAAATGGCCACATTTGCAGAAAAAGAAAATCCAGTTTCACCAAGACAGCTCACCGTCTCACACCTCAGCGGTTGCCATGGCGAAAATCCACGAATTACGGTTTGAACTGCTTGACCATCCGACTTACCAGATCTAGCCCCAAGCGACTTCTTTTAGTTCCCTCATCTAAAAATTGCTCTCAGAGGACAGAGATTTTCGTCAAATGAAGAGGCAATCACCTTTGTGAACAATTATTTTGCAGAGAAAAACGCCGAGTACTATTTGGACAGGTTACAGAGATGGGAGCATCGCTGGGAGAAGTGTGTAGAGGTACAAGGAGACTATGTTGAAAAATAAAAAAAAAATTTCTGAAAAAATGTCTTGTATCTTTGTTAGGTCGGAAACTTTTCAGACCACCCTCGTATTAGAAGGTGCCAGTATACCTGATGAGAAAAAAGGGTAAACTATATTGACCTTGCAGACAAACTTGTGTTTTTTTATATGATTTGTATAACCAGACAATATACTGCAGACAAACGAGCAACTTTAAATTATATTTACTTAAATTATTTAGGAAATATATGTACCATAAACATTCATTTTTTAAATGATTTTTTTCTTTAAGAAACCAATACAAATATAAATCTATTGCAGAGTACCTAATTGAAAGAATTTTCAAAAATAGGTACTTTGGGGTTGTCAGCATCAAATGGTCATCTTACAGATCAGTGGTTAGCAGACTGACTCAAACAATGATTTAATGACTCATGAGAAAGCTGTGATGATCAGTGCATCAATTAAGTGAGCACAACCTTGCTTAGCTCAAAGCTCATTCAACTTAGAATGCAGAAAATGACTGTTATATAGCTAAAAACAATATTTTACCTCTTCCTATGCTATAATATTCTTTATACTAACATTTATATTCTTATTTATATTTTTTACTTACAACTGACTTGCAGCTTTCTTCCAGTTTTATAGCAACTGATTTTGACAATATATCCTACTTATAGAGCCATTTTCGGGCAGATACATGTAGCGTATGTGTTCGTGTGCGCACGCTACATAGACTGACATGCTATGACAAATGACAAGCTTATCACATGAAAAGGAAATGAGAGTACAGTAAGTCTATCAAGAGAGTGGCAAGCCATAGCTGAACAAACCCAGCTGAAAGATGTTGCTAAGTATTTCTTATTTAACTTTTTAAACTGTCTGTTTTTTTTCATAAAAGTATTACAGTGATACTCCGGCTTACAATCGACCTGGACAACAGTCTAATTCACAGAATGAAAAATGTTTAGGTTTTTATAAAGGACTGAACATATTATAAAAGTGTTTTAATTTTGTTAAATGATTTCTAAGCAGATGTGTAAATATAGAGATAAAATATTTATTTATGCTTCAAAAATAAATATTGTACTGAGTTAACATAAACAAGCCTTTGATCGATAGGTGTTTGGTTTTTGTAGGGTAATAACATCCAAGATATTTCTTGATTATCTGTTCTCAGAATGCCCACTCCTATTCCCTTTTCTGTCACCATACCTAATTTTACTTAGTGTGTCATCAACTCTTTTACTGTGTGTTTAATTTGTTAGTCCATTAAAAAATTTTAAGTTATTATCATGGTCAAAAATAACATACTTTTGATTTTTAAATTTAACAAAATGTTAAGTTTCTTTGAGCATGAGTTTCAAATTGTTGTTTAAATCCTGTTTTAATTTTTTTTTTTTATTAATTAAATGAGTCCTAAAGGAAGTGCTTGTGGTAGTGGAAGTAAAAGACAGACTGAATATTGCACTAAAAAAGCTACAGTATGAACTAAAAAAGTATACAGTGTTGATTTGTCCTGTGTGTATATAAGTGACATAATTACATTTTCATGATTTAGTTAAAATAAAGTGTAACTTCTATTCTGTAAATTTTCTTCATTCTTCATCTTTGACATATTAATAGTGAGAACTCAATTATTTTTTTCTATGTAACAAATGAAAATGTTTCCATAAGTCTCTGTTGTAAATGCTGACTCGCACAGTAGTCTGCTCAGATAACAGTCGTAGTTCTGGAACAAGTTAAGGCAGTTAACAGTATCATTGTAATTGAGTCAACTCAAAATCTCTTGAAAACCAACATTTGTAGAGTAGATTTCTAAGTAAGTTTGGAGAAAATCCTTATAGCGTATAGTGTGTATGTGTATTAATTCTTGAATCCAGCCTTGAGTCTCTAAGCGCAAGGAGTCCAGCATGGTAAATTTTATTAAAAGTGACATTTACTTTGAAATAACAGTAGCAGGTAAAAATTGTACTCTGTGTAACAGATACTAAATAGCAGTTCTGTGATGTGCTTAACATCTCAATTTCTATTCTGTAGTACTGTACTAATACTCAGTACTCGGATTACTCAGTAGTCGGTACTGTTAGTCAACGAATCAAATACTTATTATTTAGCCGAACTGCTCACTTCATCTCCATCATTAAAAGTGCAAAGAGAGAGAGAGAGAGAGAGAGATGATTGTCACTTTGAGCACAATCGTAATGCAAAGTCTGGATGATGAAGAGTGCCAGTTTGGCCCATGGGCTGGTGTGTTCTTAGTGGAAAAAACAGAAGAAAATGAATTTTAGAAAATAACGAAAAATCTCCCTCAGTCATTTAGGAAACACTTGAGTTCTACATTCTTAACACTGTAGACAGGTGACCTTAAATCTTATAACCCAGAGAACAGTCAGTATTTAATGGATTTCATGTAAAAAAATATGTTTACATCTATGGAAGATTAGTAACACTAATAAATTAATATGTTTACATATGTGGGCATAAAGTACAATATTACGTCTTAATTGACAAGAGTAAACTTGTACTTTTCGTTAATTTGCATTTTACTCTCATAGTTTCTCTTATCGTTCTTGAATTTTGTTGTTTTTATTAGTATTTAAATAAATCGATTTGGTTGTGATGTGGTCTATTAGCCTTTAAAACAGGTACAGATATTTTACATCCTTTCTTACATATAAGCTACAAATAACTGAACATATTTGGTATATGTACATTTTCTGCCCAATGCTTAAAAAATAATGTTTGCAATGCAGGCTTATATGATTCATCCTCAATCAGGTTTGGGGCAAAATTAAAATTTGACAGGTAAATTGCCTCTTTTTTGCTGTGTTAGTATTTGTTTATTAAATTAATTGAATCTTGAACAATATACATTTTTTAATTTTCATATACATTCAGTTTACTTTAGAGTTTGATAAGAACAATCTAAATGAGTACATTACATTTAATGAATGCGGTTATTATTGTCCTGCCACCTCTGTAGATCTATTGTGTCAATCCCACACAATCTGTGGCACAGCCTAAAAGTCAAAACACTTTTCACTGAGGCACAGTTTAGTGCATGATACTGTGTTAATGAAAGAGTGTTGGTGTTTCATGGCCACCTCTAGCAGGGTTGGCGAAATTTCTGCACAGTGCAGTTTTAGTACAGAAGAAGGAAATAGTGGAAAAATCGTGTAAGTGGTGAGTTAGTGTTAAATTTTTATATAAAAAATAGGTAATATGTTAATTTACAAAATTATTCATGGATTTTAACATGCATTATTAATACATTAATTAAACTTAATTTTAGGCCTATGCTCAGTTGTATTTGGAAGACAGTCACTCATTGATAAGACAGGGCTAAGGACACAATTAACTGTAGTCATAATTAAGCTTTACAAATTTTTAAAAATTTTGTTTCCTGTATATTTACATATGCTACGAGGCAAGTTCTTTAAGTAAGTTCTGTTTTGAAATTCTACCACAGTCAGCATTTAGAGCATGCGTATAGTGTTATCATTGAAAGTCACATATTACAGGGTCAATTGGCGTGTTTACATTTGTTTGTGAGTATTTGAAATGTCTCCTCTGATTGAGGATCTTCCCAACTGAAATATATTTGTTTTCTTACTGCTAAAGGTGTTGCAGTCTGCGGGAGAAATAGAAGAATTTCAGCCGCGGTCTGGTAAGGCACTTTCCCTGTTCAGAATGGTGAAAGAAATTTGCTTCTCTTTAGAGTTGGCCAGATCCCTCCTATTTCCTCCCGAGCAAGTTGTGGTGCCGTACAGTTGGTAGGCTGCGTATAGTTGTTCTGTAGTGGGTGATCCTCCTCGATGTTCTGCCGAACAAAGGTTTTTAAACTGTATTTATACTCTTAAAGTACTGTATTATGTACTTAAATACAGTGGTGGGCACAATAATTTCTCAGTATTCCGTTGTTAAAACTAGAGAAAGAACACACTAATCAAATTGAAGCTTTTGTATATAGGAGATGCAAGGTGATGTGCTGGCAATAATGCTTGGCCATAAATGTATTAATCTAGTGTGGTATATACCCAAGATAAGTGTGCACTGCAAACGAATCGGAAATGAGTATTGGTTGACAGAAGTGAATTAGGTTTTGCAGGCTTACACTGGTTCCAAGCCGGGAGAGAAGTATGGGGATTTTTAGTGTGGTTGTTTAGGTGTTGGGAAGCAGAACTAGGTTGTGTAACTCTATTCCTATGCTGTTTAAGTGGTAACAAAGACATGAAAGCGGCTGAAATTAATCGTTCAATCAGTGAAGTGTATGGAGAAAACATTATGAGTGATAGGATGATGCAGAAATGGGTTAGAGCTTTTAAAGATGGCTGTACGAATGTGCATGATGAGGAATGAAATAAGTGTCCTTTAGTTATTCATGACGATTTGGAGCAGAAATTTTATGAAAAAGTGATAGAGGAGAGATGCTTTAAGATTTCAACTTTATATAACGAGTTTCCTCAAGTGTCAAGAAGTGTGCTTATGCAGTTGTTACAGAACATTTAAATGATTGAAAGTTATGCTATTGCTAGGTACTGAAAATACTAAATGAGGTGCACAAAAGCAAATGTATAACCAGTTCTCTGACTTTTCTTGAGTGGTACAGTGAAAAAGGTGACAAGTTTATAAGCCAAATTGTCACAGGTGATGAGACATGCGTAGTTTACATTACACATGAATCAAAGCATCAATCCATGGAATAGCAGCATACAACATCACCCAAGAAAATTAAGTTCAAGCAAAAAATTTCAGTGTGGAAAAACATCATATACTATTTTTTGGCACAGAAAGAAATATTCCTTGTGGATTTTTTGCCTCATGGTGACACCATAAATTCTAGGACTTATTGACTTTACCATCCAAAAGAAAGGGTGTGGCATGCTGAGGTGTGGATTGTTTCGCTTCATGACAGTGCCTGTTCATACATGGTTAGTTGAACTAAAGAACTGATTGCAACATGTGTTTGGGAACAACTGGTAATCCTCCATACAACCCGGACTAGCACCCAGTGCCTACCACATGTTCCTGCATTTGAAGAAACATCTGGGTGGCCAGAGCCCAAAATAAAATAAAATTGTGAAAATTCTACTTGTTTTATTTTTATTTCAAAACTATACTTACTTTAAAAAACGCCTTGTACATAGCAGAGCATGAGTTTGTTGAAAAGGATATTCAGTACAGTAAACTAGAATAAAATTAAAATATTAGAAACCGCTTGGGAAATACAACATTTGCTGGAATATTACTTTCAAAAAATACAAGGAATAAAGAAAACATAATTTTTAAATATATTTTGTAATGTTGGCCAAACAAAAAAATAAAATGTATATGTAAGTGAAGTGCTTATAATTATAAATATCAATATAAATAAATGTGCAACTAATTTGGAAAAAGTTTTGGTATTTCTGTATAAAATTTAATGAAATAATTACAGTGTTGCATGTGAATTTTTATAATTCTTATTCAGACTAACAATTGCATTTCAGAGCGCAAAAATAATTATAATTAATTTAATTCCAATTTATTATCAATTTAATGGTGTACGTAGTATTATTATTATACTTTTAGTTATATTGTATAAGTCTACCCGATTTCATATTTGTAATTGTAACATACATTATGTTTTTATACATGAATATAACAGTAGTTGAGAGTGGGAGAATTTTGATGTGCAGTGTGGGAAAATATTATTTTTTAACCTGGCTACACTGACTAACTATGTGTACTATTATCATCATATGTTCGTAGTGATTAAACAAATTACAGTAGAACGTAAACACAAGAAGTGAATAGCCTAGAAAACCGATTTGATCAGTTAAAATCATTTACGGTTTTACGCCTTAATTTTTTAAATTATAATTGTCTGCAAGGAAATGGTTGTGCTTAGATATTTCTCCCAAAAGGTTAGTTTGTAAATTTAGAAATGCAGATTTTTTCTAGAATTTTGAAAAAAAATTTCATTACCAATAAAAATTTTATATATCTTATTTCCTTGATTTTTACAGTTACTTGTTAGCCTAAGTTTAGTTAGGTACTTTGTAAACCTAGTAACTAAATACACTTCACAAGGCATACATTTGTCCATATCTAGTTACTGAATTGGTATATGAAACTGGTATAGAATTGGGCAAATGCAATGTAACATTTTTATTGTTCTCGAGGACCCGGGTTCGATTCCCGGCCAGGCCCTGGCATTTTCATATGCTATAAATCATCCCATCGTCTGCATTGGCCCAAGTGTGCACAATAGTCGGACGTTAAAAAAAAGTTTTTTAATATATGTTCTAGTTACTAACTTTAAGGGGACCATTTTTTTACAATGAAAAGGAGGATAAAAAATTAAAAAGTACAATGTAAATAAAGGAAACATTTTATTAATTCAAATAAAAATACACTAATTATGCTTACATTCCTTTTAATTATTTAGACAGTATTATGTAATGAACACATATTCATCTGCGGAAAATTACTTCTGAGAAAAGATAAGTAATGTGTTTTTCGTCAAGAAAATGATTAATTAAATGTGTGTTACTACTAACAAGGAAAATAATAGTAATATTAAAAAAAAACTAAAGACCATATAAAATATAATATGGTTTTGTATGAAAGCAGGTTACTTGAAAAACCTAACACACTGCACACACAAATACAATTGAAAGATGCTGCTATGACGTTCAACACACAATCCCACGATTTAGCGTTAGAAAAAACTACTTGTGGGTTATTTAGCCTTTAATCTTGTTATTGGTTTACAAAACAGTATGAGTAGTAATTGATTTACAGTTTCAACTAAGGAATGTTGTATCACATTTTGGTCAGATGCTTAAAAGCCTTGGATGAGGGACATATTTTTCTGGCATCATAAGTCCTTAGTCCTTTTTATTCTTAGAGAGGTCGATTATATTACCTAGAAGAACCCAGAGCTCGCAAGCAATTCAGCCTGTAGGGTTTGTTAGGCCTAGGCAGAAGATGAAGACATTGAAGGTGGTTTCTTCCGTTGTAGGAGCGGCTTATGATCATCTGCCTAGATATAGATGGCAATTATGAATTTCCACCAGATCTGTTTATGACCTCTCAACATCCAGATCTAGTTGCTTACTGTAAGGATTTGCAATTATAGTGAAAATCATGGTCTCCTTGGAAAAGAACATTTGTTAAGTATCATTTCTATACTGTAGAGGTTGGAGCAAGAGGTCTTGCAGTGAAATATTTGAAATGAGGTAGTTGGGTCTTGGTAGGACAAGAGCAAATGATTTTCTCAGATGTATCTTTAGGATCTCTGAGGTTTTCTTTTTGGTTATGGGTCAGAAGATCTGGGGTCCCTAGGGTGAGAACAGCAAGGGAAAGTTGAGGCCATGTCAATGTACACTAAACCCTTCCAGTCTTAAGGCCTGGGTCGTTCTTTCTTAATTCTTGGTGGAACACCCAGTCAAGGGGTGATTCCATTACCTAAGCATATTGACCTTTTTGTCAGTAGTAACTGTTTTGTTTTGAGATATATTATTCATTTTTGCTTACTTACAGCAGATTAACATGTTTAAAGAGTAGAAAGAAAGTTGATAAAATTATTTTAAAAGTAATCTTCTGGGGAACTGTTGTCATTTGCTGATAGAAACTGTTTTAGGTAAGTCTTACCCATTGTAACCAGTTGCTTAAAAAAAAGTTATGAATATGGCATAAAAAAGAGTTGTAGTTGTGATAAATTCTTCGAAAGATGAATAAGTTAAGCCAATTAACTTATGAGGTGATGTTTCCCTTTATCCTTGCTCTGTACCACACACTTCACACCAAGTCTGTTCAGTGTTTCAGATGTGAACTCCATTATTGAGGTCAGTGAAATAACCAGATTATTTACAGTTAAGTGATTGTACCTACTTCATAATGCTATAGTCTCATAGCAGCTCCCTAACTGTAACCTTAACTTTGACCCAGAGATAAAATAATTCCCTTATCTCTTTTGTCTTCTTATCTTGTTGTTCAAAGTTTGAGCATGTTAATCTGTTAGTAAACAAAAATTAATAACGTCTTAAAACAAGAACAGTTGCTGAAAAGTGAATAAATTAATGAAAACATTCAAGCCTATCCAAGTAAAAACAATAAGATAGTTAAAGTTCAAAAGGCTAAAGAATTATCGATGATTCACACAATGCCTGTCTCAAAAGAATATCAATACACATTAAAATAAAAATATTGTTAAATGTTTAGTTTAAAAAAGTATGAGGAAGTGTATGGTTTGCTATAAAAATGCTAAAGTGTAGAGTGTGTGTAAAAAGTATAATTTGGTTAGGTTACGTTAAATGTAAATGTGTTAAGTAACAATCATCACATTTTTTCTGAATTTTTCACCAAAACACATTAAGCAAATTAATTTATGAATATAATTAAGAATCCAAATTATTTTCTATGGAAATTATTGGAGGACTGGAAAATAAATAAAAAATCATGACATAGTTTCTATTTATAAAGTAACTATCCTTGTTTATTCTTTGTACAGCGGATATAAGGCAGCTGCTGCTTTGTAAAATGTGGTGAATCTTTTGTAAATTCCAGCAGAGGCAGCTGAATTGAGCAGTTGATAGGTTTAGCAATCTTAACCATACGTCTATCTCATACTACCTCATTCATCTATTAAAAACACACACACTCATTTACTACTCTGTATAGCTTGGCTAATTATAAAGCGTAAAATGCCCTGTGTGTTGATAGAGTGAATGACACCGGCCAAATTGTCTAACAAACAGAGCCCTGGAAGACCTGGCGACCTCCCAGTGTACTTTATCCATACATGCAAGGCTCTGTGTGGGCAGACCTCATTTCCTTAGCTAATTGTGGGTGTTTCTATAAGTAAGAATATAAAATAAAAGGAATGGGATCTCACCATCCAACAAAGAGATTGACCAAATAGTGCAAAACCTTAGTCAAGAGAAAGAAAAATTGAAAGGGAATTAGCAGAGCAAGCATCTGCTACCTCATCTATAAAGAACTGTGAAATCACCAGTTACAATTGAGAGAGCTACTCACCTTTAATCTTTTCCAAATCCTAGATGTTATAAAAAGACTACTACTAGGAAGGTGTTTTAACTTAGCATTTCAGGAATATAGAAAATAGGTACAATAGATCTACAAATGCCACAGTGCAGTGGTAACATTACAAACTTATTCATTTATCCTTTGTAAATGGATCTCATATTTAAATTTAAGTTGAAATTCGGCTAAATGTCCAACAGAGTGATTTTTTCTTGCATCAAATTGTAGAATTGTCCTCATTTCACATACATAACAAGTAATTGATAATTCTGTGAGTTAGAAAAAATCGATTATATGACTGTTACATGCAATATTATAATTAAAAGTTACATAACACTTTAACTCAGCTTTTCTTGGATTTAATTGCTTAATTTCATGATAAAATATATAATAAAACAAAAATATTTGTAGCATATTTACATAATAATAAGTAATGATCATGATATACACAATAGTAACAGTAATTGCAAAATTAGTAACTTTCACACAATAGCATTTGTTAGGTTATTAAGGTAATTTTTTTAATTGTTTAATTGCTAGTATTGTTTAAATTATTTATGCACATTAAGTATAAGTTTGCCATATATTCCCGTTTGACTGGAACAGTGTCAGTTTTGAGCTCATGTCCTGGCCCCGGATTTGTGAATGTCCCAGTCAGCAGTAAAATAATGATAGTAAAATAAAAATGTAACAGCTGTACTAAAATCTAATATTTTAAAATTCAGACTGTTTTGCAGATACCTAATATTATTAATTAGGCAGTTAATAATAATAATATATATTAGCAATCCAAAACAGAATACTAATTCAGTTGGCAGCGATCAGCATATCATAGTCAGAAAATTGGCACTTGTGGAAAGTAGAAAGAATATTTTTGTTGATGAATAATATTTTTCATGAGAAAAAATGTTGATGCTAAAGTCAACTGCAAAAGCTTTATTGTTCTCCGCAAGCAAGGTTCTCTCCGCTATGGAAAAAAAATTTAATCATGGGGAAAGTATGAATGGTTTATGAACAAGATTAAAGTTAGTTTTCCTAAAGAAAGAATAATTTAGCTAAGTTTAAAAGCTATCATACAGAAAAAACTTTTTTAAAGCTGTCTAAAATTATGCTTTTGTAGTAAGAAATTTCAAAATTTTCCTGTATGAAGCCACCTTTTTGCCTAATAGGTTATTCTCTCCAACCAGTAATTCTCTTATCCTGGTTCACTCTTTGAATATATGGCAAGCATAATTAATTGAAGCCTTTTCAAGAGAAAAAGACTTGTTAGTGATTTTCACGCAATAGCAATGGTTAGGTTATAGATTTTTTTTTAATATATTTAGGTATTTTCCTCACTTTTATATTTTATATTTATATAAATGGGCTTGAAATAAAGGGTTTTGGCAGGAATATATACCATTTTATATATATACCATGGTATATATACCATTTTTGTAAATCGAAGTAAGTAGGCCTTACTTATAGTTTAACATTTTGCAAAAATAAAAATGGTATTACTTTAGAAGCAAGACCATTTATATTTAACTTTTTTTAATGTCTTTGCAATTACTTGTTTTTCTGAGTAAATAAGTAAAAAATGTTGGTTGATTTGGTTTGGAATGTAATTTCTATTTCTCAGTAAATATTTATTAATTCAGTGGATGTTTATTTATTGAAGTAATATAACATATGGTGTCCTTGAGAATTTTAAAACTACTATCTCCATGTCACTGTTGGATTAGGTTTTTTTAATGACATTTTTCAAAGAGTATGTATTCCACTGTGCATATCATTGGAAATTAAAGTAAATGATCACCCCTCTTCAAGTTTGTCTTGTAGGTTTGGTTTGACCATATATCATAACCATTTTTAATTAAAAAAATATAATAATTTCTATTTTAAGTTAATAATTGTTAAACATTAGTGGTTTCAATGTGGATTATAAGTATTTAAATAAATGTCAGTATAGGTAAAAAAATATGCTTAATTTTTGTATCAATCAGATTTTACTTACATTTGAAGATTCATAATTATTATTTTTTTTTTTTTAGCTACCATGGTCATGTCTTCCTCATTTTATCAATCGTCATCCATTCAGATCTAGAGCATTTATAATGGGCTCAACTAAAAACTACACTACAGTTTCAATGGTTGATGGAGTTAAAAAGATTACATTGTGTAATGTAAAAGAACGGTAAATTATTCTAAGGAATACTGTATTATACTAGACTAGATTCAAATTAGAGCAAGGGATAGTACAATCCCAGGCACTGCGATCAGTGGACCTATTGTGAAACCTCTTGAGTACTAGTTTAGTAGCTTGATGCCCTTAGTAAGTTCCAACAATCCATTTACTAGCTAATTCTGCTGAGGGTTTGGAAACCAAAAACCATTAGCCTCCTCACAAAAACAAGAAAGAGCCTCAGTCATGAATTATGTGTCCTGCAGTTTCCTCTTCTTTCTTGCACAACCTACACACAGTTTCTCCATGATATATACCTAATTTGTTCATGAGCACTTTCAGACCACAGTGCCCGTAATGAGTCCCATGCTTGATTTTCCTGAGTTGTGCTCTGCCCAAGACGTCTGCCGCCCCTTTAAGTATTATGTTGTGCAAATATAATAATAATTGTCTTTAGATCAAACATTGTAATTTTGTTTTTAAAATAGTTTTTAAATAGTGTTTATTGAAAATCTAATTGTTATACAATTATTAGCCTCTGTTTATTCAGACATTTGCCATCATTTGTATATATATTGCAGCATATGCATGGAGCTGAATGAAACAACAGCAGTAGGATCCCAATAGTTCCGAACATTGCAGCTAGATAGCAAGTGCATGCCATCCACAGTATACAAAAGTTGTACGGAAAAGGTGAATTGTAAAAAACAAGTCATTACTTAAAAACAAATGTATACCGGCCAGCAGCAAAAATGTACAGATCAAGTAAATTCACATAGCAGAATAATTCAACTAAGTCATTATAACGTGCAAATGAATTAAATGTGCTAGTATTAAATGAAATCAATTTAAATAAGTTTCAGCAGTGCAAAGTGCTCTAGACACGCTAGACTAAAAATGTAATGTTGGTCAGTCGTGCATCTTTGCACACAGATGCCAAGTAACACGACTTCAGTTATTCATTTTACATTTAAGAACCCTATACTACAAATTGGGTGCCCATTTATTAAATATTAATAAAAAAGACTAATACAAAATTTTGAAATTCTAAATGTTTTACCTTTTTAATAGAATGAAAATATTAATATAAGTTAATATTAATTCAAATTTAGCAACTTTTTTAAGCCTAATTGTATTAAAATATTTAAATCACATATGATACTGTAAAACCGCAGACATTCAGAATTGTAATATTTGACAAAAATAACCACAATGAAACTAGCTTTTGATCAGAGTATCTTTAATAGTGACTTTAAAGGCCTAGTCTAACAATCAAGTGCTTAAATATTCTGAAAGCTAACCAAAGTTAATAGCCATTATTTCTTTTCAGTTTTCAAACTTGCCCAAGTGCTCCAGCTAGAAAAATCAACATTAGATTTTTTTTAGTTGATCATTTAGATGAGAGAATCAGACATATAGCCTGGTTTGCAGAAATTCAAATGAGTTAGGACAACTTTAGCTAATTCCTTAACTTCAACACAGATCTTTTGTTATACTCATTGTTTCATGCCTTGACAATCCCTTGTGTGCCTGAATTTGAAAATACTGTATCTTTGTTATACATTGGCCAAATAATTAATCTATAATAGTAATAATAATGAAATCAAAAATGGGAGGAGCAAGAAATATTATTTTAGGTTTTATGTCCCCCAGGGACAAATTCAAAATTCTTTGTAGCATAGAATTTTATGCTTCTTTTTTATTTGATAAAAAAGGTAAAAACGAACAAAGGTAAGGGAAACTCTGGAAAACCTAACAGAAATTTATCACCTATAATAAACCGTCCTTGATGTAGGGCTTTAAAATGTTTGTGATTAAAGTAATTTTATGTAAGTAATTGTTTAATGAATTTGTAACTGAAAACAGTGTAGAATTTTGAATCGCTTAATTATCAGGTACTAATGTATTTATAAGAGTTGATTGCTCATTTTTAGCAGCTGATAAAATCATTGTTTTCTTGTTTATTAAATCAGGGTTATCTTATTTATACAACCAAGCTCTATTGTAAGGGAGCGGTTTTTACAAAAGTTGTAAAAAGTCTCAGTTTCGTTGTATTCAAGAGAAGGAGCTATGGCTGGTGAGTTTCTTTAAAAAATGTAAACAGACAGTAAAATAGTAAAACTAAAATTAAATAAATTAATAATATTCCTTCAAAGAACACATTGTAGCAAATTAGTAGCAAATAAAATCATATAATCATATTCAATTAGTGGGCATTGTTTCTCATTCACTCTCAACATTTTGTTGGCCCCCTGATCCCAATACACACTTCCATCAGTAGTGAATCCTCACGAGAGAGTAAAAGAGCATATGTAGCAATATAAAAACAATACATGGCATTTTGAAAGTATAGATCAACTCTTGTTTTCAAGCTCCTTAATTTAAAACTTAAAATTGCTACTAGAACATAAGCCTGACAAACACTCAGTGCTAATTCTCTGAGTGGTCAAAAACAAGAAATAAAACCTAGACACATGTGACACTAAAAAAATGAAAGAGCTACAAAATATCTGACAAGTACCATATAAACAACAGGGTGTACAAAACCAGTAGTCGGTAAGTTGTTCCTGGTGCTTTGTTCTGATACAGTCAGGTATTGTGTGGTTTTTAATTTTTGTTTTTGTAGTGACTTGCAGTTTCCTGCAAAAATTAGCTATTCACAGAATTATCTCTGAGTGTTTGTTTTAGTTTTTCATATTTTAATTTAGACCTCGGCATTTAGTCTTATGTTGCATCTATAGGCTTTGTTCACTAGATAACATTGATCTGTCTCACAGAAAACATCGCGTATTTTTTTTCTATACTCAAATAAAGGCAGTTTGAATAAACAGTAATAATAACATAAACATTGTAAGTGCACTATTTATGATCCATAAAGAAATATTACCTGTGAAAAATTGTAAAATGAAATATTCAATAATATTACAAAATAAATATGATTAATAGACATACTGTTACCAGGAAAAATTTTAATTCAAAGTTAAAAATTTTAAAGGTTTTAGTTTAATTATGTGTTACTGTATAGAAAAAACAAAAAAATATTTAAATTTGGGTAGGCTGATGGTTAAACAAATCAATACCGTGTTTTTAATACTAGTATGGTTGGTTGTATAGTTTTTTCTGGAAAGGGAGAAACTTTCAGCTGACGATACGTAAAGACAAGCTAATTATATTAGTTTTTGCTTTATGTTCACTTTTATAGAAATGTTTTATCATTGAAGACGATGCAGGAAATGTTGCATCACTTAACGCATGAAGAAGATAATCCCAATTTACGATGCATTGTCTTTGCTGCCGAAGGGCCTGTTTTCTCCTCTGGACATAACCTTAAAGAACTGGTACTGTACTTCATTTTTATTGCACTACACAAGTATCACATTGAACATTATCAAAATAATGTTCTTACTTTTAATTAAATTACTTCTTTAAGAATTATACAAAGAATTATTTTTAATTTGACCATATTTTCAGTTAAAGAAGCATTAAAGCAAATCTAGGATTACTTTGTTGTACATTTTTAAATATCCATAAAAGTTTATTTCACTGCTAGTTTATATTTTTACACTAAATTATGTTGCTTTGAAATATTGTTAGGCCTAAAAGAATGATTTTTAATATTTTATTAAAATATTATTTTCTGAATCATCTGTTTAATAGAAACTGTGCAGAATAAATATTATATTCAGAGTTTTCTTTATAAATAAAAACCATAATTAATGCTAGTAAGATGCTTCATAAATACTTTAGTTTGTACAAACTGCTGCACAAATATCCATGAAGTTAGTAAATTAAATTTAGATTTTTATTTATTATAGACATATTTTATTAAAAATATACTTTCCAATTAGAAAAAGTCGGACAACCAATCAGTTCACCGCCAAGTTTTTGAGCTTTGTGCACAACTTATGGAACGTATAATACAAAGTCCTGTACCTGTGATAGCTGCAGTCGATGGTTTAGCTGCTGCAGCTGGTTGCCAGTTGGTTGCACAATGCGATATTGCAATCTGTACAGAAAATAGTACATTTTCTACACCTGGGTAAGATTATATTTTGCAATAACTTATAAGTTAAATCTTTTGTTTATTGATGATAAGCCATTCACATAAAATTAAATTCTTGTTAACACATTCAGTGTGGGCGGTATGAAATCGTACCATGCCTTAAGCGGCCGGTATAAAATCATACCGCTAAGCATTGCTTATCTTAATGTTTTAGTGTGAGATCAGCTTTTATTGAAGGTTGATGTGTTATTCGTAGTTTGCCAGACTTGTTGAACGTTTTTTCGGCATCAGTTTCAACTTATAGATCTTTTCGATATTTTTGTGCATTACTTTAGTTGAACATGTTTTGAGTGTGTTTATTTGATTATATTGTGTTTTTGTTTTGATTTTATTTAGTTTTTTATTTGTTTTATATTTATTTTTAATTAGTTATGGCCTCTGCACAGTTTAATGACGATGAGTTTGACAGGTCAGGTAATCAGAGTTCTGATGATTTTGGTGAGATTAGTGAAGAAAGTGAATATGAAGACACGGATTTAAATCCGGTCTGGTCTAACAATACATTTGGCCTAAAATGTATTCCCTTTACTGGAAGTAACAAACTTCTCCAACCCATTCCAGGAAATAACAAGTCTGTTGACTGGTTCTTTCTGTTATTGGACGATATTTTCCTACAAAGTATCTGCGATTTTACTAATGCATTTGCATTGGTATTATTTAGTGGTCCATCAGCTCAACCTGGTTCTAGAATTAATAAGTTTCAAGACATTACTATACCAGAACTTAAAATATTTTTAGGCCTATTGTTACATATGGGCTCTATAAAATTAAACAGATACCAGGATTACTGGAAAACATATAGACTCTACAACATACCTATATTTAGGCAGTACATGAGCCATGATCGATTTTGTCATCACTTTTCAAATCCTACAGCTAAATCAAATAAAAGCCTTCAAAAGATATCGTTTTTAGTTGATTACTTCAACTTTAAGATGTCTTGCATATAATCCCCTACAAAGGAGCTATCCCTCGACGAAGCAATGGTTTTATGGAGAGGCCGCCTCCAGTTTCGGCAGTATATCAAAGGGAAACGGCATAAATACGGAATTAAGCTTGACACATTGAGTGAACCTGAGGGCTTGTGTCTACGATTATCAGTATATGGAGGGAAAAACGATATTCTTGGAGGAAAGGGGCATATGTCAAAAGTTGTTATGCACTTGTTGAGTGGTCTTCTCTACAAAGGACATTCCATTTATATGGATAATTTCTACAATAGTTTTGCCCTGACTAGTAAACTGTTGGCCCACAACACATGTGTTACTGGCTTTCTGTGATCTGACAGGAAAAACAACCCTACTAAAGTGACCAAAGCTATCCTGGCAAGAGGGGAAATGAAGGCTTAGTATTCCGAATGTGTGATGGTAGGACGATGGAAAGATAAGAGATATGTCTTCAATATATCCTCTGGATTTTTAGAATGACATGGTTACCATCATAAATAGGCGAAATAAGGAGAAGATAAAGCCCCTTCCCATTGTACAGTATAATGCCCACATGAAGGGAGTTGATTGCGGTGATCAGATGCTCTCATATTATCCCTGTGAGCATAAAAGCATCAGGTGGTACAAAAAAATATTTGTACATATGCTCCAAATGATGGTAATAAACACCTTGGCACTGTACAATATGCACAACCAGGAAAGGAAAAAAAACACCATTGTATGTGTTTCACAACGAACTCATTGGAGCATTGCTGCCGCCAAAAGTCGATCTTTCTTTGAGGACACCATCAAAGAACTTGCTGCACCAACTAATTAAAAATGATGTTCAAAATGCAAGTGGTGTTAGAGCTAGGAAAAGGTGTAAAGTTTGTTCAGAAAAAGTGTACAGAAGAGGACCATTTATGTCTGTTCTGTCTGCCCTGGGAACACAGCATTCTGTCCAGTAGGGTGCTAAATCAAAACACTTTTCACGGTCGGACATAAAATAGGAAGAAAATTTATGATTGGTAGTGCTGTAAATATTTTTCATAAACATATAATAACGTAAACTTTGTATTTTTAGTTAATGTGAAATATAATAAGACTGCAACCACAGTTCAGGTTTGTGCGGTATAGCGCGGCAATCAGGCGGTACGATATCGCACCGGTAATAGTGACTATACATAAAAATGTGTTCCAAGCCCTAAAAAGACATTCTAAGGCCTTTACTATGGACAAAAACACATTTGGTAAGTTAAATAAAAAAAAAAAAATTAGCGTCTGAGCATGTTATTTTAATTAATAATACTTAGGAATAGCAGCGAACATGTTAATGAGCAAATACAAAGTTGATGTTAAAAAAAAAGTTATCATTAGTGAAAAAATTGTAGGCAAAGTAGATTTTATAGTCATTGTAAGTAGATTTTAAAATGAGTCCTCAAATTTATTGAACAATTGATCGGGAGTTGCTGCACATGAGGTAATGATGTTAATAGGTATTGCTACATCAATATTGATGCATCGTATTGGCTCAGCCCTAACTCTTATCTCAGTTAAACTCTTGTTTACATAACCAGTTTCATGTTTCAGTTAACCAGTGTACTTTCAAAAATCCAAAATAATATAAATCAACTTGTAAAGGCTTGTTATTTGTTATATATCTGATGAAGTAGTTAATTTTATTAGTTGATGGAAAACTCGGTTCCTGTGACCATGTTAATTACCAGTTGAATGAATAATGAAAAAAGTCAGCAGTTTTTTTCCTATTTAACTATACAACTGCACTGTGTTTACTTCTTCCACAATCAGAACAGAACTGGCTGCTTCTGATAAGAGTACAAATTGTAATGCTGTTCTGTCTACACTCTGATATGTATTTCTGTGTTATATGTTAGTGCAATGTAAACAACAGGAAGGATAACTTGTCAATAGCCCTTTGAGGTCAAAACTGTGGTCATTGATTGAAAATAAGAAGTCATGAAAATAAAGTTAATATTTATATGCAATATAATGCATTGCATGTTATGTAGGATCACAGTGAACAATTGCAAAATGTTTCATTGACTATTCTGCAATATACCATAATTACCACCACATATTCTGCATAAAACTGCATTATAGCTACTGTTGGATTTTCAAAATATTCTACATTGTAGTAGACATATCCTTCACACAAATACAACCTTGTGTGACAGAACGCAATCTTTACTTTTACTGAACAAATCTTCATTGAAATCAGAATGTCAAAAATCTAAAATTAGTTCATTATGCCCAATTTGGGTTGAAAGTCATCAGCGTGTTGTATTGTGCTTACTCTAATTTTATTGAGATTCAACATTAAAGTCATATCCCAAATATTTATCAGATACAAATTATTCAAAATATGACTTAAAATTGCATAGCATAGAAACCATACCTGCCCCTACTTTTCTAAGATGAAGGCAATGTTACATGAAATTCCCCTTTGCAGTAAAATTCCTCCTTTAACACTTTCACCTAATTGAAAGATGATTCAATTGAATTTAGTTTTAGATTATACATATAAGTATAATTGTTTTTATAACTATCATTTTTGTAGGCCTATGTTTGAAATTATGTACTAGGTATAGGGATGGTGGATGAATAATAATATTTTATGACCTGTGCAAATAATAGATTTGAAGTCCTGAAATTCTGCAATTTAAAGTCATTTTATGTTAGTGATTGATCTAAAAAATAATGTTTTCCTTGTAACAGAATATAGTTCACAACACATTAATAATAATAATAATAATAATAATTATTATTATTATTATTATTATTATTATAAATAATTAATAAAATTTAGCATGCTTCCTACTCAAAATGATACTTCTTTATACATTTTTTTAGACCAGTGGTTTTCATTTCATGGTTCTTGATACAAAGTCTGGCAGCACCCAGTAAAAAGTTGCAAAATATTTCTATGTGATGAAAAACATAAATCAAGAGTTACATGTCTAGTATGTTTGTATATCACAGGACCTAAGCTTGGCACCAGTGTTATCCATTTTGTATAAGTGCTGACTCTGGCCTTAGTATATGAACTAATAATACAAACATTGTCCTTCTTACTGCAAACTAAGTAGTCGTGCTGACACTATCCTTCCTGCTACGAACTAAGTAGTAGCACTGATGCTACCCTTCCTACTGCGAACTAAGTAATAGCACTGGTGTTATCCTTCCTGCTGCAAATTAAGCAGTAGCACTGATATTAAGTTACGACTGATTAAGTTACTATTAAGCAGTGAGTAATTGCACACTAAGTTTGCAGTTACTGTCCTAACTTTGTCCTTCCTACTGAAAACTAAGTAGTAGCATTAATATAAAAATATACAAATATAAATATATAATATACAAATATAAAAATATCAAGTAATTTTGAACTCTACTACTTACTAGTAAATAAATAGTTTATTGGTATTTACTATAATCAGTTGGTATTTGCTATTATACTGAGTGGCTCTGCTGGCTAATTTAGATTATTATTCTCAAAATCAAAGGTGTTTGTTCATTTTATTTTTTATTTTTATGTACAGTGGTATATACAAACATTTATTATATTAAAATGCAATACTTTTGGTGTTCATGTTTCAATAATTAATTGTTACTGCACTGTGTAAAACCATGTTCAGGGCAAAATTTGGAATTTTCTGTTCAACGCCAGGAGTAGCTGTAGTGAGGAGTGTGAAGAAAAAAGTAGCTGCACAGATGTTGTTCACTGGTTTGCCTATAACCAGTGAGGAGGCTTTGCAAGCAGGACTTGTCAGCAAGGTTGTTGACAAAGACAAACTGGGTAAGTAGTCTATAGACTCATGTACAAAACCTTGAAAATTAGCTCCAGTATGATTGTGACTGACTCCTCTCTTCTATTAATGCTACTGTGTCCATCTTCATTGTCTCCAATTCTGTAGTAATTTCCATCATCTTGTTTCGACTTCCTTGAACATTCCATGTACTATAATTCTTGAACCGTTTTCTTGCCTTAGGTCGTTGTCCCTTAATTCCATCCTTTCTGAGGCTATCCCTAGACTTTTTACCAGTAATATCATTTTTATAAGTGTTGGATCTCTAGTCCAACACCTCAGCCACCAACATGGAGGACCAGGGTATCTCTCTTCGACTGACTCCTCACTCAATAGTCAAGGGTGGCCTCACCTGTCTGTCAAGGGTGGCCCTACCAGTAGCTACGCTACCACCGGCATAGCTCTCCAGATCATTGGAGTACACAAGTCCCTTCACCTGGCAAAAGATGGAATTTGGTATGGATCAATTAATGTGTAATGGTCATGTCCAACAGATGAACCAAGTGCGACTGCCAAACAAGCAATGGAGTGGGGGCAGACCTTAAAAAGGGCAAGAGGAAGACCAAGGAAGAGCTGGATGGAAGGAATCTGTAAAGCTATGAGCGATAGAAATTTATAAAACGGACGATGGGAAGATCGGAAAGAGTGGAATCTGGGCATCGGACGTCGCTGCACGTTTTAACTGATATTATTATGATTGTGACATTGAACCCTCTTATATATATATATATATATATATATATATATATATATATATATATATATATATATATATATTTTTTATTGCTTTTAAAATGTAATAAATTTGGAACCCAACCAATTTACACATGAATGTATTTGAAAATTATTTTCTGACTGGTCAGAATATTTTTGTTCAATCATAATTAGTTTTACATCCGACTTCTGCCAAATTTCATATATCGCTTGCATTAATTAGTGTAAAGTGTATAATTTATCAATTCATTATTGCTTAATGGCGTTTTGTTGGCCTTCGTACATAATATTGGCCTACAAGTTGTGGGTCTGATCTGTAATCATTTCTACACTGCCTTCAGTCAAGATAAAAGTTGTTATTTAACA
This sequence comes from Callitettix versicolor, assembly GCA_022606455.1. NCBI lineage: Eukaryota > Metazoa > Arthropoda > Insecta > Hemiptera > Cercopidae > Callitettix > Callitettix versicolor. The sequence continues at coordinate 56,115,674 of CM040184.1, read as the reverse complement.
AGTAATCATGCCAGACTTGTCCAGGTCTTGGTATTTAGGACAGAGAATCTGTATTTTAAAAATAGTCTTCGGCTTTTATATTTGCAATTAGTTTCTCCATATTTTAATACAATTTTAGCTTTAACAATAAATATCAGTAAAAAAAAGTAGAAACATCCTCAGAAGAGGAATTTGTAGACACTTGCTTAGCAAAATATTTAGACAGTTATTGTGTTATTGCTGTGTAAACACTTCATGTTTAATTTGTTTTTATTTTAGGTTCATACGCATTGTTGTATTACAAGCAGTCTAAGTAGATGTCAAGCAGCCATGTTCTGTCATTTTGATTCATTTGATGCCTTGTCTATTTGTAGAAAGAGGAAGTCTGTGGTCTATATTAGCAGTCTGAACTAGTGATATTGATGTTTGCATAACAAAGATACTTTTAAACCGGAACAGTTGAAATCAAATGATTTAGATATTTGGAATCAGCTGCGCACAATTGTTTTGCATATTTGGACATCACCAAATGTAGATGTGGGATATGAATCTGATTCCAATTATGAATGATATGCATATGCTTATAATTATGTCAACCATCTACAGCCAAACTTAATAAAGTACGGTTTATTTTATTTTATTTTTATTGTCTGAACTAAATAATGTATACTTTTAACTTTTCAAGTTTGTCAAGTTAAATAAAAAAGTTTCAGTATTGGGATTTGAACTCAAACAGTAAGTTTCACCATAGTTTCATGAACAGAAATTATACCATTGAGCCATGAATGCATTAGAAATAAGTACATATCGTAAATTCAAGTTTTTTAAAATCAATTTACATGATTGTCTTTTGTAGTTTGTCACCAGATTCCTTAAAAAATTTATTAACTTTGGTAAACTGAACTTATCAACTATTGGTAAGGAAAAACTAGTACTTTGGTAGTTGATCAAGCAATACTTGTTTGTTGCAGAAGAGGAATTGGATAAGATTACAGCTGCAATCAAAAATAACAGTCGCTCAGTAGTGACATTAGGCAAGAGGTTTTACTATCTGCAATTGGAAAAGGATGTAATGACTGCTTATAGGTTAGTAAAAGACTTTTTACTGTTCCATAAATAATAAATAATATGGTGAGAATGTCTTATTTCAATATAGTACAAAACATAATAAGTACAGTATTAATATGAAATTCATGTGTACTAAATTTGTTCAATTATGACTGTACATTACTGGCTCTAGTTTGGTGGCCTAGTTGATAGTGTACTAGGCTTTCACCCCGAGGACCCAGGTTCGATTCCTGGCCAGGGCTTGGCATTTTCATATGCTATATTCATCCCATCGTCTGCATTAGCCTAAGTGTGCACAATAGTCGGATGTTAAACACAAAAAAAAAATTGGTATTAAAGCAAAGTGCTACTGCAACTGAACGAATTGGTTTGTGTGATTTCATGTGGCATCAGCTACTACTGTATTGTCATGACATTGGAGATTAACCAAATGTTAATGAATAACGGTTAGCTCTGTATGATAGAAGTACAGTATATACGTCGTCACATATAACAAAGGCAAACTTGCTAAATTTGGTGTTTTGTTTTTACTTTGATTGATAAAAAAAAAATACAATTCATTACAAAAGATTCGTCACAAACTGAGTGATTAATCGTTGTTAGGTGTCTGGGCAAGAGAAGTGAACTCAATAAAAATTATTGAGATTTTTATTGTCTGTGAATCTGACCTGATCTATTTTAAATATCAAATTTATTTTGCTTGGGTTCAGTTGTTCAGGCAATATTAGCATTATTATTGAATAATAAAGTTGCACACTATTGGTTTTGGCCTGCTAAAGACTAGTCTGATACATTTTGAAAATAAATTTTGGTTGAATTTCTTTGTTAGCCATTATTTAGTTCATTTAGTTATTCTTCATCTTCTTGCTACATATCCCTTTATTACACTACCAATGATGGGTGTACTAACCTTAGAAGTTGCTCTCATGATCAGAGTCCTGTAAACTCTAGGATCTTATCCTGTGGAATTTCCAGTCATTTGGACATTATCCGAATATTTAGTAACTTTCTTGCTCCAAAAACTTAAATTTCAGATGTTCTGAAGTTTACATTTTTTTATGAAGAGGTGACATTCTATGTACCAATCCTGTGCATGTATTTCCTAAAATAACCATGCCTCACAATCATGGCATCTTGGCACTTTAGTTATATTGCATCTACTAAGCATAAGTAAGCTAAATACAGTGTGTTCAGGGGGTCCATGAAGAGTAAGCCTACTCATCATTAGTTCCACTGTATCTCTTCCTTAATACACTATAGAAATGTTCAGGTCCTGTGAATTTCAATACTGATGCTCAATTTCATGATTAAAGTAATAAAAACACAGTTTTAAGTTAATAAGTGAGTAATAGATTGTATTTCATAGTTTTATAGATATAAGGTAAGTTATACTACAGTATTTCAATTGTATTAAGTAAATACAAAATCATTGTTTTTTTCAGACTTGGCTCAGATGTTATGGTTAATAACTTATCTTTGGCTGATGGACAGGAAGGGATAAAAGCATTCATGGAAAAGAGAAAACCTCAGTGGAGCCATAACTTTAATAAAGCCTAGCCACTTTGATTACATGTATGTAAATTTTTTTGTTGTATAAATATATTAATTACGAACTTTAATTGATATTATTTAACCTTCTTTTGGATTCATTATAACCCAAGATCTTTACATTAGAATTCCAGTTTTGCAATTAAGCTATTAATGTTTTGACCGCCATGCTTTTTAGCATGACTTGTGACGGACACCAAACTAAGACCTATGTGATACCACTACAGCTACCTATAGCTGTTTTTACACAAGAATACATTAAAAAAATGATCTTCACCTTATCAATAAAAGGTTAGATGATGAATTGGTGTTCAGAATTAATTGAGGTGCTAAAATTAGTTATTTATATATATATATATATATCCCTGAAATCCTTTTTTTTAATGTATGTTTTTCAATCAGTACAGGTAACACTTTTTTTAAGCATAAAAACTTTAACTTATTTGCATTTTGTGTTCAGCATGGAAAATAACTTTTTTTCATGTTGGTCTAAAGTAGCCCTGTATATAAGACAAATACAAAAAAAAAAAAATTGGGAGCCAATGTTAGTACAAAGTGAATAGAATAGTTTATTAAGCATTGTGAATTCATACATTCTGATGCAACAAAGTTATTCAAAATATGATCGTTAAATAATAAATAAGATAGTTAAATATTTTTAACGATCACTATCCACTATTTTTGACTGTGCATAAAATGAGAAACAAAGATTCTAAACATATTTTCAAATCATTGAGTTATAGCAAGATGAAAGATACAGCAGCTTATGAAAATTGGGAGTCAGTATTGTCCATGCAAGATCCTAATGTTGCTATTGAGTCTTATATAGATATTATTTGCCAATGTATAAATCTGTCAAGTATTAATAGGAACATAGTATCCAAGACATTAGTAAAGATTGGATTACAAGTGACATTTAAGATCCTGTATAATTAAAGAAGATTTATATAACAAATGTAAATCTAATCCGGATAATGTTCTACTAAAAACTCAATATAAAAATCATGCGGTTTTATGATAAATTGGTTACAGATGTGAAAAACAGATATGACTGTGGTTTGATTGAAAGTAATTTAAATAGTCCAAGAAATCTGTGGAATATTGTCAACTCTAAATTGGGTAAAAATACAAAAAAAAATTGTATTAAATACATTTATGATATTAATAATTACAAAATATTTAATCCAATTGCAATATCTAATGTTATGAACACTTATTATTGTAACATTGGTATTGAACTTAGAAACAAGATTCCACAACCAGATGCTCAAATTAAATGACCAACTTTCAATCCTAATACAATTTTTATCACTCCAACAAATTCATCTGAAATCTTGAATATTATTTCAAAAATGAAACTTAAGAATGGTGGAGTTGACAATATTCACTCAACATAATTGTTGCCTTTTCATCATTGGTTTGTCAAGCCATTGGTTTATATTATTAACTTAAGTATTGAAAAAGCAATTTGGCCTGATGCGCTTAAAATGGCTGAAGTTAAACCTATTCATAAAGGCAAAGATAAACATACTATTTCAAACTATAGACTAATATCATTGATATCTAATTTTAAAAAGATTTTTGAAAAGATTGTATATACAAGAATTGTGAATTTTATCTATAAATACAAAATTTTATCCAATAAGCAATTTGGCTTTATGAAAAATCTGAGTACCAAAGATGCCTTAAACCATGTAACTAATTTAATTTATGAAAAACTTGATAGAAGTATTCCGATTGTGGTTACGTTTTTGGACTTAGCTAGCATTCGATACTGTGAACAATAAAATATTATTGAATAAATTATATTATATTGGTATAAGAGGGGTAGGAGCACTAAACACCAAAACTATGTAATACTGACAGATTCCAAGGCAGCAGTGCAGGCCCTATCATCATCAGCGGGCAACAATCTTAAAGAAATACATCAAATGTTATGAACGCATCAAAGATTAAGCAGAAATATAGTGTTCCAATGGATCCCTTCTCATGTAGGTGTGCCAGGAAATGAGGCTGCAGATGAGCTGGCAAAGAAAGGTTCACTCGTACCCTAACACAAACATTTGCCCAATCCAAATAAGGCAAAAGCCAAGCTCAAAAGTACAATGAAGAAACATGTATTGTGTATATATATATATATATATATATATATATATATATATATATATATATATATATTTTGTACTAGCCCCACAAACAGGTATTTTATATCTCTTTGGGTTATTTACCTTTGTAAATCTTATTTATATATGTGTAGTAATGTAATGTACTGGTTTAAATAAATAATAAATATTTAGGATTATGACTTATTCTTCCCGCAGTGGTCTATCATCTCACCTCAAAAAAGCCTACCGCAGTTTCGAAACTCTATAGTTTCATCTTCAGGCCATTATACAAAATGTTAAATCCCTCTGTCGAGGTCATCACAAAGTCAAACAAAACATTAAACATACATCACAAACACTGAGCACAATTACACATTTAAAATATTCATCATGAAATTCGGCTTGGCCAAGCTACATGCGCGACTCCTACAGTCCGGAATGTAACGACATACGAGTCGCGAGTGTAGCTTGGCCAAACCGAATTTCATGATGAATATTTTAAATGTGTAATTGTGATGTGTTTTAATGTTTTGTTTAACTTTGTGATGACCTCAACAGAGGAATTTAACATTTTGTATAACGGCCTGAAACTATAGTTTCGAAACTGCGGTAGCCTTTATGAGGTGAGTTGATAGACCACTGACAGGAAGAATAGTCATATTCCTAATCATTTGAATATGTTGTCCGGTGGCTATGTTACAATAATGAAAATAAATATTTCTTTAGGCATAATGTTTGATTTTCATAAATTTAAGCTTCAAATTTAAAAATATGTGAATAAGTAGTTAGTTGAAAAATCCATGGAAACAACTAATTATTATTAAGAATTTTGCCTAGTTAAATCACATACTGTAATTCACATAGATAAATTAGAAATTAATTACATTTGGAAACTTTCAAAATCTGTGTGAGATTGTCAAATTACAACTTTCATATGTAAGTAATCAAACAAATGATTTATTATTGGAAGGTACAATTTCGTAATTGTACTTTAAGATTCTGAATATCATCACTTATTTTAGACTGTTGTATATAAACAAACAGGAAAATAAAACCAATTTTCATTAAATTGAATTGTTAAAAAAATAATGTGATTTTCAAACGTAAAATATGAGTATAAAAACTTTAAATTTAGTAATCTTGCAATTTTTGTATGCACTCCATTAATAAGCTAATTTTTCAATTTTTAACCTGACTGAAAATGCAAAATAATTTATCTTTAGCCAATAGGCCATACAATTTCACTTGATTTCATGGTTACATATTTAATAAAGTTTAAATGCAGTTTTTTCTTAACAACATTGTGCCATTCATCTCTATAACCTGCCCTTTTTTAATTAATTTTTCACACTGTAAATCAGTTGGTCACTTTCTTTATTCTGAAACCATTACTTTTTAGGTAGTTCATTTTATTTATGCAAATCATTTCAGTAAATAGAATCTTTCTGGGCAGTTTTATTGTGCAATCAAACCACTCCATTCTCCTGAACTGCAAACTTAATTGCACTTCATTCTGCTAGTGAAATTCCAGCTTACATAAAGATTATAAAGCTCATTTTGTCAATGACCTTCTATAGATTTAAGACTGGATATTAATATCTTCCTCGCAAAAGTTTAGAAGTAAACATTACTTTATGTGGACATAGCACTTTCTTCTATTGGAAAAAAGAGAAACTTACAATAGCATGAATAATATGTAAAAAAAAGTATCATGTTTGCTATGTACAGAAGTGTACCTTGAAATGAATTTGAGTTTACTAATGAGCTGATATTTCTATGTGCATTCTGTTCACGGCTATGACTTTTTCTTATGAAACTAAGATACATGAAGTCAAAATCTGATACTGATTCTTTTTTTAATTTAATATTAATTTCTTTAAAACTGTATTAAAATAAGTTAATAAGTATTTATAGTTAAATATAGCCGAACCTCACTAATTCGAATCATTTCAAAAAGCTCTGTAATCTAATTATTTTTCATTTTTTTGAAAACTCTATATTATTCATATAGAAATGAGAACATAATTTGAAGTGTTTTGGAGACCTTACCTGACTTCTATAATTTTAATTTCATAAATGTTTGAACTTTACAATTCGAAATCAACCACTATAGTTCAAATTATTGTGTTTTACCTCTACATTTAAAAAAAACGACAGATTAAACAAATGTATGCAACAACAACATTCCATTACTGGTGTCCAATTGCACTGGTATTGTTTGTGTCAGTCATTACTTAACCTGTGTATTTGCATAATCTTGTTAGAAACATTCAAAATTAAAATGATTCCTAGACTGGGAAGTTGTAAGTGTTAGAGTGTAGAAGAGAAGGTTAACACGATAGGTGTACTGAAAAGTAACACAAAAAAGGATATAGTAAATTAATATAAAATACCTAGCAGCTCTGATTACTATTCTCAAATAGGAAGATGAAATAAAAAAAGTGATTGAAGGTACGTTAGATTATGAAAAGCTGAATTGCCTGATGTGGAAGAATGCCTAGTAAAATGATTTAAGCAGTGCCTTAAGCAATATTAACGAGAGAAAGCAAGCAATATTCAAGACAATGTATTCCCTGCTATTGTGACTATTGACATTCAAATGTTCAATTCTTTAAAACAGCGTAAAATAAATTTTTTTCAGAACAATTAATACTAATGTTTTAAAATTGAATACAAAATATATTTTCCTTTATTGACATAGTTCTACTGTATATACAGCATCATAAAATTAGTTTTTCATCTCTGTATTTCAAAACCTGTTTAAATCAGAACCTCTATAATTTGAATAAAATGAATTTTCCCTTGAGATTGCTATTAGTAGTGTTTGACTATTTACCTTGCACATTTTATAATTATAAATGTGATGTAGCCAAATGTGATACAGTTAAGTGTCCACTTTATTTAATACCAGTTGTGAGTACTTCAGTTTAGAAATAAGATCAGTAATATAAGTGAGCCAGTACAAATCAACATTGAACACTGATTGCATCAGTTTTTTAAGTTTTCACTTTTATCGGCCAGTTCCCTGCCACAATTTAACTGTTGACAAAACAATGATTTTATATAGTTCTTTATCTCTACAAATAAAAATTGCTAATATTTTTAGCATAATAGTGATATATGCCCACAAAATATCAGTTCTATTTCAATTTGTGTAGAATATTAGAGGAAAACATACTCTCTATAGAAAATTTATTTTGGTCTCCTACCAGTGCTTAATCTGAATATCAATAGGCCATTTTCCTTAGCTGAATCATAGCATACATAAGTTTAAGTACAATGTTACAGATTGCTATGTACAAAGACATGCCACCAGTTGATTATTCCTTCAGGCGGTTAGTCACTTTTCAAGGTAAGCTATTGTGTCACCCCTTAATTTTAAAACCTTCTGAATAACCTTATTCATCCATGTACTTTTAGGATGCATTCTCTACCTCCCCCTAATAGATATATATATATATATATATATATATATATATATATATATATATATATATATATATATATATATATATATATATATATTTTTATGTTTTATTTTAGAAACATATATATATATGTTTCTAAAATAAAACGCCAAAATTTGAAATGGTTTCCTTATAGTAAAACAAAAAAAAAGTTCCTTTAAACATGAGTTCCGAAATACTTAGTTTTCCTGATAGCCACCGTTTTGTGTTTTTCACTAAATAATTTTCATCTCGAGAATGTTTTGACTAAGTACGTTGAAATTTGGCATGATACTTACTAAGATAAAGACCTATTATTAATAATAAATAACTTGACTGGTATCTAATATTTTTTAATATGAGAATGTCAAGAGCATTGGACAACTTATGCAGGTGGACAGGCAAACAACCATGGACAGAATTGCCTCTGAACTAACATTTCACATGGGAATGTTGATAGCATTTTTCCTTATTTTTGTACATATTTTATAAAAACTGTACTTGTTCTAAATATGTTAGTTTTCATGCAAAAAATAAAGACAATTATATATATATATATATACAGTCAACCTCGGATATAACGCATATGTATATATATATATATATATATATATATATATATATATATAACACACATATATATAATGCATATACAGTCGACCTTGGATATAACGCATTTGAAGGAACGAAACATATATGAGCGCTGTAAACGAGATAGCGTTATAACCGAGTTTGTAAACGGTGCAATCCTGTATTTCATGAAATAAAAGCATACTTTGTACTGTATACATAGTTAATGGCTATTTTATTACAATTTATTACACATATTTCATATATGCAGTAGGTTGATTTAATTTCCTCTTTAGAACGCCATATACCACGAACTGTTGAACCAGCCAACCCCAATTTTTGACACACATCGATTTGTTTTTCGCCTTTCTCTAAGTATGCGATCACTTCGTTTTAACTCAAATGATAAAGCTTTTCTTTTTGCCATGATATATGCGACAATACAAAATGGAAAACTGAGACCTAACTAACACGAATTATCACTCTGCTACAGTACAGTCTAGTATGTATACATGCAACACAATGCGTTTGCATAGTTTGCATACTCTGTTATAAGAGTTCGGGAGATTGAAGCTTCCCCCCTCCACTAAGGCACACAATATGTGTGTGTGTGTGTGTGTGTGCGCGCGCGCATGCGCGCGTGAAAGAGAGAATTTTTTGCGAGAACAACACAACTTACATTGTTTGTTTAGCTTGCACCAAAATTCTAAGAAAGGGACCTTTTCTATTCTCAACCTTTATTCTAATAATATAACGCAAATTGTATTTAAGTGAGAATAACTATAGGTTAGCAGCTTAGAAAACTGCTAAGAGCACAAGTGAGACAGAGAGGAAAAATGTGTGAGTCAGAGATCATATCCTACTCTGTCACATATAGCTCCTCCCTTTTCCTTCACTATCGCTGAGTAATAATAGTTTATAGACTCAGATTGGCCAACTGTATCCCTGATCTGTTGAAGGGAGCTGGAGGGGAATTCTCCTATGAGAAAGAAGCCGTTTACTAAGTGGCTGAACTATAACAGCAGCATAACAGCATTGTATCCGAGTTCACAAAGCGTTGTAGCCGAGCCTAAAATACACGTACACTTAATATAGGATATTGGAGACATTATGAAAGAAAATAGCACTATAACTGAGTTAGTGTTCTAACCGAGGGCGTTATAACCAAGGTTGTGTGTGTGTGTATATATATATATATATTGTACATCTGTATATACGGCTAAAAGTATAAAATGTAACATTTTTATCATTCAATTTTATTTATTTATTTAACATATGCTACAATTCCACCTTACCATTGTACCATGCACATGTTTGAAATTTTCCCTAAATGTTAATATTTTATTTTGAATAGATCTTGAAGTAAAAAAACCTCGAGGAATAAGAGTACGCAAAATTCCTGAAATTGGACCTAACAATAAGTTTATCTCTTGTGCATTATGGTTAAATAACAACAGTATGCGTTCAATGAAGGATATCACTGTAATAGCTGATAAACTTTTGGAAAAACCAAAGTTTCTTGGTTGGCTAGATCTTTCATTTAATAATATTGATGACATTGATGATGTAAGTAATTACTAATCAGTTAATATTATTATTTTCAAGGGGGTTGTTCAAGGGTATTGTTACAATAATATGTTGTTCAAGGGGGTATAAAAGTTAACAAAAAAATATAGTATTTTTCTTTTAGTTCAGAAATTGCTGTAATTTTTGGTTTCAGTAGAAAAATTTATTCACTGCAGAATTCAAGTTATTGTGATTAAGAAATTAAAGTTATGAAAAAACTTGTTCTTATATATGAACTAATGAGTGCTAATGCTAGTGCACTTGATTGTATTTCAGTAAGAGAGGTGTAGAAAAACTCTGTTAACCCATTACCAACAGGAAAGAGAGGGATGCTAAAAGATTGTATTATCAGAGATACACTTAATTTAAAAAAGAGTGTGATATAAATTAGTGGTTTTTAACAGAACTTTTTTCTTCAGTATTGTTATCATAATACATTTCAGCATGAAATATTTTTTATCAGTACTGTTACTGTTAATTTTAAAATGATATGTTTTGACAAGTTTAAATAAAGTATAAATTGATAATGCAATCACTGAATGTCAGATTGATATGCTTTCATTAGATTCTTACATTATTTTAATCCCACAGCTGCACTATTGCTAAATCTAAGGCAACTCAGTGTAATCTGAATCTGTATTGCATTCTAATGTCTACTGCATGTACTGAAGCAGATTAACATATCACAAGTTGGCACCAGTTGGTTTTTAATACTATTGCAAACATTTATGAAGAACATGTTTATCTATTATTTTTGGTCAATAATTTGTTTACTATTTATGTGTACAGTGTTTTCACAGAGTAATGAGTCAGGCAAGTTCAATCATATACAGTAATGCATTACAAAGTATACAATTACCAATAATGGGACTGTTAGGCCACATATAGTATCAAACCCTTTGCACTTAGGTATGGTTTTTAAAATATGGAAAGTGGTACTGCTCGCAGTCATTAACTTGGCAAATTGGAATTTTTGTGCAAGTTATGTTCCACTCAGATTGGATGGCTAACAGTACTGGTCAAGTTAAAACCCCTTCAATGCATGGCCAGTAAGGCTAGCCAAACAAAATGTTATGCTTTTATATGAATTTAATTGTTTCATTTTGCTTAGATTGTGCCGTAACCTATCAGGAAACTTTTCAACAAAGTGATTCTCACCTTATCTCCATTCTATGTATTGTCAGCACAAGGTAAATTTAACTGTACTGTGTTGGCTGCATTTGACTTTCCAGTGTCAATCAAGTTAGACACAAGTGTAGTGTTTGCTAAGTATTCAATATTACAAAAAAATTAGCTATAAATAACAATATTTTTATAACTAAACCAAAACACTTATAATTAAAAATATATATTCTCTGTCTTTATATCAATAAAAAGTGTTTTTTTAAAGTTATTAATTTTGCTGACAGAGCGGCAAGTCAGGCAAGCCATCCAACCTGTAATACTGTTAACACTTTAAATATGCCTTACTGAATGAGAGTGGGGCCAGCAGTACTGGCCATCCAAGTGCAAAGGGTTAATTCTTTGTAAATGTACAAATACAAACAGTAGAATTTGCAAAAGAAAGTATAGTTCATTTTGTAGGTTTTTACACATAGTTTATTCACTTTTCATTTAAAAGGGGAGAATAATTTTAAATTATATGATTAAAATTATTTTAAAAAAGAAATTTCTGCTGTTATGTTCTTTTTTCAATTTATATTTTTACAGCTGTTATTTCAAATTTTGTTTACGAAAACACAGATATTTTTATAGCTGAAAAATTTAAATCATTAAATTTAAATTAGCAAGATGTACTGACTGGATTTATAAGCTCAAAGAAATTTGTGGGTAAATTTTAATTTACATTTTTGTGCTGTCTCATAAACATAAGTAAACATAAATTTGTTTATAACAGATTTATGGAAAATCACTGTTTAAATTTGTGATATCTGAAAAACGGAAATTTTCATCAAAGTCAAATGTTTGCACATTTACAATAGATTTATTTTTACAGTATGTATGAAAAAAAGAAATTTGAATAATAAAATGTTATCATAGCATTAATTACTTTTTTCAGGAAATTTGTCAGTTTCCAGAGTTAAGGATACTGTACTTGCATGGCAACAAAATAAAGAATATGGTAGCTGTGAACCGATTAAAGAATATTTCAACTTTAAGAACTCTAACATTACATGGTAACCCTATAGACTCAATACCTCAGTACAGAACATATATTGTTAATATTTTACCTCAGATCACAACTCTAGATTTTGTTTCCATTATAAACTCTGAGAGAAAAATTGCGGCTCCTGCTGGATACCTGGAATCAATAAAGACTAAATAATTGAAAAAATAGTTATTCATGTACTAATTAATAGTGTTACTTATTTATTCATGAAGAACAATAGATGATGTATAAATATAATTAAAAGTATATTAAAAATGCATTCATTTTTTATTTATTTTTTAAAATTTGTTATTATGGACTATTTAACATAACTTTTACTAATTGTTTATTATGATAGATCATGGAATGTGCATTCCCTGACTTCTTGTCTGTCTTACCCCTTTCAATAAGATCTTTTTTATTTTCTTTGATATGAGCAGTGCCGGCCTTGGGAAGGGAGTGAAGTCAGACAGCGCCCAACGGTGCCAGCTCAGTTAGGGCGCCGCTGTCAATGTTTTTAAAGTTATCAATAATTTATAATAATATTATAATAAATTATAATATTATATTTAAATAAATGTTATTTTTACAATAATAATCATTAAATGATTTTCAAATTTATTTAAAAAGTATATGTGTACCCATTTTTATTAGATATCTTAAAAATGCGTCCCTTACATAGGCACCATAGTAAAATTTACTCGACCTGTCTAAAAGGTTAAGGCCGGCACTGGATACGAGCTTATTGCTTATGCTACTTTTTTTTAATGAACCAGTCTCTGTCATGCATTTCTTCTCTTATTTTTATTTCCTCTACATCTTAGAATATTTACTTTATTTGAAGAGTTTAGTTTCGAAATGTCCTTTGTCCACTGGATGATGAAATCAAGATTTTTATTTATATCTATTCTTTATATATAACCTATAGAAAATATAAGTGTATTTTTAATCAAAACAACCTATAAATAATAAATATTTGAGTTTAAATATGTGGTTTGGAATCAAAATGTCTTTTGTCCAACCAACATGGCCAACTAGAATTAACTACTGAAGGATACAAAATGGCCTTCAGTACTTTAGTAAGTGAATGGTGTTTGTTCACTTTAGTTTCAAACTGTCTTTTGTCCACTGAGAAATCAACATAACAATGTTTAGAAAAATACTACAAATAATATTAATTCTGTTTGTGTTTCTTTGTTTCATGTGTATTTTAAAGAGTGGTAACCCTGCTTGTAAGCAGGAAATTCTTTATTTGTGATTCTTAGGATAGGTTATGTTGAAGTGTTGTTTAGAAGTTACTCCTTTAAGGTATCTGAATTTTGTATGTTTTGATAGTGATTTTGTGTCATATATTAGTATTAGATTATATTTTCGTAGTACCGTATATAGTTTTTTATATTTTAGTAATTTTACCACTGAAAAGGCTTTTTTCAATATATTATGACTTTTTATTATTATTCCTAATAAATATAATATTGATTTTCTTAAACATTGATCTAAATTTTGAAATAATTAAATATTTTTTCTGACTCATTTCACTTAAATAAAAAATATTTGTTTAATTTTAATTTATATTTTTTATTTTATTAGTGTTTCAATAATATTTATTCAATATTATTTGTTTATAATATTTATTCAATAATATTTATTCAATAATAAATGAGATATTACTATGATTTTTGCTGTACAGTGCCAAATGCTAACATTTTTTTTAACAAACTGTCCTTTCCTCATTATTTTTATTTTCAAAACGTCTCTTGTCCACTCTTCAGATTCAAAATGTCCCTTGTCCATAGAGATTTATTTATTTATTAATAAACTAAAAGTGAAAAAGCCTTTTCCTTTGGTATAAAATTACCTAGAGACATAAAGTATAATTTAAACACTTATTCAACATTATATTAAAAAAAAATTCCACCTGAAAATGTTTTTTGTGATTTCTTGAAAAATTTTCAACAATGGGCATAGGACGTTTTGAAACTAGAGTCCTGATTTATGGTATTTATATCTTTCTGTATTTCGTTTTTTTAGCACATTACCACAAGAAAATGAGCTATTAGAATGGCCATCATCACATGCCTAATTTGGAGGGGGAGCAGAGGGGTAGTACCTTTGTGCATTAGTAGGCTAGTAAAGGTTGAAAGGTTTGGCACATACTTTAATATTGAAACTCTTAATTAAAATTTTAAAATAGGCAAAATCATAAATACAAAACATTTTATTTACTACATTAAGAAAATAAAATGTTGCCAAAGTTAATAAACAGCTATTGAAATGAATTAAATTACATATTTATTGCTTTAAGTAGTGAATGAAAAAGGGCAGATTAAATTTTGGTAATTTGAATTAAAGGTTATATCCTATTATTATTGACATATTATTTCTTAATCATGATCTGCTATCCTAGGTTGGGATAATACAGAACTACCAAAGTTAATTAAGGTTAGTTAATTTTAAATGATAGGATATTTTATAAAATAATCTTATATGGACTTAACAAAGAGGCATTACTATTTTTCTAATTTTATCGACTACAGGAGTAAAAACTAACAAACAAAAACATGCTAACTACTAGCGCTACTACCCATGAGACCTGTAACTAAACTAAAAACTTCTATTGATGTTTTGTAAAATCAGCTGTTCAGACTTGCGCAATAGATTGGCCACGCATGGCAGTGGCAGTGATGAAGTGGCGTCTGCTAATGTTGTTTGCTAACGTACTTTAGTGTTGTGTGTTGTAAAAGGTAATGTGTGATTATTTATTTTATTATTGTTTCTCTCTTATCTAACCATTGTACTCGTAGTTAATCAAACAAATAACAGAATATTGTATGAAGTAAAACGTAGTTTTAAACGTATTTAGAATACAAAGATAATTTTCTATTCAATAAAGCTTGGCGGGATTCTAGGTTTTGCAATATTGAACTTTTGATTTTAAATAAATAAAATCTTTTATTATCGCGATATTGAAAAAAATTTGCATCAAGCATTTTACATTAGCATACTCTTAACGAGTGGTTTTGTTCAATAATAAATTTATTGACTTGTCATTGAATCACATCAGTTATTTGTTATTGTTAAATTTAGATAATAGTTATTGTAAGATTAAGTAAGAGTCGTGCACACAACATGATTAAGTAGGCTTAAACATAAATATTTAAAGTTGGAGAAATTTAAATCAATAATTAATTATATGTAACATTCAACATGCACTTTTTTCTGAAGGTGCGTTGTTGCAAACCTCATGACCTAACTAACGTTTTTGAAAGGACGCTAATTTCACCCTAAAATATTTATTAGTTTAAAGCAACTAAAAAGTGTTTACGAGAAAATACAAAATGTAACACATTAAAGCAAGATGGAAGTGCCTAGTAGTATGCTTAGTACTGTAGTAGTATATTTATTGATTGGAAAAAAGAAGCAAGTTTTCCGGTACTTAATAAATTAGAAATAATGTTATTTTAAAATGTTTATTTAAAAATTCTTTTTTTTTTTGAAAATAAAAATTGAAAAAATACAATTTTAATAAACTTTGTGTTAAATAATCTATTTAAAGGTTCTAATAGCCTCCTGCAATTTATAAAATTATACTTTAATAATTAAGGTTATATTTTTAACCTACAACTGTAAAATAAACCTACAATATTTTTTTTGCTTCTGAGTCTATTCAGTATAGACATTTAGGCATTATTTTTCTAATATTCTTATCTTTGCTTTATTATTTTGGAATATTACTTTAGAACAGAGTAAATATGAATTTGTGCTGTTTTAAAAATTTTCCTGAAAGTAGGTCATAGCCTACACGTTTTTCCGAAAAAAAAACGGTAAAAAGAATTTTTGTCGCTTTCAAAAACTGACAACGTAACGATTTTTTGGAAATCGCTATTTTTTATTAAAAATGATTTGGTTTGGTTAGTAGTAATTATTTTTAAAATCGTTTTATAGTAGGCCTAGGTGTAACTCATTTTATATTTTTAATTTAGGTCTACATACTACACTTTTTAACATATTACCTTCGGCCTACACTCTTATTTTAGATTTTTTGGAAATCGTAAAACACGATTTTGATCTTATTATGTGTTTACAAATCTGTGTTAGTCTAAGTCTAAATCTAAATGGAAGACAGTCCACTGACAATATGGCGGTGTTAAACCAATCATAATGAACTTCGAATGGCATGAGGTTAGTAGTATACTCGTAAAACAAAAACAAAATACATCGTAACCCAAACAAAAACGTAATTTTATACCTATTCAGTAAGCCTATATGTAATCTAATCGCGGCACCTGTCACTGACGTGTGAAAGAGAATTTCCAAAAGGTAAAAACATCACAGTAACTTGCTTTACCTTAAACGATTTTGAAAATCTAATTTTACCAACAAAATCAGTAGATCTGATTTTAAATGTTCAAATTAAAGCATAGCTACATTAAAAATTACGAAAATAAACACTGACTGCTGTTAGATTAATTTTCAATAACATTTTAAATGCTAATTTATGCAGATTTCAACACTGCAATATTTAACAAATGAAATATTTTCATAAATATGTAAGTAGGCCATTGTTTAAGATTTACAATAATTTAAAAAACCGTTTTTGTGCCAAATTTGAATCAAGTCGGACCGAAATGCTAGAGTGTTAAAACACACACACACTATTTAACGACTCCTAGAGCAGGATCGGTGTTCATTTCAAGGTTTCGTGTCCAGGATTTGATAGTCCTTGTTATAATAGATGATTTTCCAACAGAAATTCGCTAAAGGGTGGTTATTTTTGTATATTTGTAGTCTGAGTAAATTATAAAATGTGCACTTAGGTTCCTAAAATTTAGTTGGTTTTTCAAATTTGCTTTGTGGAAATCAATATTTCGTTGCGCTTCACTTTATTTCAATGCAAATTTCGATTTTCAAAAATCAATAAATCGTCAGCTTTTGAGTGCACACAGTTGTTCTATCGGCTTACTCAGTAAAAACTAGTAGCTTAGCGTACTACAGAGAAAATTTAAGAAGTTGATGATAATTCGTCTTCACGCTGTTCTATGTCTTAGTCTTAATTATGGTAACTATCAGACGTAAACATTGATTTTACCCGTATCACTGGAGTGGCAGTAAGGTCTGCTTTATTTTACAGAAAATCAATAAATTTTAAATCGAGGTCGTTTTTTATTAGTATTATTGTAATTATGTTGCTTTTGAATAATTATTTTTATTCTAAAACGTTTCAAACTTCTAACGTAAAGTTGGTAATAGGAAAGATGAATTACTTTACATCATCGTACAACCGAGTACAATAAATTACCAGGGAGCCCATGCGAAATTTCGCACTATAAAAGTTTTAAGTAAACCACAGCCTTTTGAATAAGAGTAGGCGTTGGGATGAGGGCGGTAGTTGGAAGAAAGGGAAAACATGTTTGTTTTTTTTTGGTGTTTAACGTCCGACTATTGTGCACACTTGGGCTAATGCAGACGATGGGATGATTTATAGCGTATGAAAATGCCAAGCCCTCGCCGGGAATCGAACCCGGGTCCTCGGGGTGAAAGCGTTTTTTGAAAACATGTTTAAAAAATAAATCGAAAAGCGATCGGTTTGAAATTATAATCACAAATTTATGAGTCATTGTGGTATATACATTTCAATACAGATAATTATTTTTTTTAGCAATTTTTACAGGGCATTACAATACCTCGTTGTAAACGATATTTGATGTTAGAATATAATCTTCTTGTACTTTTTGTATTTAATTTTCTTTAATGGATACAAACATGTTAGTTTATTTAGTTACCTTTGAAAAAGTTACATATAATTGTCCGTGAGTTAAGACGGCATTTGGTAAATACAGTCCAGCTCTTTGAAGTGTTTGTCCCTGTTACTTGTTTATAGTGAAAGCAAACACAATTTTAACAGGTAACTGTCGTCTAGTCAAGTGAAAATGCATGTTTGATAACCTCTAAATGCATTTTGCATTTTAATTGTACTTCGTATTTTATGATATCCGTATTAACAACAGATAAATGCACGATGAAAGGAGAAATATATCTGCGTAAAAATAGTGTCCAAAACATGTGCTTTTTTGTATTCTAAATGCTTGTCCCGGCTTGTACGACGAGCAGGGATAGGGTACTGTCAGTAGGGCTACATAACCTGTAAGTTTAATGACTTTTAAGTAAATATTGAAATTGTTCTAAGCACGTTATGCAAAAAAGTGGCATTTGTAATGGAGATTGTCTATTCGTGATTAATAAGTTAGCTTCGTAAAATATACAAAGTATTGTCTGATTTGTGATGCCGTTTTGCCTATGACAGTTAAAAGTGTCTTATGTTAAAAGTTTTCACAAACAGTACGTTTTAGCGCAAAGTCGTTTTGCAATGTCAGAAGTCGGCTAAAAAATTCTTTGTAAAGATACCTCATTTATGCCTGTACGAATAGTAAGTGCTGAGAAAAAGTGATGTTGGCTCGAGAAATAAATTATACGATAATTTTAAAATAAACACTAAATTGGTCTTGCAAGAACAACACACAATCATCCTCAAAATTGCGTTATACTTTAACAAGAATTGGAAAGAAAAGAAGAGAACACCAGAGTCGTGTTTGTTGTAGTTCCTAACGTCGTACTAATCTATTGTTAAGTTTATGATTGATTCGCATCCTGTATAAAATTCTACAAAATGTTTATTAATTAATTTAATATTAGCTTACTGTTTTTAGGCTAACTTGTAATGAACAACTTCGGGTTGTCATAAGTTATATAGCATAAATCTTGTGCAGTAAGAAGGTGAAACAGAAACGTATGTACTACATGGATAAACGTGTTCGATGCGACTTATTTAACGCCTTAAAGTTTAATATAGGCTAACGATCAAATAATCTGTTCCTTCTAACAATGAATTGACATTGCAACATCAGTGCAAGAGCTGGTAGTGAGTTTCACGATTAGTCTGAGTACTCAAATGTCATAAAATTAACGGAACAACTGATAGTGAAAGCTTGATAAGCCCATTGAAAAAAATCAAGGTACCTTGCTTATCAAACATTGTAATTACCGAGTAGTCTTTTTAGTTCTTTTACATTGTTTTTGTTATGAAAAAAAACAAAAGTTCGTAGAAACATGTTTTCCAAACCTTTAAACACTAAAGTTAGGCCTGATAACAATAACCAAATAAATATGTAATAATGATCGTGAAACGTAACATTAAAAACTAAATAAACTTGTTCATAGATTACATTAAAATACAGTATATACGCAAAACGAAATACCGCCATGTGCCTTTGCTTTCTCGCTATAGGCTACTAGGAAGTGATTTTATGCCCGAAAAATATATGCAGTAGAACCTCGATATAACGCACTCCGATATGATTTTTTAAAAAGCCCTTTTAAACCACGAAAAACTCAATGTTATAAACACCCCCGTATTAAGTAGTATTTTGGCTTACAACGTCGATATAACGATTTTTTTCTGGCTTGAGGTAGAGCATAAACCCTGCATATTACGAATATCTAAAGTACAAAGCTCCTACATAACGAATAAAACGTATTTTAGAAAAAACTGTGCTGTACAGTTTGTAGTGACAAAGACGCACCCCTCGACATGAAAACAATAGTACAGTACTTGATTTCCGTTCCCCTTCCTACCCTCAGTCAGTTTTGTTTGCGACTTGGTGCCATTGCATATCGTTTTTTCAACAATCTTAGCGACACAGTAATACTGTCAGTGTACAACAAGACTTATAGTTGAAAATCATTTGTAAAATAGAGGTTGAATTCTGATATTTTACATAGAGATTTTCATTCAGTTTCGAGGTAACTCCTTTGTAATTACTATTGTCATTGGCCGTACTTAAAGCCGCCTCGGTGGCCTAGTGGATAGCGTACTAGGCTTTTACCCCCGAGGACCCGGGTTCGATTCCCGGCAAGGGCTTGGTATTTTCATGCGCTATACATCATCCCATCGTCTGCATTAGCCCAAGTGTGCACAATAGTCGGACGTTAAAAAAAAAAAAAAAAAAAAAAAAAAATGGCCGTACTTAACTTCATTTTTAAGAATATTACAATATATCGAATTTTTTCTTTGGACCATTGAGATTCGTTATATCGAGGTTCTATATGTACAGGCCGATTCGAAAATTTGTTTTAAGGCTTACTGAGTCTATAAAGTGTTTTTTTTTAATTATGTCTCCAAAAAACACAGTTACCAAACTATAGCTGCACAATTTTTGTAACGAGTAGGCCCTACATACTTTGTAGAAGTGAATGCCTAATTTATCAAAATCGGTTTTATGTCTCAGTTATTAGGGTCTATCTAAATATCCACAAATTCAGATCATAAAGTCGATTTTTTTAAATCGACCAATAAAGGTTTTTTAACCATGGCTAACCAAACTGGCATAGTGTGGAACCTTACATTGTGTACTGACCAAACCTTACATTGTGTCTAATGTAGATTTCAGTGACTGAAATTATGTTTTATTTGGAATAAAGACACGTCATGCTAACCAAGTGTCTATATCATACATACCAATTTAGAAATAAATAAATTAAAAATAAATACAAATTTAAAAAATAAGTAAATAAAAATTTTAAAAAATAAATAAAAATGTTTAAAATAAATAAAAATAAAAAATAAATGAATATTGCTACTTCGCCAGTTTTTAAAATCACTGAAAATTTGTTCATCATGTTAATCTATAAACATGATATCGATAGCGTTGATTCCGCCAATAAGCATTAGTTATCGGTTGTTTTCGATTCCTGCACTTAATTAGCAAACATGCAGTCAGATCGATAGTCTCTCTATGTGACGTCAGCAGCAATCCCACAGCAAATACACCTGAACACACATTACATTAGTCTAGGTTTAATATAACAGGTAAACATTATTCGACGCGCGCTCTTGTCATTTGTAAATACTGCTAATACAAAAGTAGGCTTATTGGCGCAAAACTAAAGAGTTAAAAATAAACATGATCTCACAAATCTCTTTCCTAACTGTACTGTCTTATGAAGTATGAGTTTTTAAATAAAAAAAAACTTCCCAGGAAGGAAGATAAAACTAAATTGTGTGAGAAACTTAGACGTTGTGTTACAAAGATATTGTTTCCCTTATTTATAACTTTAAACTTTGGGGTTGAAACTGAATAAAAGGTCTACCTTTTAAATTTGAGGGTTTTTTACTCACAATAACCATAAATTTGATTTTCCATTAGATATATGTTAAAAAATATTAATTTATATGCTAATAATGTTTCTTTTTAAAAACGTGAAAGTCCATTAAAATAAATATATAAATTGTTTATTG
The DNA here is from genome assembly GCA_022606455.1 of Callitettix versicolor. Lineage (NCBI taxonomy): Eukaryota > Metazoa > Arthropoda > Insecta > Hemiptera > Cercopidae > Callitettix > Callitettix versicolor. The sequence continues at coordinate 56,093,948 of CM040184.1, read as the reverse complement.
ACTGAGCTAAGCGAGGTATCTGTTTCAACTCAAACGTTCAGCATTTGATTTGTCTGTTTGTTGCGCAGTTTTAGCCAAAAGCATTGACCGATTGTTTTGAAATTTGGTTCAGATGTATCTTGTATGAATGACGAATGAGTCAGAAAAAGATTTTTCCCCCATTTACTTCTATTTCAAGATAGCGGTATTATGAATAACATTTTTTCCTGTTTACTTTCTTTTCAAGATGGCGGCCTGTGATTTAACGTGACGAGTAAACACAATTTTAATTAAACTCATTGGCCGATTGTTTTGAAATCCGGTATGAAAGTACCTTGTACAAAGCTCTAAAGACGTGTATAAAGTTTTTTCCCATTCACTTCCACTTAAAGTTTGCATGCTTAGATTCAACCTTGAGAGTGTAGTTGTTGGCTACTTCCTATAATACTGGCTGAACGGCATAACCTATCATAAATTTGACCGCTTCATGGAGAATAGTATAAAATTTCTAATAAAGTGAGCCAGAAACATTTCTCGTAAATTGGCGGAAAAAGTTACGAGTGAAGTCGTGGAGCGTTTTGTGTCCTATTAATTAAGGATATACTGCGAGGTCTGCTGTTCTTTGAACTATCAGCATTAACAATTAACATAAAATTATTTATGATTTAGTTGTTATTTATATTCATCGTAAACGATGGAAATTAACTAATCTCGGTTTAAAATACGTAGAATAATGGAAGGATATTTACACGTGACACCTAGGCACATCGGACCTGTTTTTGAATTGGAAGGAACAGCTGTGTGCGAAATCAGCTGTAGGTGAACATGCATCTGTGAATTGTTCCGCTCTATTTTTCCTTGACGTCCATATTTTATGACAGTTCGAGTAATGAAAAATTAATACCAAACAAATAAAATTACTTTACCTTGAGGCATGTCCGCACAAGTATAACAGCTTTCGGATAAATATATGGCATAGACTACCCCCTTAAACTGGTAGCAAACCTCGTGTACCAGTACTACAGAACTAAGGATAAAGCACTTAATTTGCCAACTATCTCGTTCAGCTGCCATACCAAACACTACTTCAGTAGTTTAGAAAAAAACAATTTCTTTTGACACTCCCCAATTTTGTAAAAATACGATTCTATTCCCTGTATTTTTTTAGGTTTCGGTACAAAAAATGAAACATTTTCTACTGTATATTTTCTCCTGTGGTTCGGGAGCGGGAACTTCTGCCAACTTTCATAATTTTCCGAATTACAATTTAAGTTTACCAAACGAGGTAGCCTACAGTATTGACAAGCCAGATATAGTACAACACATGGACACGTAGAATCTCAGTAATGCACTGATATGTCAATTCAAAGTCTACATGCGGGGACATTTAAAGTTTTGAACAAGTAAATTACTAGTTATGGTAAATTCAATTTGATAACTGTTTAGGCGAATAAGTAACATAGTTCTAGTTGTTTTGCTTTTTATGCTTTCTAAAAATATAATTATGTTTTATAATCGATTATTATTGTGGTTATCTGTATAAATTCCTAATTCATTCAATGATGCTGTTTCGAACCTCTGTAGGAATTGATCCAATCCTCACATTCATACGAAGCGAGTTTCTAACGATTTCGTATGGATCCTTTTTCAATTTTGTTTCTTTTGGGCTTTCAACCTTGGTTCTTTTAGGTTTTTGAGATTCTTCCAATACTTTTTCAGTCTTATAGATCTCTGTAGTCTAACTTCCTCCGAGTAAAAGGCAACTCTTTTTGTTCCTTCTTTAAATTTTAATCTAGTATTTTTATTCCTAAGGGTTGGTTTTTCCCTTCCTTCTTTCAGACGTTCCTCCGTTATCCCTAATTCTTTTAGGTCCTGTTCCACTTCCTCAAGCCTCAGTCTTTCCTTTCATCTTGAGTTGGTAATTTAGCAGTTTCTTCGTCTTTTTTTCTTCTGGTAGCCTTATTACGTGTCCATAAAGAACCATTCTTCTCTTTCTAATATTATCTAACATTATCCTGATAGATGGCTGAACTTGGCAGCAGTCTGTATGTTCCTTCTACCATGTGTTTTTTGTTGATAATGGTTCTCAATATTTTCCTTTCCACTTTTTGAAAGTGTTCTGTTTCGGCTTCTTAGATTAAAGTTTCCGCGGCATAAGTCACTTCCGGTCTTATGACCGTTATTATAATGTCTGATTTTCGACTTTATGGAAAGCGACTTTTTCTTATACGTTCCCTAAGTTAACTTTAGGGCCTTCTTTAATTGTTCTATGGATCCTTTATTTTTTTTTATTTTTTATTTTATTTTATTTATTTATTTATTTATTTTTTTGTATTTAACGTCCGACTATTGTGCACACTTGGGCTAATGCAGACAAGTACGGATCCTTTAGTTTTTACATTAATTTCAGTTATAGATTTTTAGTTTCTCAGATTTTTTTAAACAATTTGATATATCTACTAGCTTTATAGCAATTACTTTTATTCAAGCGATATTAATTTTAATTACCTAATAATAATAATATATAAAACATAGTAATATTTTTCTATATTATAATACGACTTTTTTAACTGTAATTATAGAGGCTAAACAAACATTAATAAGGTATTAACATTGTTATAATGTAGTTAAAAAATTCAATTATACAGTATAAAATAAACTATGCAAATGTATTAAAATGATAGTTTTCAGGTAGAATGACTACGTCCACATTTTTTTTTGCAAAAAACTTATTTTAGATTAAGATTACGAAATAGGAGAACTGTTGAGAAAATTGATGCTTTTTAGACGATTGCAATATTTTTGAAGAATATCGAGAAAATAAAATCGAAAACATGTCAGTCATTTACGAATTATACAATTTATTGTGAAAATTAATATTACTTTTTTGCCTTTCTATACTTTATATAAACATTAGTTTTAATGGCGGTTCAAAAATTATGTAAAGTGATTGTTTACTTCACTGTGCTGCTTAAGTTTATCTTTGAGAGAAAAGTCTTGTTTTTGAAATCAGTATTTTTTTTGTCATTTTAGTACAAACGTTTTAGTACAAAAACAGCAACTTTTGTTAATAGCGAATTTGGTTTGCAAAATGAACAGCACTTTTATGGTACTACCTAAACCACGGACCAAATACTCCACGACCCAGACTCGGGGACGTTTAAAATTCTTTATGTTTGGAAGTCGCCGTTTTGTTTCTATACATTCTATAAAGTCTGCAAAGTTTCAGTAGAATCAGTAAGGTAATAAGCGAGTGATAATATGGAAATGGAAACGAATGGAACACACAGCATATGAAAAGTTATGATGTTAGCCTATGTATAACGAAATGAAATGTTATGAGCGTGTGTTTTGTGTGTATTAGCACATTACTGTTTACAATTTTGGTCCTAACTCAAATTTGGCACAAAAATCGATTTTGGTAATCGTTTAGTTACCTTTTTTGCCTTATACCGTACAAAATTCTTTCAAATTTTTCGAAGTGGCGTTCATTTGAAATCTTTACAAATCGTACTTTTTTAAAAACCTTCGTTTATTACCATAATCAGCATTATATCCGTTCTCAATGTCTGAAAATTTAAAGCTTTTTTGGAAATTCGATATCATCACGCCAGCGAGACGATGAACCAAGGAAATATATCCTGAAGATTTGGGAACTCTTTGTTTACCATAATACTACAATAATTGGCTACAACTTGATTTGTTATTTCCTACTGTGTGTATTTGAGTCCAACGTTTCATAACCAATCTTTATTCACATCATCTTAATTGGCTAACGTCCGAGCCTACATCCGTTGCCCGTTGCATGTTGCCAACTCGTTGAAGAGTTTCTCTGCTCTAATTTTACGTTTTTTAAGGTTATTTATAATTTCTTTTGAATATGATCGTGAATAATAAAAAATGGAAAATAAAAGTTAACCACTGATTCTGTGAAAATAATCTATGGAAAAAAATGGCGTGGAAACATCGCTTATTTCCCCGAAAAATCCGGTTCGGAATCAATCGACGAAAAATTATTTAGTTTATCGAAATCAGTTCAGCGTATTTTGGTCATGTGCTACAGCGAAATTTGATCAAAATTCTTTATAACCTATTTTAAAATACGTTTTTTAAAGTTTTTTTTATAAGAACAGCTTGAAAACCGATTTTCTTAATTACAAATTGTCTCGAGAAAATGTTATGTGATTTATTCTCGAATCAAAATTTCCTTTTATTTCAAATTCGATGCACTGCTCTGAGTTATGAAGCTTATCGTATGTGAACTTCTGATGAACAGATTTAGAGAAATTAGATCGATTTCACAGTTTTTTCAGAGACTGCTCCCGAACCGATTTTTGTTTGGCGGGGGGGGGATAACAGTATTGAATATTGAAATGAGAGAATTTTGAATATTGAGACTTCTTGCACGAATTATTTATTTCCAGTAACTGGAGCCTAAAATAAAAAATTTGTTATACCGGAATTTAAATTAACGATATTAAAAAAATGGTTGATCTATCTTTAAATTTCAAAAGAGTTACGTTTTCAGCAATGGAACTATACGTTCTACTAATTATCGCGTCTTGAAGTACCAGTAGTTTCTCGCAGGCCGTGGTTGTTTGAACTTTCACCAACAAATTTAACGCTTACGTCACTGTAACCTCGGTGTCCTTGAGGGTCATATGATTTAGCGGTTTGAAACAAAAAATGTAATATTTATAAACTTTAGAAGTACATTATAAAGCCTTATTATTATAAAGCCTAATTAAATATATTTACATGGCCATTATAATACTTTAATAAATATTACATTTACTTGTACTGTCCTTATATATTATTCCGTAGTGTCAATTTTGAAAGCATTATTTTGGAGGTAAATTGTAAAAAGATGGTTGAAGGCTTATTTTAAAGGTCTTTGCCTCGAATTTGAAAAAAAACTACACTTTTGCTTAATTAAGAAACGCTACACAAGGGAAAGTTTCCATAAGAAATGGTGTTAATCAGCTGTATTCAGTCAGTATGCATTTTGGAATAACAGCTGATTTATGTCAGTATTTTGAATAACAGCTGTTTTATATTTCATTATTTATAGAATGTTTTATTTAGTTTATTGACATATTTTCCGGAATTAGAGTTGACAAATAAATGTTTTCTGTTTTGTTATTTTCCTTAAGTGTTCAAGAAATTTTAAGGGAACTTGCAATTGTGAGAAGATTGTGGGTTTATAATTGAAATCATTAATTAATAATAATCGTAATTCGTATTTTTGTTAACAAATATATAGAGCTGAACAAATAGGTTGATATTAAGATTGAATGCCTGTTTACAACGTGGTCCTGTCAAGAATTCCTATTGTCAGTTGGGTTTGTTTGGCTTGTTTTTGCTCAATGAGTGATAATGTGAGTTTACAGCCTTTGTCTTTACACGTAATATTCATTAACCTATACAGTATAATATGTATGTACTATTGGGTCGCAGGGAAAATGACGGAAGGTAAGATCGTACAAAATGAGCTATCACTCTTGAAAGTTTTAAAACGTTATTACAAATTTTCAAATTCGCTTTAATATTGCTGTATTTTATTTTCTTGATATATAAATTATTAATTACGGTCGGAAAGTAGCATTACGGTCGTGAAAAAAATCAATCTTGAAATTCTTATTAATAGCCTGTATGCGTTTTAAAATCCTGCGAGTCAGAAAAGTGTATTATTTAGGCCTATGTAATGAAGGTTCATAACTCAGTGTACCAAATTTGAATTAATAATAGAAAAATGACATGAATTCGGTATTGTTTTTCCCGATGTACTCTCAAACAGCAATTTTCTTTTTATTTCCTAGCCGACTTGAACTATGAATTGATTTTTGACAAATTAGGCTAATTTTCGGGTTTTTTATCGATAACGTCCGAAGCGAATTTTTGGGGACATAATTAAATGTGAGAAAGTCTTTCTACACATTAGTGAGAAGTCATATCTTGTACTTGATTTATAAGTTCAGCTTCTACAAATGTTTTATTGAAAATATAAAAACAGGTATGGTATTTTTTTTATAGAAACTGCTAGACGTGGTATGTCTAAGTTTTTTATTAACAAGTTAATAACACTGTTTGCACAAAAAATATGCTAAACGTTTGGTGATACTATTACAGTGTAATGCTGATAAACAGGTTAATGTTTAGATAAAATACCTGTTTGCGACAAGGTTCTGTCAAGAATATCTGTTGTCGTCCAGGTTTGTTTGGCTTGTTTTTGCGCAGTGCGTGATATTTAGTAACTTTCCAACATCCTACTACCGTCACATTTCAGTAATCAAGTGTGAAACAGAAGTTATAGTGTGTTCGATAAAAAATGGCTCTTGACAAGTCTTTCCCCCTCCCTCCCCACACACACTTATATTATTTTCACATTGATATATGTTACGAAATAGTTGTAGGATTTTCTTAAATTGTAACAGCCAATGATTTTTTAGCTTGTATAATTTGTAAAATAACAACTTTAATGAAGTAAGTAAGAAGATTTTCTTTGCTTGTAAACCTATAGCCTAACAAATATATAGCAGTTGTAAGTACAAATAAATAATCGTGTGTCAGCCGCCTCGGTGGCCTAGTTGATAGCGTACTGGGCTTTCACCCCGAGGACCCGGGTTCGATTCCCGGCCAGGGCTTGGCATTTTCATACGCTATAAATCATCCCATCGTCTGCATTAGCCCAATTGTGCACAATAGTCGGACGTTAAAAAAAAATAAAAAAATAATCGTGTCACGAACTATTTCGCTAACGTGAGGGAAACAAATTTCCGAAACGATACCGTGATTTTCTTTTATTTCAAATTTAATATAACGACTTGTGTTATGTACGAAGAGCTCGGTGGTCAAGGTGGTTGATCACCCATCAGCCTGCTTCGTTAGGTTCGGGCTTGCAGTTAATGTCGTAAGCTTGATCCTGCTAGTCCGTTGACAGCATTCTATAATTACGGGCGACTTGAATCGAGCGATTGGGCTTATCCACTTTATATGACTTCGTGCGATTGCCAGCTAGTTCCTTCACAAATTCTTCAGTATTGATTCCCAAACATATTTCTGATGATTACATGATAACATGATTCCCAAACAGTTATGGATACTGAGGTTTATTTACTTTGTGTAAGTACAGTCATGGATTTATAATTTTGTAGAGGGCGTACCTTACGTTGTTACAAAAAAGGAAGTCAGTGGGAGAATTTCATCATCCGCATAATGATTAAAAAAAAGATTACAGATAGTTTTTTAGCATTATCGAATGAGGCAAGAGACTTTTCACTACATTTTCCATTACTTAACCAAAACACATTAATTTTAAGATCCAGATTAATTCTAAAGATCTGCATGTACTAGCATTTCCTATTCGGAGGAGGAAGTGAGCAGCTGATGGGCTTAGCAATCCCACCGTACCCCTAGCTCATACTACTCAAGACATGGGCCTACAAACGCATTCTATACTCTACATAGCTTGACTAACTCTAAAGTGTAAAGTTACTACTACTTGTGGCCTGAATAACACCGGCTTAACGACGTATTAAACGGAAACTGGCGACCTCCCAGTGTACTTTAGCCCTTACCAGAGCTCATGCAGAGTGAGTGTTTTCATAAGTAAGAATATAAAATAGAATGAGCGACATCTCACCGCACAATAAAAAGGTTGGTCAATTAGAGCAGAACCTCCGTAATGAGGGACAAGAGAAAGAAAAATTGAAAACATCTGCATGAGGAACATCTCAATGAGGAACTGGGAAGTGACCAATTAGAAGTGGAGGAGCTATTTCACTTGTATCCTCTCCAAAACCTAGACTTTATGAAGAATGTAGGAATGTAACTGAGAATCTCAGGAATATAGAAAGGGGCACAATAAATCTACAAAGGTCGGAGTGCAATAGTAACACTACAAATTCATTAATTCATTTAACATTTGCCCGCTTTACGTCTTGGATCGTCACAAACTTCTGTAATAAAAGTCTTTCACAAGCACGGCAAGTTGTTGAGGTGCATTCCATTTTACATTAATTACGATACAAATTAAGTGACGGTACAATATATGTTAAAATTATATTATGAGACAAAAATAAAATACTGCATGACGAACAATGGTCATCTGGCGATTAAGCGATTAAAGCGAAATACCCCAATATAACGGCACCAGTCTTTTGTTTGTCTGTTGGCTCCTGTGATCGCGTGAACTCGCCTCAAAGTCGCTTCCAGTGGATTTACCCTTCTAAGTAGGCCAGATTTACCGTTAACGTCAATCCCTCGTTCTCACTAGTCTAAGTGGCATAAAGTGCAAAATATAATAAACCGATTATGTGAATTAGTTGGTTATTTTTAGGGGGAAATCCCAACCGGCTTTATGGGGGGAGGATAATTAAATGTTTTGTGCAGTTTGTGTGCAGTTAGTTCTTACTAATGTAAGGGCTTGTTTTAACACCATAAAAGTGTAGTTATTGCGTTAACTATAACTAAAACAAATAAAAGCCACCCTTTCTGTGCGTGTACTGAATATACTCCAATGTGTTTGATCCAAACTGATTGTCTGCCAGTCGCTAGTAACCCTACGCATGGACATTATGTTCTACCTCGCATAACGAACACAATAAAATCAAACACTGCGAGTGGTTATCACATAGTTCAAGGTGGCAGTGACATTATTCAGTGCTGGCGTAATTGACATGTTCGTGTTTTTAAGGTATTCAAATTTATTGCTGCCCTCTCGAAATAACAATACATTTTGTATATATTTACGCATTAATTGACTTTATTGTACCGAAATAAGTTATTTTTTTTTATAATTAACTGGTATTTCACAGTTTCAAAAGCAATTCTACATCTATAGGCGTCAGGCGAGGCCTGTGCAAAGACGGGGGCTTCACATTCTACAGCTACAAAAACAATCCCTCCTACACTACATCTTCTTACATGTACACGTTCCTTCGTTGAACGAGCTATATAACAGCCTATATGACGTAATGATTGCAATCTAAGTAGTTCAGTAAATTGGAAGCCTATTTGGGTCATAAAGACCTTCAATACGTATTTCGTAGGAATAATGTTAGTGTAACAAGTGTGATTGTGAATGAACTGATGTTCCCTTTAGGCCTACTTTCGGAATAGACAATTAGTTCTGTTTATGTGCTGGGTACTTCGTCTTTATGTTAGAGTGTATTGTAAGAAATATGCGCTGTGGTTCAGTTCATGCAGTTTAATTTAAATGCATAAATAATTAAATGAAATCTCCGCAGATTAGCTGCACATATTGAGAGGATTTAGGCGTCCTTCGCGGTACCCGAGTCTAACAAACACTTACACTTACGACTTTAACACTGTACACTCACACTTACATTTAGGGAGGCGATAATAGCCTCAATGTGCTTTTCGCCTTAAAATAATAACAATAAAAAAAATTAATAGAAATTCCATGTTTTGATAGTTTATTTTATTTCCACTTATTGACTGTCTTGAACGTCTACAAAAGGTGACACTAAATAGTGCATTAAATGATGTACATTAGACCCTCCCTATACGGTGTCCCACGGGGATTCATTTTATACTTTTTAAAAAAGTTGCCAATAATAGCCAAAATTGAGCGAAAATTTCAACACACTGGTGTTTACAGAAACAAAATGGCGGCAAACAAAAAATAAAAACAACGTATGCTTCTATACTCTTATTCCACTACAGGTTTTAATATTTGTCTATTCGAATTAAAAACAACAAATAAATTAAAATAGGGAGTTATTTATAATTCTTTTGAGTACAATTGTTTTGTCTTTTGTAGTTGCAAAATGGTTTCTACAAGTTGAGAAAAAAGTGAAGTGTTGTGCGTGGGCAGTGTTTTTTAATAACGTTTTAATTAATAAGTGTTTTTAATAACGTTGCAGAATCAATTAGTCAGTATCGTGTTTGTTGACAAAAATTAAATAAAAACAACTAAATAACAATCTTTAAGGACGTAATTGTCAGTTGGCCGCTCCTGTCTCCTCATTTAACTGTGTGACTTTTCTTATGGGAGGATTTGAAGAGCATTATTGTTGAAGAGCAACTTCTTCGGGCCTTACATAATTACTTTACAAGGGCGTACTAGTCATTTGTTAGGCGTTACTATCCAGTGTGTCAGGAATGAGTTTCAGATTGAATACATTAATTTTTTGGTCTTATTTTCAAAAGTTTGTCAAACGAACAACTACTTTTTAGTTTGTTTCAAAAGAAATTTTGTGACAATATAAAATTGCGCTTTTAGCATTAATTTTTATCCCCAAACGTAACAAAAACTCTACTTTATTTCAACGGTCTTTCTTTTTTACTGCCATTTTGTTTCTATTAGTATGTTGGCTAGGTTAGGTTAGGTTATAATTTTATTAGAAAGTATGTAAAGCTTAAAAAGAATCGGAATAAGCAATTTCGTGGGATACCCTGAATAACAATTTTGGTAAAAGAAAATATTTTGTTAAAGAACTTTTGTAAAACAAAAACTTTTGTCAAACAAAAAATTCTTATGAAGAAGTCTGTAAAAAAATTATGTTTTAAAGGCTCCTTTTTAATTGGATTTTACATTGAAAATTAATCCCCTTTTGCATGTTAATTATTCTTGGTCGAATTAAGAATAACCAGTAGTTCAAAGAACAGTAGACCTCGCAGTATATTCTCAAATAATATACAGAGCGCTCCACAACAGCGCTAGTAACTATTTCCGCCAATTTAATCGGTAACTGTAATATTTATGAAAAATGTTACTGAACTAACTTTATTGGAAATTGTGTGCTCTTTCTACGTGTAGCGGTCAAAATTACGGTAAGTTTTGCCGTTCAGGCATTATTACAGGAAATAAACACTCTCAACTTGAATCAGACTTGTCATCTTGAAACGGAAGTAAATGAAAAACAAAATCTTACACATACGGCTTTATACCAAGTATATTCATATCAAATTTCAAAACAATCGGTTTACACGTTTGGCTAAAACTGTGAACATTCGTTATTAGAATGTTCACTTCCGTTTCCGCCATCTTCAAACGGAAGTGATTGGGAAAAATGTTACACATACGTAATTTATAGAAAGTCCTTCCGTACCGAATTTCAAAGCAGTCGGTCAATGCATTTGGCCAGCACTGTGTAACAAACATACACATTAAATGCCGAACGGTTGAGGTGAAACAGATGTGCTCGAATTACTTATTCTGCAGAACTGCACATATCATCACGGGTAACTAGATCGTACAACATACATGACTTGATGATGTCATCCGTTTTATATAGCGTTAGCGTTGCGAAAACGCATCTGCAATATATTTATTGTAGGAGATGTAAAAATATAACAAAAGTTACATTTTTTGTAATTTAGCACTAAAGACAGTAATAATATAATGACAATAATGATCTTAATTTCTTATAATTCTTATAACTTGTCATCATTCATATGAACACAAAACGCGTAGACATTAATTTCCTTTAGTTGTACGTAGGCCTATTTGAAATACAGAATTACATTTAACGATCAGTTGATGTTGGCACTGTCAGTAGGCCTACCGTTTCCGACATGTCTCACCTGTCCGTCAAAAGTACGTTTGTATCGGTATGGAACACAATTGTTTGGATACGGTTTGTAAACGGAACAGTAAGTATGCGCACGTAAACGGAACGGAACGGAACGGAACGGAAAGAAGATGTAACTTCCAAAGAGAATCCAGTCTAAGGCCTCAGTTTCTTTGCTGTAGTTGCAGTCTTATGTAGACATTAGTTAAACATTAGTGATTTATCCTATGCGAAAAATCAAAAGAACGTTAAACATGCGACTGGGCTAATTTTTCGACATGTTTTCGTGTGCTCAATGGATGAACGAACGTTTGCAAGTCTTCATAAAAGTCAGTTTTTTGTGCCAAGTATAAATCAAAGGAGACAAGAATTTTGGAACACGGGTTTTAAATGCGTTACGCACACATACATTGTAATTACTGTAAATAGCTTACTAGCCTATATAAAACGTTACATGTACATAACGTTCCTGACACACACGCGCGCGCGCGCGCACGCACACATTTTGTCTGCTCTTCTGCACAAAAATTATTTGTATTACTTAATAAAATGTAAAGTAAATTTTTTTTTTATGATTAGGCCTATAGTGAAGAAATATTAGAAAGTGAAAAGAAACTGCGGAATTCACATAATTTTAGACGTCATGTTACAAGTTATAATTACTGTTGTGAAGTAACTTTACATTGGTATGTACATTGGTATGCAACAGCCTATGAAAGCTTCTACCAGTCGGCAGGCTCGTGTCTGCACTTTTATTTCCTTATGTTGGCTGGCAGACTGCATGGTTCCGCCAGTAAATGGACGAAGTTTTACAGTTACGTTGTTACACCTGAAGAAATATCATTTCACTCATTATATTGCCGTTAGATATAGTATTAAGTTTACTGTACTGTAAAAATTGTCGGGAAGCTGGTGTATTTAAACGGAAACCAATGTCATGTTGAGTTTTTCCATCTGAAAATTATTATACAGTGTGCTGGTGTATTGGGTACAGTATAGAGTCGTTTGGGTTCAATACAACAAATAGGATAGTTTTCGACGTATCTGGTTTCAGGACCAAAAAAAAGTATTTTTATCTTGGGGTATTTTAAGTTAGTCTCTGTCTAGATATGTATCTGTGCACATCGCTGCAGATTAAACGAATCGACCGATTTCGACTAATAATATTTCTTGCATGCTGTGTTTTCATCTCTGTGCATAGCTGGAGACTAAAAATTAAATATTTTTATGAGATTTGACATCGAGTTTGCCAATTTCTTGCTATAATTTCTTAAAGGCAAAAATATTTTTCATGTTCTTTAAAAAAGTTACACATAGGATTTTCACAAAATTGGTTTTAACGGTATTGATCATATTTTGTTGAATGAAGTCCGTAATTTTAAAAATAAATTGGTTGTTGTTTCAAAAAAATCTGGTTCGGGAGCTAACATGAAAAATTTATAAATCAAATCATTGTAACAAATTTTAAAAAAATTGAAGTTTCGGCTCAAATTTGATGCACTAACTTAAGTTATTAATAGCCAAAATTTATACAAAATTTAATGAATATATTTACACTGGATGTACAATGAAAACGGAAAATTTCTGAAATGACTCACCAACATTTAAAATTTCTATTTGTAAGTTTTACTGATGAAAATAAAAATTATTTTTTTCTTTCTTCTTTCATCCGGATCACCCACTTTGCGGTACGCCAAATCAATTACTTTGATGTGTGTTAGCCGCCCTCCGCTGTATCCAATACTGCTTCATTCTATCCGAGGCTGCCTTCCTTCTTTCATCCGAGACTGCCCCGCCCCTTTTAGATGTTGGTTTTTCTTGGAACCTTAGGTTTTCATTATGTAAAAGTTTTCGCAACTATTTTTTTCTTTATTTAGTGCAAACATTTTTTTTTTTTAATTGTTGTGTAGATGATTTCTATAAATTTCAGTAACCTGGATTTTTTCTTGAATCCAGGTTTTTAATCGACCAAATATTGTTGGTTGTTTGTTATAGAATTAGCTTTTACACTACCTATAGGAATTTTTTTTTTAACGTCCGACTACTGTGCACACTTGGGCTAATGCAGACGATGGGATGATTTATAGCGTATGAAAATGCCAAACCCTGGCCGGGAATCGAACCCGGGTCCTCGGGGTGAAAGCCCAGTACGCTATCAACTAGGCCCCGAGGCGGCTCCCTCCTATAGGAAGAATCAGAGAAGTTAATTGGTCTTGGGGACCAAGGAATATTGTCGATCTGTGGATTATTTGGTTACCAAACAAGTTGTCGAATAGCTCTCATTGTTGAAACCACTTATATCTCTCTCAGGGATGTTGTTTGGTACAAAAACTCTAAGTCACAGTTAGCTCTCCTTTATCTTTGAAAAATCAAGATCCAAAAAAAAAAAAAAAATTAAAGCTTGGTGTCTGTGTAATTCAGTATGAAACTGAGTTTTTGAAATTTTTCTGTTATGCAAATTTTTTTTGGTCGATCGTACCATTGACATGGAAATGCGCTTCATCTAACGTTCACAAGCTGGTTACCTTCTCAAATTCTTTTCAAAGAACTTTAGCCGCACAACGTGAATCTCAACTCCTAAGAGATTTGAGTATTGTACTCAATTGAGAATAGTCCTCTGGATGAAAGTTTAATTCCAGAGGGATTATTCGGTGGACGATTGTTTAGCTGAAGTGTAAATCCTTCTTGTGAACTGCCTGAAGACCTGAAGATTGCGTAATGTAGACCTTGAGCTTTGACTGAGTTGAAATCAACAAGGTTTTTCAGGGAAGTGATAATTCTAAAGAAAACCCAGCGTATTCCGAACGAATTCTGGCTGAGTATGTTCGCCAGACGTCCTGGGTCAATCTTTCCTGTAATAGGCTAATACTTATTTAAAACTTAAATGCTATTAGTTTAAGATTACTGTCCACTCACAATGTTGTAATAATTTTTGTTTCTAAAAGATTTTACATAACCTAAATACAACTTCCGAGATTATTTACGAGGTTTTTTTCTGTAGTTTTCATAATCGTTAAATAGTAGCCTGATATTGTACTGTAATATTAGTTTTAATGTGTAGCCTAAACAGCTCGTCTCTCCGAAACAAATCAATATTAGGGCACTTCTTTTATTTAGGCTAACGTTTACGCAACACTCGTGAAAGTTTACTGAACAGTGTGTAACCTTTGTGCATTGCTTCTTCACAGCAAATCATAGTTAGCATTGTTCATTGTATAATAACGAGTTCGTAATGATGGCAGCAAGGTTCTTTTCCCTTTCCCAGTACCTTGAAGTGTTTTATGAAAATGTTAAAATTTGCAACTCAATCGGCTTGTGCAGACTAAACATAACAGTCTGCAGCTGTACTAGAATCGATTGCGGCCTACATCCGCATATTGTGAAATTGCAAATGATGGTAGTTAATTGTAATTGTATTAATTATAATTAATTGGTTTTCACTAATCATAAAGCGGAAAGCCCGTACGTTTGGATCTCTTGAATGTTTACAAACTTGCACATATCGAACACCATAAGCCATTAATCGTTTCGGTGGGCTGTTTTCAAATAACGAATGCATTCTGTACTCACTGGATTCAAATAAATTCACAAAACCGAAGTAGTTTGTGACGTATTGGCCGAAATAGCTTCCGAATACAATAAACGAAGCAGGAAAAACCCTGAACCAAAGAAATCAAGGTGGTCTGATTTTTATGCAACCTTTTGTAAAAATATTTTTTAAGGTATTCGTAAACTTTGCTCACCATTGCCGTCTGCCGCTCAGACCATTTAGGTGGTGTGAAGTGGTTAAAAGTGGTGAAATTGGTTTTTAATGTACTTTTTTACCTGTAATTTTGTAAATATTATAAATACAAAAAATGTTGTTATTGTCAAAATTACAGTTAATTAAATTATCTTTAATTTGGGATTTTTTGTTTTTACTGTTGTGTTCTATAATAATGAGATATAATAATGACGAGCATTGGGAGTTTTAGTCAAACGCATTGACCAATTGTTTTAAAATTGGTACGAAGAAAGTACTTTTTGACGGGTGTACGCAGTTCTTGCCAAACGCATTAACTGATTTTTGTTTTTGTATTTGGTAAGAAAGATAACTTTTTTAAAGTCCAAACAAAGAATGTGTATGATTTTTCCGTTCACTTCCGTTTCAAGATGGCGGTATGTGATTTAATGATGACGATTATAGTTGCTGGTCATTTCCTGCAACATTCACCATAAACAAGGAAATAGGTTTACCGAACAGGAAATTAGGAAAATTAGGTTGGCCGAACAGCAGGACCTATTATAATTTTGACCACTTCTTGGGTAAAAGAGCACACAATTTTCAGAAAAGTTGGAAAATACATTACAGTGCTGATGAGTATCAGTATCTTAATGTGATTATTGGTGATTATTATAACATCACATTAATACAGGTATAACAGTAGAAAAGCTTCCGTATAGCCAGGGTGTATATTGTATCGGCGGGCAACCTGAGTGACGTCACGCGCAACGGTCGTCTCTTTTCGTCCTAATGAGCACGCCGTCCACTGTCAATATCGCCATATCTTGAAATGTTTTCAAGATGTGCACGTGCGGCTTAGCTAGCAGACTGATAATCTCATTAATGCATATTTTCTATAAGTACCACTTTGTTGGCAGATTCCTTGAAATTGTTTACATCATGGGACAAGCGAATGCACTAATGTCAATTTGTTTGCCACGCTAATATTATTGGCAGAAAATGACTAGTCTTGGCGGTTTTATTTGTCATGGGACAACTTTCACATTCAACTACATATTTAAAACGGGCTCAAATTATGGAAAAAATTGGTTTTAGAATTTCGGGAAAAACATTGTCGGTGGTCAGGGTTTATTTTCAATTTGTAGCCGCCTCGGTGGCCTAGTGGATAGCGTACTAGGCTTTCACCCTGAGGGCCCGAGTTCGATTCCCGGCGAGGGCTTGGCATTTTCATACGCTATAAGTCATTCCATCGCCTGCATTAGCCCAAGTGTGCACAATAGTCGGACGTTAAACACCAAAAACAAAAAAAAACAAAAAAACAAAAATTAATTTATTTCGAAATTATTTCTTTCAAATATCTACGGTACACTGAATTATGTTATCGAAACGTGAATGGCTCAGAACATAGCAGCAACAAGTTTGAGAAATTAGGCCGATTTTATGAAAGTGCGTAGAAGTCACAAAATTCTCATAGACTTCAGTTAAGTTTAAGAACTGACTTTGATCAAAAGAGTTCTGAAAAGATCAGTTGTCTGTTAATTTTTAGAAGCTTTTTGACTAAAAAAAGGATTGGAAACTAAAAATGTTGAAAAATATAAGAATTTCCTAAATACTGGAAAATTATACATACAGGGACATGCTAAATTTCACGTACCTGTTGGTAGCTTACGTCAGTTAATTGATCTATTCGTTTAAGGTCATTTACACTTATTAGTGACATGAAATATTGTCCTCGTCACGGCTAAAACCTATCATTGTTTTTGTATTTAATATGTTTGAGCTAGGAGCATGTCTATTGACGGAAGCAGACCGTTAGCTTCAGTCAGGGTTACGTACTATCCTACATTATTAGTGACGTGAATTTTATTCGTGTCGCTGTTAAAAAGTATCAGTATGGCCTATCACAATCATTTGCCAAGGTCTACTGTTAGCTTAACTCTCCAGTCGATTTACTTTTATCATGACGTGACTATTCGTGTCTGTATCACTGACTAAAAATATTGTCGTAGCGTAGTCCGTATCTGTGACGTGAATTTCGTAGCCAACTTTATTTTTGTTTTATCACTGACGTATACTTACAGAGCTGACGTGTACAGTATGCCTAGGCCTATATATATATATATATATGTAAATATATTTTCTTCTCGTACAGTAAATACTATTATCAGGAGTTTTTTCATTAACATAATTTGCAGTGTTTTATTATTTTTTTCTTTTAATATTTGGTACCCAGCTTCAGCTAACTAATAACCAAATTTACTAATGTAGCAATAAGTTATTCCTGGGCTTTTGTAAAAATTCATTACTCATCAGTATAGCAAATTTGAAATGAAAACATTTAGGTTTAGAAGTAAAACCAAAAACTGTGATCGAAAAATTGTATCGAGGATTGTTTTGTCTTCACAATATTAATGTATGATTGACAGATTTTAACAACGTTTCGTATGCCGATTTTTGTTTTTTTAATTATTATTAATATGTTACAAAAAGAATTTTTCACTTTAGAACTTACATAAGTTTGTTACTTATTGGCTATAGTTGAGCTAAATTTTATCAAAATTGTTAGAAATGATTTTGAGAAAGCTATTTTTTTACAAGATCTAAAAATGTTTGAAAAATGAAAATAAGCCCTACAAACTGTATTTCACTGAAATCAGTCAATTTGTTCTTCAGCAATGTACACGGCCACTATTACAGACATCCAGGCCAACTTCAACAAAATTTGTGGTTTGGAATAAAATTTAAAAAAAACAAAGTAAACACTGACTTCACAGTTTTTTACTTTTCTTGCTTCTCACTATAGTAAAAGTCTATTTTAAATGCTATTTAGGCTTTCAAGCACTCCGAGTTCCAATTAATTTTTATCTGATTGTCTATGTGTTTGTTTATATTTTTCTATATTACTGTATAGTATTCCATACAATATACTATTCAATGGTGAATTTACATTATCGAGATAAATCATAAGTGATTAAAGATAAAAATCATTTATTGTTTTTAATTCCTTTTTGCTTAGTCAAAACAAAGTACTACTGTATTATATGTATTTTGATTAAAACAGGAATTAATAAAAATATTAAATCATTGTTATCTTTAATCATCTCATGTTTTATTCTGATAATCTAAATTTCACGATTATAATCGGTGTAAATATCTGCAGAATTTTTCATTTTATTGATACAACTTTCCGTTAAATTTTGTAAATACAATACAATTAATGTTAATGTTAATTGCATTAATTAATTGTTACCATAACATCAAGAAAGTCATAGCATGATGCAACTACTCGTATTTATTTATTTTGTCAAAAGAGGTGGAATAAGGCAACAGCAGAACTGTTTAAATTTAACTTCATTCTCACCAGCAAATCACAAATAATCACTTAATACTGCAGTCTTAAGATAAGGCTGTTTTATCACTTGGAGCATGGAACAAAATATAATTACATGAAGAATTAACAAATTGAAACCTTTTGAGGTATCACAAGTCAGTGCTATTTTTATAACTTTGCAAGTCTAATTTCAGTATTGTAAATTTTCTAATGTAACAAAGGGATTATTGTTTTAGTACTTAGTTTTGGTATTGGAATTATAACTAAGGTCACTTATATTATTATTATAATTATGGGTTAGCACATCTATCTCATCTACAGACTTTTAAACCCATTTTTTGAAAACAGAAATTTTTTAACATATTAATTGTTAAAAAATATGTATTAACAATTAACTAAAACTTTGGAAATTGAAAAGAGGCTTATGTTATTGTACTGAATTTTAGGAGCTTCTTTAAAAGAACATTTAAATTTAAGACAAAAATGTAAGTTAAAAGTTTTCTTCATTTCAGAAGTTATGTATGAAAGTTTTGAAAGGTCATTGTATGTATATGACTTGCAATGCTGCACACACTGCACTTTTTTAAAGAAGGCCTTTGAAATGAGCTACTGTATTACTCTCCACACCTTCTTTTGGGTGTCTAGAAATGATGGGTAACTCAAAATGTTTAACTGGGAAAACGATATTTGAGATGAAATTTAATTTAAAAATTCAACTTGGCTTAAAAGTTGGTTTGTATATTTACAAGTTTTTCAAAAAGTCATTTTTAAAAATAAACTTTTAAAATAAGATAACACTGCAACCACTTTTCTAATTGAAAATTTTGAGTTATTCTGCTTTTTATCACTCTACACCCAAAACCTTTTACTCCATTCAAATAATACTGCTAAGCTGCTTCCATCATTTTAGCACTAAGTAAAGATTAAAAACAGAACTTTTGGACTAAACATATTTTGTTTTTTATGTTTTTTGTTTAATTTAAAACAAACAAACAACATTATGTTTCAGTCAAATGCTTTCTTTTAAATTGACCTTTAAAATTAAAGCACAATTAAAAACTTTCCCAATTAAAAAGTTTGAGTCACCTCTTATTTCGAATGGAAATTCCACTGTATTAGCTAAGTACTAAAAAGGTACTAAATCTTGTTACGAATTACCATGCACCAAATTTGAAATCTTTTTTCTAAAAAAAGAAATTAAGTAATTCTAAAAGTAAAAAAAAACAATTTTGAGGAAGATTAAAATTTTGAAATTTTACTTTTATCATTAAAAGTAATTTTAATTGTATCACAAACTGCCTGTAATACAATTTTGTTATGACAAAATTGAATCATCTAATGAAATTAGTTTTATAATGGTCATAAGTACCTTATGCACTTTGTATTTATCGTTTTGATTTCTTACCCCTATTAGTAATGCATCTCTGATATCAAAACCAAAACTCATAATTATGAAATTCAAAGTTTTATGACTGAGAATTATTTTTCATCCTCTCCACTAAAAAAAAACCTTGTAACTCATATATTTTTCCAATGTTCAGTTCTGGTACAGTTAACAAGATAGTTTAACAGAAGTCGAGAGTTTAACAAGATAGTTTAAAGTGTCAGTCTGAATTCCCTGACTTAATATTTAGTGCTGTAAATAGTTACCAATATATTTACATTTGTTTTATGTGAAACATTACGGCATAACTTATAAAACTTTAAGTTCCGGCTATGAAATTGTATTTACATTATTTCTATCACAATCTAATATGAATACATTGCCCACTATCACAATCTAATATGAAAAACTAATCTTTATGACACAGATGATGCTTCCAAACATTAATTTTAGCCTCCTTAAATATTTCATAATGTGAACAGTCTTTTGGTTTGCATTTATCAAATAAAAACTTGGTTTAACATAGTAGTGGGGATATTTTGAATTTGATTGTAATAATTGTAGTAAAATTCTGTATTTCAGAATGTGAAATGAGTAGTGTAGACTTGAATTCAAGTACACGAAGGCGGCATAGTGGCAGTGATAGTAGGATCCCTGTGCTCAGCTCTCCATCTCCACTGCGTCGGTCAGGCTCTCAACGCCTCGGTGGATGCCCTCCAATACAAGAGCAAAGTCCTGGGCTCAACAGACATCGCAGTCTGGTAAGCAGACTATTAATTATTGCATTGTACTTATAAAAACTCATTCAATATGTAAATTGGCTTGATTATCAGCTGTTTTGCACAAGTGAGGTTTGTTAAGCCATGTAATTTACATTAACAGCTATGAGTTGAATATTCCATGGAGTGGCATGTAAATTTAGGTTATTGAATATTAGCTTATGGAGTTGCAATATTCTTGTTATTGCAATATTGTTGAAGGAATGGTGTTATTATTATTATTACTATTGTTATTATTATTATTATTATTATTATTATTATTATTATTATTATTATTACTTTAAATTTAAAACATTTAAAAAATGTACTGTCATAATGTGGTTGTTTTAAAAATTTGTGAGTAGATATGTCTTTATACCTCTTATATCCCTTAAATTTAATTAATTGATGTAGTTATTTTAATTTTTCTATATTCATTCTATAGAACAACTCCAAAATTTTTAAACTGAAGAAAAAGTAACAAACAATATATAATAGAAAGACATCCCTCTCGAGTCTTGTTAAAAATAGTAGTATTTTCTGTGTCATCCTTGAAAATTGCTCTCCCAGTTATTTAAAGTTAGGCTTTTTTAAAAAATTACAGTTAAATCATTACTTTCTTTAAAAATTAAACTTTAACAACAGATAAAAACCTTAGTGAGACCTAAAGGTTAAGAAGAAGTAATATGGAAAATTTTATGATTAGGCTACACATTAGTTTTGCCAGCAGCTGTTTGAACTTTGGTTTAAATATGCTGCTTTAAATTTTATGAGGAAAAGATCATATTACATAAAAATTTGTAAATTATATAAGCTGTTATAAGAATGTTAGTATATTCTTTACTTTTACTTATCAAAGTGAATTTCTTATTTAACAAAAGGAAAACAGAGTAACTAAGGTTGGTACCAAAAATTAAACAATTTTTGTTATAAATATATATTATTATTATTATCTGCGCATAGACCCTGTTGGATCACGCAAAGCACTCCGACTCATGTCTTGTTCCTTCTAATCCTCCACACCTCCCTCATCCTGTCCCCATGGATTCTCTTCCGCTCCTCCGTCCATTTAACCCCTGCTCTCTTTGGGATTTCATTCTCTTGGACCTTCCAACCGTGCATCTTTCTCCTGTATGCGTGCCTATCTTCAACATCTGTTGAGTCTATTCCTGCGTCATGTAGGTCTATTCTGACTTGTGCGATCCACGACGTTGTTGATTTGACACCTTGTATATACTTAGGGATTCTGTTGACAAGTCTTGTTGTTGGGAGTCTACTGATGTGTCCATAG
This sequence comes from Callitettix versicolor, assembly GCA_022606455.1. Lineage (NCBI taxonomy): Eukaryota > Metazoa > Arthropoda > Insecta > Hemiptera > Cercopidae > Callitettix > Callitettix versicolor. The sequence continues at coordinate 56,071,944 of CM040184.1, read as the reverse complement.
AACCGAAGCCTCCTTCTTCTGATATCTGCTGCCAGGTTCGATATCTTCTCTGTGGTCTTCCGGGAGTGCAACCTGTATCCATCTTCTGTTAATCTCGGGCCAAGGATCTTCCTTAAGATTTTGCGTTCTTCCTTCAAAATACCCTCCATGGTAGTTTTTGTGTGGAGTGCTAACGTCTCGCTTGCATATAATACCTCCGGTTTTATGACTGTGTTGTAGTGTCTGATTTTTGTGTGCGTCGACATACATCTCTTATTGTAGATATCACGCGTTATACCAAGAGCCCTCTTCATTCTCAGTAGCTGAACCTTTTGCGCAGCCTTCTCGCCACCTGTGGGTTCAAGAATTTCTCCCAGATATTTGAAGTGCTTGACTCTGTTTATCTTGCCATATTTTGTGTGTAGTTCTTGAATATTTAATTTTATACAGAAGAATTCGGTTTTTTTAAACGAGATCTGTAGATCGACCCTCTCTGCACATTCCTTTAGGACTTCTATCTGTTTAATTGCTGTTGTTTCATTATCTGTGAGTATGGCCATGTCATCTGCAAAATCTAATATATATATATATATATATATATATATATATATATATATATATATATATATATATATATATATATATATATATATATATATATATACTATTCTTCTGACTTGTGCAATCCACGACGTTGTTGATTTGACACCTTGTATATACTTAAGGATTCTGTTGGCAAGTCTCGTTGTTGGGAGTCTACTGATGTGTCCATAGAACGGAAGCCTCCTTCTTCTGATATCTGCTGCCAGGTTGTATTATTTATTATAAAGTGTGTTTATCCCTTATAATTTTCGGACCTTTTGTGTTGCAATCTATTTTATTTTTGATTTCATTTATATAAATGAAATTATATAAATGTTTTCATTTATTAAATATACATTTAATAATGTATATTATGTAAATCAAGAATATACATTTAAATGTGTCAAATGTGTACCTCAAGAACGACCAAGGCTTACAAAGTTGAAATTTCGCATAGTTTCTCTGCTTTTGTTGTAAATGTGTAATAAAGCTGTTTTTCTTAAAAAAAAAAAAAAAATCATCTGTGGTTTCAAAGGGCTTCTTTCTAGAACATGAAAACCTCTATGAAAAATTAAAATTTTTTAGTCAACTTTCAAATCAATTGTAATATTTATTCCCCAAAAAATACCACTATAACTTATGGGTCATTCATAAGACCATTTTCAGAAAAGTGTTACTACAAATGAACACAATAGCATTTGTACTACAAATGTTATACAAAGTGTTACTACAAATAATAGCATACACATGTTTCACTAGGTGGTTTGATAGTGAATATGGAATTAACACGAACATTTAATATGATGAAATTTAAAAATGTATTTTTGCAAGGCTGGTTCAAATTATAACCGAATTCAAATGTTCCTGCAAATTCATAAAACTTACTTACCTTATACAGTATGTAAATGTAACCATTTTAAAACAAAATATGAAAATTGTTCACCATTTAAAATATGTGTTTTTTTATTTTAGAAAGTAATAAGTTAGAGTTAAATGTCATAAGTGGCAGTGCTTAATCTTCTTTGTTCGAAGTGAGATATTGCTTCATCAACTTTATAAGTTAACATTTCTGAGATTATGCTTGTTTTTCTATAAATATTGGACAATAAATATTCTATTCGGATTAAATTTTCTTGTAAAGCTCTAATGTCAACATCTCTGTGTTCAGTTTTAATATCTTTTACAGGTTTTTTTGAAACTTGTTTAGTTTTTTTTGTTTTGTTTGAAGTGCTATCTTTTGAGGCACGTTCTGTTGATGTCTCGATTTGTTCTGAAGATAACAGCTCTTTGAGGTCCTTAGCTGTTTTTTCCGATATTTCAGCAAGTTCTTTCAACATATCTGTTTTAGAGTCTGCTGTCATCAAGGAATACTTATGTTGTCTCTTCAGATCTTCCAGTGCCAAACACACTGCTTTTCTAACAGATATTTCATGACCTCTTTCACGTTCAAGAAATAAATCTTTAAATATAGCAAATCCAACCGGGGCTTCTGCTATCGACATCAGGTGAAACACCGTTGTACCTCCTTTGGTAAACTCTACAATAGTCTCTTTGAGCAATTCTAAATGTGACTGTGTCAATTCTTCAATAGGATCTTCATTATAAATTAATTTACGTTGTAGTATTTCTGTTTCAAGCATCATTACTTTATTTTGGAGTTCTTCCAGCTCTGCATTCGGGATAGGAATAATATCTGGTTTAGCGGTATCACTCTGTAATTCCTGTATTAATGTGCCTAATCTTAACATAGAAATAGTTACAATTATGTCTTCATGAGATGGTCGAATGTGTCCAATGAACCTTAAATTACTTTTAGTTGTAAAAGATTTTCCAAGATATTCTATTAGGCCATGAGATCGTGCATTTATTTCACTACCAGGTTTAATTTTTTTAAAACGTAAAATCATCTGCTCCAGAAATGTTTTATTTAGATTAGCTTTCCCTTGATCCACACTATCTTTAAAAGAGGTCAGTTCATTTCTTCCTACAGTTTCTACACCGGGTAAATCTATACAGTGGATTTTTGCCTTTGTTAAAATCGGCTTACAATCAATTATATTTGTAACATTTACATGAAATGTAACAACTAAAGCACCATTGTTTGAGCCTAAATATGGTGCATGCTTAACCATTCTACGCTTTAACAAACTTTTATTTAACAATTTCATGGTTTGTACTTCAGATTTCATTTCAACAAATTTTACCTCACAAACTTTTTCGCATAACTTTGCTGGAGTAATCTGTAAATCCCAAAAGATATCTCCCCAAAATTCTACAATGCTCATGAATAAAGCAACAACTTGCTTAGGCCTATAATTAGCTTTCTTAATGAATAAATCACTAATCAACCGTGGAACAATACCTTTTAGATTTGGATCATCAAATCCTATAGTTGTGTATGTTTTACCTGAGTATGTTTGACCAAATGATAATATAATAGAATCAATACCTGAGAAAGCGTGAGTGATAGTATTATACAAAACTCTGTCATATATTTGTATTTGGCTACTCTTTTGAAATATATAATCAGCTGTAAACTGCCAAAAAACAGGTGTAGAGTTAGCATTATCTTTTTTCTTTTCAAAATCTTGTAAACTACGAACGTAAATCACTGTTCTGGTTTTGTCTACTTTGATACACTCCCAGTCAACCTGTGTGCAGGGAAAAGTTCGAATAAAAAACTTACAATTTGTTGTTAGATCTAAACTCATTTTGTACGAAAAATAGTTCTGTAAATTCTGTAAATAAATTGTAAATTTAGTTTAAATTTTCAAAAATAAAACAAAAAATAATTATGTAAACAAATACTAAGTAAAAAGTAACCTAAAATTAATGCTAACAAATAATTTACAGATTTGTGACATGCTTATTTATTTAATTTTAATCAGCTGATTTGGTTAATTTATGGGTTTAATAAACTCATGTTCACAATCTCATATGCACAATAACAATCAAGCTGGCACCTACATGAAGGCATAAGAGGTATCAGGAGATTAGTGCCCAAAAACTGCATTTTTGTGTACTTAAATTAATTAAACATTTATTTTAATCTATAAATTAAAATATGCAAGCTTTGTTATTATTTAGTTGTAATGTGTTTGTAATTTTTGTTAACTAGCCTGTAATGTTTTAAACCATTAGTCAATCTGTCAATTTTGGTGTAAGCCACAATTAAACAATTGATAATATATAGTAATAATGAATTGTTCTCTAAAGAACACTATTTAATTTCAAAAAATATTTCTATGCATTTTTTTTTTGTTATCTAACCTTTTTTTTATATTGCAACAAAATTTGAATTAAATTAAAAATTCTGTACTTGTATACTAATAACTATTAATCTGTTTTTGTACCTAGTTTTGTAATGTAGCCTATATTATTTTAAACCAATGATTATAATAAGTACCTAAATACAATTAATTTAATTTTTACCAATTAGTCATTCTCTCAATTTTTGTATAATCTACACTTAAATAGCAGATACAGAAGTAATAAGTTACCCCAAAAGAACAAAATTTAATTTCATAAATTGTTTGTGTATTTGTTTTCCACTTCTTTTAAAAGAAAGAAAAACTTTTTAGTTAGTATTGCAACAAAATTTGTGTTAAATTAACAGTTCTAATATTTATATACCAATAACCAGTTTTTTGTTTTTGTATAACAAACTTGTACGGATACATTGATATTATCTATGAATTTTGAATTCATCATTTTCGTACTTTGAATGCAGCCTAATACCAATGTAGGTAGAAACAAATACAGTATCACAAATTTATTTTATCATAAAAATGTTGTTTCTTCATATGATTTGTTTACTTATCTCAACTTTATTTTAATGGCTTAATCGAATGCATAGAATACATGAAATACATATAATATTATATGAACATATAATATTATGTAGCCTATATTGTGGTAAAAATATATAGAAATAATTTCAGATATAAAATTATTTTTTAAAAGAGTACAATATTGGTTTGTAAAGTTAGTTAGAAATGTGAAAAAAGGCAACATTTATACAACTCATTTATAGTATATTGGGAGACTTGGTTTACAAAAACCATTTTAAGTATGCCTGGAATATTTTGTAAATTGTAATTTTTTTGTATGATCGTACTCATAAAATCTAAAGACTAACTTATACTGACTAATTTACACCAAGACTAGTAAAATATAAAGACTGATATTACTTACATGCCCTCATGGAAAATATTAGAATATTAAGAATATATTTTAATACTGTAAAATGTGATTTATCACATTACAAGAAATATCTTGACTTCTTACTAAAACAGCTTTAAGAAATTTGAAATTATAGATTTATATTCAGGTCAATAATGATTTGAATTAGCCAATATCTTAATGTATCTATATTTAAATCTTAGTGATACCGTATATAACTATGAAAATAATAGTGATACCTTTCATCATGAATCATTATTCGTTTTGAACATTAAAAAGTACTACTCGCAGAAGAAGTTTTAGAGAAAGAAAATTTAATGAACTTCAGATAGTTGTTTGTAAATAACTGAAAATAGAGAATATGTATTAAAAATCATTTATGCTGCCAAATTCTTTGAAATAGAACAATTTATGGAGACAATTACACATAGTATTATAGCATAACAGAGCTGAAAATTATATTAAATAAAATGATAAAATTTATTGTTAAATCAAAAATTTATTTTTAACAAAATAATTGTAATTATTACAGCAATCTTTGACTACAACGCCTTTAGGATCTCGCCTTAATTCTGATCAAGACGACGACCTGGATTCACTGCGCAGCTTTGGTAGCTGTGCTAGTGCTTGTAGCACAGCATCTCAGTGTGATCATGCTCATTTTGCTCGTAATGGGACAACATACAGTGGCCGCCGTAGACGTTATGTTGTACACTGCTCCCCACAAAATTCAGCTGGAGATGAGTATTTAACTCCTACCCAGAGAGCAAATAGAACTATCAGGAAGCTTAAGGTATGACAATCAAATAAATTATATTAGTTTTATGATAATTTAAATCAAATATCATTAATGTATGTGTTTAGTTTGTTGCTGTAGGATTTTAACAAAAAATTTTGAGAACAACAAAATTTTGAAATTTTTTTTTATCAGCTTAGGTTCAAATTTGAAGTTGTATCAGCAGATTATACAAAATACTAGTCTCCTTGTTTATTTAAAAAGAAATGGAATGAACAGTGAAAGATAAGCAAATAATTTTAAAAATATCATTGTAGTCTCAATGGATTTAAAGACATTATTTTAATACCATAAACATTGATATCAAGTTTTGTTATATTTGTATTCAATTGTAGCATTAAATAATAATGTTTTTATCTCTTGAATATATTTGTAAAAATTATTGACTCATCTTTAATGATATATATATATATATATATATATATATATATATATATATATATATATATATATATATATATATATATATATATATATATATATATATATATATATATATATATATATATAGGGCCGCCTCGGTGGCCTAGTTGATATAGTTGATAGCGTACTAGGCTTTCACCTTGAGGACCCAGGTTCGACTCCCGGCCAGGGCTTGGCATTTTCATACGCTATAAATCATCCCATCGTCCTCATTAACCCAAGTGTGCACAATAGTCGGACATTAAAAAAAAAATATATATATATTATTTATTTATATATAGGGCATTTCCAAAAATCATTCACAAAATGAAGGAGATGATTCCCCAGGACAAAAGTAATAAAAAGTCTTCATTTTCCCACTAGCCACCATATTTTTTAACAAAATATTTTATATTCTCAGAAAGGTTTGATCAAAGTTCAAACTTAGTGTGTTTCCTTATCTGATGTTGATTGGAAAAAATAACCAATTTCATTCTTTGATCTGTTTTAAAAGGGTGGGTGTTAAAAGGTTTTAAACTAAAATAAATCAATAGTGATAAATTTTAGTGACAAATATCAAGACACATTTTGTGTAGGCCTTTTAATTTTGTATCAAATGGTACAACTTTTAAAATTATGGATTAAGTAAAGTAACAAAGCTAATCCGTTAGGTAATAATGCATTTAATTTAATTTTATTTTACATGTACCATCGATATAAGCCAATTGCATTCAAATTACAGAGAGCAGTGGAATAATCAGATTAATATTAATAATTTGATTATGTACATGATATTTTTATTCAGATATAAGTAAAATATATTAAGTGCAAATGTTTGGATCGATTTATCAGTAAATATCGTATGATATCGCATAGCTGTGCCATGGCAATTTAATTTGAATTTAATTTAATATGAAAGTCATGACCTGATTGACTATTTTGTGCAGATTTGCTGTTTTACTTGCTCCATAGTTTTGAAAATTACACCATTTCACAAGAAATTAAAAGGGCTACAGAAAGAAGTTATCTTGACATTTGTCCCTAAAATTATTGATTTATTTTCGTATAAAATGTTTAAATGTCTGTCATTTCAAAATATGTGAACTTATAAAGTTTGTTATTTTTTCAATTATGCCGCTTAGGTAATAAGCATTTTAAGTTTGATTTTTATTGGTCAAAAAAATCTTATATAAATATAAATATATATATATATATATATATATATATATATATATATATATAGAAATATAAAATATTTTGTAAAAAAACAAAATAGTGGCTTGTGGAAAAATGAAGCATTTTTGGACATATGTTTATATGAAATTGTTGTATTAGTTCTGATCTGGGGAACCATCTCCTTCACTTTTGGACCATTTTTTTTTGAAACACCATGTATACACACAGTGAAAAAATTCTCATGAAATAGCTGCATGCCAACTTTAATACAATCATTAGTCAAGGCTTTATATTATATCTATGTGGAGTACTTCTTGGTGTTTGCACATATATTGTATTATCAGTTAGTGTGACTATCGTATCACTTGCATTATCTATAGACTTTTTAATCCACAATAGCCTGCATGAGAATCATTATTTATTATATGGTGTTAGAAAGAAATAAATAATCTTTTTTCTAAAGGAACATATTATTATATCAAAATTAGTTGCTACTGTTCCATTTTGAGAGTCCATTTGTCTTGACTGAAACAAAAATGAATGTCAACAAGTACCACAGTTACATCACATCATTAAAGGCCAGTAGTGCTAGGCCCCCAATAATTTAAAAAACATTTTTCTTTAATTAAGTATAATAATACCATATTACATCCATTCTAAGATGCACTTTTTTCCTATTTTGAAAATTAAAAAAGTGTGTTTTATAATCATTGTTGTCATTGATGTATGTATGATGGGTGTTGTCAAAAGAGTACTAAGTAATTTTAAAATATTTCTGTTCCCATACTGTAATTCTGAATTAAACAATAGCATAAAGGGCAAAGCTGCATCACTAGAAGCAAGATCATTGAGTATGTATCCTTTTTCTACTTTTCTGTCATTTTGCTTTCCATTGCTAGTGAGTAACAAGTGTTTTCATTTGAATGTTGTGTTGTCTTAATAAGAACTATACTATTAAAAAAAAATGTTATATAAAATGTTTTCAAAGACATTCTGATGCAGCAATGAAAAGAAAAGTTATTTTATTTTGTGAAGAAAATGGAAACAGAGTTGCAGAGTACAAATATTCGCAGGTAGTGCAAGGAAAAAAAATTAATTTAGCATTTAAAGCTATGTTAACAATGTTTTACCGGACCTAAAAAAAGAATGATATCCTGCTATTCTGCAACAGTTGATGAAGCTGTTGTAGAAGAAGCAGTAACTAATCATGGGATAGATTTAATTAGAGCTACAATAGATTGTTGCGATAGAATCAAACTCCATCTCTATGGTATCATACTTCCATTTGTCAAAAACCTCCCGCTGATTTGAAATAAAACTTTCAAGCTTCCAACATTATATTTCTGAACTTTATAAGATGCATAACTATGCATTCAAGCAAGTAGACAATGTGACTGACACACCTATTGGTTTTGATATGCCATGAAATTATGATCTGAATTATTACGGGTTCTTAGGCGATAATAGCCTCAATATGCTTTTCGCCTTAAAACAAAATAATTAAGGGTTCTAAAGAAAGTAAAATAAAAAGTTTGGGAATTAATGAAAAACACTATCACAGTCATACTATGCGTAACAGGTGATAGCTATAAATAGCCAACTTATATAATCCTTAACAGGGAAACTATTCAAAAAAATTAAATCTCCTTCAAAAATGTAATCATTCATGTACAAAAATGTGGATGGATAACTGCAGAAATGATGAACTACTGGGTTATTGATGCATTTAAAGGCAATAACATCTGTAGAAGTAAAAAAATAATTTGAAAACTTGACTTGGTATTGATTCTGTTCAGCTTTAACCACTTGATGTTTCAGTAATATACCTTTTAAAGATTATGAAGCACGGTAGTTTACTGAAAACTTACCTATCACCCTATCACACCGCCTGACAAGATTAAGAAAGCACCTGCATATACTGTTACAGAATGGATTTCAATTACTGCATGAAATAAAATATCAGTGTATCCAGATAATGACTTCAGTGACGAATCTTTCAACTTTGAGAGTGATGAAATTATTAAAGAGTTTGAGAGTGATTATTAAAAGTGTTGTTCACCAGTTGTATGATATTATTAAAATATATAGTGTCATTATCAACCTAATTTTAACTCTACCTAGTGTTAGGAATCATAATCCTGATTTAGTACATTTATTTGTTTGATCATTATATTTTCAAGTGAGTACAGTAATATTGTATTTATTAAATTTGATTTTTTTAAATATTTTTTCTTGTCATTTTGTAATGTTCCTTAAAAACTGAATGTAAAATTACAATGCATCTTAGAATGAAATATGGTAAATGTAATATATATAAATAATAATTTTATTATTTAATATTAATATGCAATATTAGCGTCACCTATAATATTTAGCATTTTTAGTTGATAGCGCTTTTACGTTATTGCACGAAATATTAATGTCAAACAAAGTACTGCGATATCAGCTTGCTGCAACGGCCCCCTGTGTAAACTGTAACAGGCTGTGTGAAAGTGTTCTGAGCCTAAGTGAAGGCATAACAAAGGCTAGAGTAGCGTAAAATAGTGAGAGAGGAAGAGGGGGAAAACATGTATTTCAGTGTAGATGAATAGACGGGTTTTGGGCCAGTCCAGGCTGTTTGAAATGTACATTATGTAGATTTGTTAAAACAAACGAAACAATAAAAATTGTGTGCAGTTATAAATTTGATACGTGTACTTTTAGGTTATAATACAGGACATGAGAAATTTTAAAAATAATTTATACAGCTTTTTAAATGAGATTATTTAAATGCAAAGCTTCATGGTAGAAACTGCATTCAACATAGTGCAAAAATTGTATTCAGTTACTGGGTAAAATTCACCGAGATTCATTTGCCACTGTTTGTGTCAGTGAAGATCAGGAGTTCTTCTTGATTATTATTGTGAAATAGAGTAACTAAAGTAACTAAATTTGTCAATTTGACTGCATCATTTTGTTACTGTTGCTATTAATGCTGCTAACTCTTTTACCAAGAGAATTTTGGGTGTTTTCATGAAAATCTACCATTATTTCATGAACTAGCCAAATTAGTAATGTAATGAACTAGCTGTAGGATTGTTAACAAAGCTGTGCATGATATATATATATATATATATATATATATATATATATATATATATATTTATTTATTTATTTATTTATTGAAAATAGCATGTTTTGACAAATAACAAGCTTTAATAAAGAGATTACTGAATTTTTTTTTGTCACCACTGGCTTTTCCTGAATTTTACACTAGTCTGTTCTTATACTAGTCATAACAAGGCTGGTTCTGCCCTGATAAAAATTTTAACATTACGTGAAATAAACTTCAAAAAGCAAAAATTTTAAAAAGACAAAATTTGCAACAAATGATTTTTGTTGGACTCTGAATGAAATATTTGTGGCTACAAATGTACTTTTCATGAAATAAAACAACAATGTTGAAATTTGAACTAGACTAGACAAATGTGTGCCTAAAAAAGAGTCTTTAACAATGTATTGTTATCATTTGGATTATGAAATAAGTTTCAGTAAATGAACAAAAAATGTCATTTTTAATAGACTGTATATAAGAAGTCATTGATACATATTAATTCACTTAACATATCTTTTGTATTATTGTAATTCCTGTCAAATAAAATCATTACAAAGACAGTTTGCATATTGGGACTTTGATGATGTATTTTAATTAGATATTTTGATTACAGTCACTGCTATCTGAAGCTCAAGCCGAGATAGAAGAGAAAGATCGACAACTGTTTCGACTTACTAAAGAAGTTGTTCAGCTACGTCTGCTTAAGGTAGATTCAGGAGCAGATGGCGTGGAGCCTGATTCTTCCAGCAGATTAAGTGATGGCCAGAATGAGCTAAGAGGAGTGTCTTCAAATGGTGGAGGGTAAGCTTAATGTTGCACAAACTGTATTTATAACAAAAATATTAATTTTTACTTTCATAAATGTGAAGAACATAAATTTGGAGAAGTATGGGAGGAGTATGTTCAAAAGTGTTTAGATGAATAGAAAGATCATGTGGTACAGATTTAAATTTAAATAAAGAAAAGAATGGCTGTTGTTACAAGGGAAAAAGAATTTAATTAAGGAGAAAACCCAACACAGAATACCTCTTTATATTTCTGACACATTTTCCTAAATACAATTGCTTTTAAATCTTTGTATTATTTTATATAATTTTTGTTGTTTATCAATAGTAGTTCTGCTTTAAAAAGTAATATATTTTATTGATCTGAACAAAATACAAATACAGCAGTCGCTGTTTATTGTGATAACATTGGGGATTGCATGTTTTGAACTGTAATGAACAGGATAATATTTAATGACAGATTGAGAAACATGATGCACACTGGGGTCCTCTTTGCATTCCATTCCATTGCCCTGATCTGCAAAACATAAATATGCCAATATGCCTTACTTATAAAATTTGTTAGGTGTATTTTAAAAAATGTGTGTGTGTGTGTGTGTGTGTGTGTGTGTGTGTGTGTGTGTGTGTGTGTGTGTGTGTGTGTGTGTAAATAAACATGTGTTTTCAGATTATATTTAGTCAGTTTTTCTTTTAGATTATCGCCACCATTGGTTGTGGATCTTCCTCCATCTTTAGCAGACTCAGGACATTTTGAAGACTTAACCAATGGCAAAGACTGGTCTCCTCGACCACATAGAGAGCCTACATTTAGGGACTTAGAAGTATTACAAAGACAACATGAAGACATGGTAAGAGACCTGAAGGAGAAACAGAATGACAGAGTGGATGCTTTGCTACTTAGGATAACAGAGTCAAATGACAGGTAAGGAGGAGAGAAAGTGTACAAGTTTGTTTTTTGCTAATTTTAATGTAATTTTTTTAAACTTTACCCTTGAAGTTCTAGCCCACACATCTCATTTTGTGCAAATTTTAAAATAAGTGGTTGCAAATAATTTTCCCCAATGCTTAATACAACATCTGCTTAAGATCAATTTTAAAATCAATTTTTGATTGCCTTGTGTTAGATTTTCTTGTAACTTTGCATACATGCTTAATCTACCATAAAATTCAATATCCTTTAATATGTTTTTCAATTAATTACAATTTTTAAACAAGAAAAATGTTCTAGAATGCTAAACAAAAGATGAATCCTCTTAAGAATAACCGAGTCATCTGTTAAACATTTCAGTTCCAACAGACATTTAACATTGTTTCTCAATCATGCAAACTTGTTATATTTTGTTATTGTAATTTTTGTAAACTTTGAAAATATTAATAAATTTTTAATTTAATAAAATTATTAGGTAATTCAATAATTTGAGCTAAATTATGTCAACCATTTTTAAACTATTTTAACTTGGAAATATGTTTTAATTACAATTTTAAAATTTCATATTCAGTTTATTGATTTAGAAATTGTGCATGTACCACAATTAGAAACATGTTTGGTCTTTAAAAACAATTATTTATTGAAACATTTTTATTTGTTCAGGTACTATGAATTGAGACCTAAACTGGAAGATCAACAAAACAGGATAAAAGAACTTGAAGAAGAAAATGAAAAACTAAAGAGAGACCAGTCTGCAGCACAAAGTAAATTAGAAGACACTAACCAAATAAATGAACATTTAAGGTTACATGTACAAACAATAGAAAATAAGTTAAATGATTTTGAAACATTAAAAGAAAATAAGCATTTAGAAAAGTTAGAAACTTATAGTAAAAGATTACAAGAATTAGAAAAGGAAAATGAAGAATTGAAAAATGAAAAATGTAATAACTTAAAGGAACATGAAATGGACACAGAGGCTCGATTCCATGAAGTCTTAAGAAAAAATGAAGAACTACAACTTGAAAACTATAAACTTAATGAATTGAATGAGAAATTAATGAAAAAGGATGAAATTTGTGTAGTTGAGATAGAAACAAGAGAAGGTATGGAAAATGAATTAGACTGTAGCAGCTACATGACAGAGGCTGCACAAAACTGTGATAAAATTGCAGCTTTAGAAAAGGAAATTGAAAGCTTGAAAGCAGCTCAAAAGGAACAAGAAGAACAGCACAAAATTATTTATTTAGAAATGTATAAGAAAGGGCAAGAAGTTGCAAATTTTGAATTTAATGAAGTAAGTTTATTTTAAATATTAATTTCTTAAATAAATTTAAAGTAGAGTATGTCAGTATGTGCTCATAATCAATAAATATTACATTTAGTTAGTTATTATATACTTATTCAGTTAGTGCATTTCCTAAGTAAAATTTTAGAAATAAATATAGCTCCTAAGTATTATTACCTGTATTGTGTCACACTTATTTTTTGAACACCAAGTGATTAGAAAATTCAGATAAATTTTCAGAGCTACATTTTATAAATTTTATTTTCATCTAAAAAATTATAGTTTCATTTTGACATATTTTTAAATGTAAAAATTAATGTGGTTCAAAAATAAATATTATTAAGAAACAAATATTTTTTTAAAATAAAAATAAAAGTGTTTCATTTGAGATATATTTTATAAATTCTCAAAAATTGATTCACAAACCTAATTGCCCCTAACAGAAGTTTTAAACCTATAGTGGAGATGGTAAGTGGCCTCACCTTGTAAGAATAGAAAGTAAAAATAACCTAAATTGAAGACTTAAAAAAAAATTGACAAAAGTGAATTAATTTATTATCTTTTTTCATCACAGGTTGTCAGGAATAATAATTGCTCATTGTATTAACTATATGCGTTGATAAAATAAGTGCTTACACAATTGGGGCTACAAAATTCTATTTTTAGTACCTCATGTTCTTTTTGAGTAATTGAAAATGTCCTAAAATTTATGTTGTTCTTTAACATCTACAAACTTACCAACTTTTCAGAAACCATATAATCCATATAGCCCATATATATAGTCCAGCCTATCTAAACATCAAAGATATTTTCAAATGATTCCAATGTTTAAGGACAGTCTTTTAAACATTGTTAAATGATGCATTAAAGTTTTAATTTTTTTATCGGAAATTTTAAATATTTTTGTTATATAAATGTGTACACAATATTGTATAGTAATTATTGTTTTTCTTATTTAAAGGCACTGAAGTTACAAAAAGATGGAGAAAAAAGTGCAGCTAATTTAGAACTTTTGAAGAAACTTGAGATAACGCAGGCAGAGTTGGAAAATGTTAAGGTTGTATTTTACTTACATTATAGTCTTATGTATTTCTAGTCATAGTGTAATTAATTGATTCTGGTTTGGTAAATTAAGCTTTATCGCCATATGATTACAGTTTCATATCATTACATTAATGCTTTTCATTCATTAAACTAAAACAGTAAGTAGCGTTATGCTCCCCCATTTAAATTAACTTACTTGGCTTTTATGCTTTCATCTTAACTTTTCATCGGTGAAATTGTTTTCTAGCATGTTTTCATTTCAAAATATGATTGCTAAGACATAGTAAACTCTCTCATACCCAGCCTAATGTCGCGCTTCTTATAACGTGAACCACATTAAAAAAAAATCCATATAGCAGAAGGTTCTATTTAAATACTTCTGAATTAATAGTAATGCTATTCAAGTCCTACTTGGTAGCCTAAATAATTGCACTAAATTATTAAAAGACTGTTTCTGCAGACACCTTCAACACTATAGCTGTATGAAGATTACAATTTTTTTAATGTCACAGTTTTTTATATATACATTTCATGAACCTAAGCATGAAATTTAGCTGTTTAAAAAAATGGATGTGGGCTCTAAGTTTATGATCTGGCAGTGTACAAAAACTTTTGTATACCGGAAAAACCTCAATTATTGCCATACCACATTATACACCAATAACATTTACTTATGAATTACTGTTGCATGAAACTTTTAATGCAGCATTCAAAAACACCCTGGTTATTTTCTGAGTGGCTTCTTTAATGTAAGTAAAAAGAATATTGTTGCTTCAAACAATGGCGTCAAGTTTGATGAAGGATATTAGTTTGTTTTAGTATTTTTTGTGTTTGTCATTGTGTTGTTTCCATAATGCATCCTTTCAGATTCTGCAGTGTGCGGTGTTTCATTGATTCAATTTGTGGAAGTACAATACTCTAGTTACCATCAGAACAAAAGGTGACTTTTCATTTCAATAAGCCTTTTGTAGTATGGTTTTTACTGTCTTTTTTTAAAAAAATATATTTTTTACTTCTCTCTGGCCAAAAATACAATATTGGATAACACGGGGCTAGCTGATGTGAGAGAGTCTACCATAATTTTTATATTCTTAAAATTTAAAACAAAATTTTGGTATACACTTTAGAGAAAATAATAATTTTCATTTGAAATAACTGAATTTAATTTTTTAAATTTACTTATTTTTTTCAAAATTTCTTAAGCAATAAAGAAAACTTTATTATTATGACTTTACCACACACTATTTAACTTATCCTGGCAATATTCTTTCAGGCTTTATTTGACAGTTTTTCCATATTGACAATTATTGTAATAAAATAAATATATTTGACATTTTTCAACAACTTTAAATTACTGTAATTATATATTTTTCTAACTGTAAGGGAAAACTTTAAATAAAAGCCATTTTGAAATGGTTAAGGAAAGGTAAAAATAATCGTTCATTAACACTGTAAACAAATTAATATTTATCCCTGACATGTTAATAATTAAAATATATACTCATTCTTGTAGTAATGGCACATAGAATGGTTTCATTCTTGCGTGTTTTTACATTTATGTTCATGCAGATTTTCTGCGAGGGAGACTCTTATTTGTTATTATTTATGTTTGTAGTAAATAAAGGTAAAAAACATAACATCAGTTGAAATGATATTACTGAAGAAACAGCTGTAGTGCAAAATTAGCTGATGACATGCACATTACTTCCATCCTACCTTTGCACCAGCAATTTTTTTTTCAAAGGCAGTGTCTCCTGTGTTAGTTTGGGCAACCAATCAGGGTGAAAAGTTTTGCTGGTGGTAAACAAAAATGTCATTAATTAAAATTTCATGTAATTAACATATGAATTGTATGTTAAAATTGAAATACACTATTTACACTGTAATCAATTTATACTTAATAATTTAAAAAACATGATTCATTGACAATTTTCATTGACAAGATCATATAATACAATATTAAAAATTGGCATATATGTATGCCTTGAAAAATTTTGCTATTTGATATATTGCAAAGCCTTTCATATAAAAAATATTTTCACTGTTATACAAACTGAAAATTACCAACAGCGGCTCCAGATCACTAATCAGGAGGGGAATGTGGAATAAATACAAGAAAAACAATTGTATTTGAAGAATAATAAAAAAACAAAGATATAGTTATTTTCTTAATGTTTATAAGAACTTTGTTTTTACGTAAACATATCAAATTAAATTAAAGTGTTAAAACACATTCTACAACATAAATCATGGAATCATATAGTACAAACCAGTATAACATCTATAAATAATTACATATTTAAGGAAAGTATAAATGTAATGAGTGTTAATGTTAACACATATTCCTTCATGGTTGTGAAAATGTGAATACATTGAAAATGGGTGGACATCGATTCAGCACAATTGTTCTGACATTTCACCAACATTTTATCTGGCATTTTCAAGGTTGTTTTTTTCTCCAAGTTAAAGACAAACTTTAACAAAGGAAGAAACTAGTTTATTATGATATAAAACTGTAATAAAACCTGTATCAACTTATTTTACATAATCAGTTAAGATTATTTTACATAATCTACTAAAAAATTAATAAAGTACTGTATCTTATTAAAGCGGAAAGAAAGTTATCTTCTATTATCAGGGGTAATGTTGCTTTGGAAACAATATTTTTCAAAGAACCAGTAATCGCTTTGTTCACAAAAAATACTGTATACATAAAAAATTTACTTTGACATATGAGTTATTTATTTAATAGTCATTATTAAATATTTACTTTTCTCTGTGAAGTATTTCTGTACATATTATTTGTACAAGAGATTATGTGTAGTCATTTCCTACAAGAGTTAATATTGTCAGAATATAGGATGATCTCCTTGGAGCAACTCTTGGTTATTACAAGGAGCAATAAAATATTTTTTTTTTAGTAAATGTCAAACTCTTCAGCTAATCTTGTGAATTTTATAAACTTTATAACTAGCAAAATTTATAAACAACTTATTATTTACTAGTTGTACCAAGCCACATGTTGCTGTGGTTCAGTCTGGTTCAATTTAACAATTTAATCGAGAATATTGAAATGAAATCGTAAAATATTTAGTTAGTATAGCATTTATCCAACAGATGGCTCTGTTTTTCAAAAAATCATATTTTTTCTGTAACAGGTGTGACATCTATATAATAGTAGTTATATAAAAACATGCACATATTAGAATGCAACGTTGTATCAAAATTTCAAAGCAATCGATGAAGAATTGTCAGAGGTTTAAGATTTTGAACAAATGAACATTTACGTTTTTATTTACGAGGTTTGTCCAATAAATACGCGAACTGGTCGAATATGGTGGCCATTACGGAGAGTTAAGCCACGCCCACTGGCCTCACGTGTTGTCTGGGACCCAATGAGCCGTCAGTGCTTGGCAGAACGTTACGCTGTGCGGATCTTGCGAGTAGAGTTATTTTTAGTTTTGCATTATTTTTTTGTTCGTCGATATGGAAATTGACCAATTCACTGAACAACGAATTAACATCAAGTTTTTGGTAAAGCTTGGTAAAAATTACCAAGAAATTGCTGAAATGTTGAGAGTTGTTTATGGTGATAATGCTATGAAGAAAACAGCCATTTTCAAGTGGATTAAGCGCTTTAAAGAAGGTCGAGAAGACGCCACGGATGATGCAAGATTTGGACGACCTTCAACCTCTTGTGTGCATGAAAACATTGATCGCGTGCGGCGTCTTGTCCTTACTGATCGCCGAAAAACTGTCCGAATGATAGCTGAAGAACTAAATTTAGGAAAATCAACAGTGCACACAATCTTAACCGAGCATTTGGGCTTAAGAAAGGTTTGTGCGAAAATCGTGCCATAACTGCTGACTCCGCATCAAAAGTTGAGAAGAGTCGAATGTGTTACTGACTGGAAAAATTCCATGGAAAATGATGTTGGATTCTTAAATAGGGTTATCACTGGTGATGAATCGTGGTTTTTCGAGTATGACCCCGAATCGAAATCGCAAAGCATGGAGTGGAAAGCAACAGGTGAAGCTCAAACAAAAAAAATCAAGGAAAAGCCGATCAAAAATCAAAGTCATGCTCTTGGTTTTCTTTGATATCAAAGGTGTTGTTCATCATGAATTCCTTCCTGAGGAAAAAACGGTAAATTCTGAGTTCTACCTTAACATTCTCAAGCGTTTGAGAGATCGAGTGCGTCGTGTGCGACCACATTTGACTCAAAACGATGGATGGATTCTTCATCAAGACAATGCACCCGCACATTCGGCTTTGATTGTTCGCCAGTTTCTGGCTAAAAATTCAATCACTATCCTTGATCATCCCCCTTATTCACAGGACCTAGCCCCTGCGACTTTTTTCTATTCCCTAAATGTAAAAATGTGATGAGGGGACAGCATTGGGAAGATGTGGACACAATAAAACAAGAAACGACGAGGAGACTGAAAAGCCTGACTTCCGAGGACTTCCAAGGGTGCTTTGAAGAGTGGAAAAGAAGATGGGATAAGTGCATAGCAGTGAATGGAGAGTATTTTGAAGGGGACAAAATCAATGTAGATGAAATTTTGTAAAATAAAGTTTTTATGACCTTAGTTCACGTATTTATTGGACAAACCTCGTATATAGATTATTAATTTATCATTTGATTTTACAGTTATAACTTTTGTAATATATTAATTATTTATATTGAATTAAATAATTATTTTCTCCTTGGATATCTTAGATTTAGTTAAAAAGTCACATTCCTGGTAATATGCTTCAACAATATAATTTTTAATAATTAGGCTTACAAAATGACAATACATTTATAAAAACAAGCTTTTTATTTATTTTATTTGCTTTTTACTGCACACATTACAGTTAACATTTGTCTAATATATTTCTGTGTATGTGTTATGTTGACTAACTGTGGTGTTCAGGATAAGGAATACGTTTCTCCAGAGAACTTACTAAGTGCCAAGGAAGCTGTTTCTCTCTGGATACTTGGCACTCGCAAGGTACTGCACTCATTCCCTTTTTCATGGTAACTGCATGACCTTGTTTGTAAATACCGCACTCATGACATTTCATCTCATTCTCATTTCATATAATTTCTCTTCTTAATAACTGTATACATTTTAAATATTTTACTTGTTGGAATGAAAACAGTTGCTTTCTTATTTTTTTTATTTGTTGATATTGTGGTTGGTAAAGAATTTACGCATGCTTAACCTTTTAGCTTACTTACGCCTATCGGTTTCGCTATGCTGTGTGGTTGGTTCTGCAGTCAGTAAGTTTAAACAGATAGCACCAGTCTGTTATACTAGATAGAGCAAGGTATAGTTTTTATTTAAATTTATTATATACTAAATAAAGACTGCATAGTAAAGCCGTTACTTACTACATACATCTTTACTAAGGAAAGTTTATGTAGACTAATAAGTCTTAATTCCAGTTTTTTTTTAAGACTGCAGATTCTATCTGCTTATAAGTATCTGTTTATAAAGAGCATAATTAATTTACCTGCAGAAAAAGAATTAATGTAAGTATTTCATACTTAATGTTCATTGTGGTATGAGATTATTATTCTTAATAGTAGTGAAAGTGAATTGTCTAGGAAAAGAAGTTCCAAAATCAAATTTAGAGTAAGAGCCAAACACTCCTCACCTTAAAACATTTAAGGTTCAGAAAGAGAATTAATAAGACCAATGTACTCGCTTGATGGCAAGACAATTATGACAGTGACTTCGAACTTTCTTCTTTGAACTTTAGCCTTGCCTTTAAAATAAAATGAAACATTTATCAAATTTGTCAAAATATGTACTTTTATTTTGCTGTTCCTTCATTTTGATTATTTTTTAAAATTTTATTTTATGTTGTTTATTTATTTAAATATCATCAATTAATTCTTCTTTCACATTAAACAAATTATAAAAACAGTAGGTAATACAAAAGGAAATTATCTTGAAATATTGATAATTGTATTTATTTCCAAGTCCCCTAATTGGCTGTCTGTCGTGTACACATTTCAAAAGACCAAACAAATTGATTTTAATAAAATTTGGCATTTAGGTCTGGTTTGACTTTATGCCAAACCATTTGTCATTTTTATAATATATTGTGCCCTTTTTTTTAATGGTTAAAATAGTTATCTCCATAATTATGTACTGTGGATACGACTGTGCATCACTGCTCAAGTCTTTTAACATGCTTAATGCAGTGTTATTGATGCTGAATGTTTTACTGCTGACTGTGTGCCACCACACCACAAACATATTAATTAATACTGTTGGCAATGCCTAATTAAAAGGTAAAACATATATCCAGAACATACAAAGAAAAAGGATGATATACGCCAGAAGAATTTGTACACAAAACAAAGTGTATGCACACACCAATAACACTACAAACTTTTTACAGTGTAGGCCTGTGTTAAAACTTTGCATTTTTGATACATCGATGGAAAATGTGTCTGAATTTAAAATACCTTGGTATTGAAATTAATGGGAGCATTTATGTTAGTAACGTTTTCATGTCGTGTTGTATCCATTTTCAAAGAATTCAGCGATTTTTCCACAATGTAGTAAATAAAATTTTTGAGAATAATTTGTTTACTGCTTCAATTTTCAATGTGTTTCCTTCACTTACAGATTGTTTGTAATTACTTTATTTACAAAAGATTTGGGCCGAAGCCAGTTGTGTAACAACAGAGGAGTAGTCTTCTCTAGGCAATGGGCTCAGAAAAAATTGCACCTTCTGTTACAAAACCACGTAATAAACTTTTAGTAACAATTATAAGCATGTATAGCATATTATGTAACATGGTTACATATTCCCAAGACACAAATAGTATACAAGTATTTGTATACTTGTACAAACACCCCTAAGACATCAATTAACTGATATCTCTATCAGTAAGCATAATGTATTTTTTTGTACTTTGTTGTTATTTCATAAATAATTCTAAAACTTACCTTGATTAATGTATATTTTTATTTTAAATATTCAATAATACTCAAAAATAATTACAATTAATTGTTAATAGATTTTGAGCTTATAAGTTATTATTATCTAGTAGCATGTTTCTTCCTTTCTCAATTACTAGAAATTTCAATTTTTATTTCACACTACAAAATGGGGCAGGAGAGAGCTAAGATAAAACTGCTTCATGGGATGCCTTCAACCTCTAATAATGTCACTGGTCAAATCAATGAATGTTGTCCTATAAAATTTGAAAGATTTTATTTTAAACAATAGGTCTGAAAACTAACATTTCTGGTTATGACCTCATGCAAGCAATTTCTGAGTGTCCTTGGTTTTACATACAGGTCATAAGGAGAAAGGTACCTATGATTGTTATATACATGTTTGTAGAAGTAGAGCATGTTGTATAAAGCCCACCAGTGTATTTAGTTCACATGTATGTATTTTATAGTTTAGATTTCAGAAAGAAACAGCTTCACAGACGAGCAACAAAAAGATTGGTATATTATGAATATGTGTTAGTAAAATCAGTATTATAAAATGCAAAGCTTTGTTATTAAGTTAATTTTTTTCTTCGTAATCTTCCAAACCACTGTTTTGCTCATGTGAAATATACAATTCAAATATTCTGTTTTTAAAATTGTTACTTAATCATGTAATATTATATAATTATTGTTTATTTAGACTTTTGGTGGAGAAATGGGCGATAATTTTCCACCAACCATAATGTAAGAATTCGGTGGTGATATATTTTTCTGGCACTTTCAGCCAGTACCAATTTTAGAAATATAACAGAGGGTTATTTTCCTTGTTTGGCTCATTTAGCAATTTAAGGGAAAATGCTCAACTATACAAAATGCATAAAGGAAAGTGTTTGTTAGTGAAAAAACTAAAAAATGACAATGCACCAGAACAGGACAATGAGAACTTTTGTGGCTAGCTAATGCACCACCTGTTGAACTTTCAATTGACAATGCAGACATTTGTGTTTGGTGTAATCAAGATGTGAAAATGGGGCTTACTGATGATGCAATTGCTGATATGTTAAAAACCTTCATGATGAAGAGGACGATGCTGATGAGATAATTCAGAAAATATCTCACTCTGGTGGCTTAAAAGCAATTGAATCAGCTATTGCCTATATTGAAGAAGAGGAATTCTCATCTTGTGATTTTCTGCTTCTATAGTGTTGGGGCATTATTACCGCGTCCAAGAGAGGCAAGAAGTTAGCCCAGAAACCTGTCAGACTTTTTCAGAAAATAATTTTAAGTTACTGTACAGATTTTGATTTTGATTTGTTTCTTACAAAATTATGTTCAGTTGTTGGTGTATAATCCGTTTTTTAACATTACACTTACTTTTCAGGTTTTTTTTGTCATTTACAAACAAACTCCATATTGTCCAAGTTTTCCCTTATCTGAGGTAGTCTCAGTCCCAATTACCTTGGATAATCGCAAGTCTACTGTGTACAAATGATAGCAAAAGCGTGAATAAACCGTAATAATAATTCTAACAGGTTTTGCTATCTGTGAGATAGCCTACATACACTAATAATTATACTACATATTTACTACTATATATATATATATATATATATATATATATATATATATATATATATATATATATATATATATATATATATATTATATATATATTAATTTCAGTCTGCTGCATCTCTGAACTAAGCACCAACTCAAGGTTGTGGGTTCAAGATGCAGTTACTGCCGTTCTTTACCAGTACTGTTAATGCTGATCCATCATCCTCATTAATCTAATTGTCATGAAGTAGACATTAAAAAAATTTTTAAATGCTGTTGTAAAATGAGTGTTTGGTAACTATTATATTGAAAAATAACTTACTTCCCATATGGATTTGTTGTTTGGTAAAGCTTAACTATAGCTCTTTATTATGTGTGTAAATTATTATTGCTTTTGAATCTAGATTGTTCTGTTGAATGTAATGTAATTAGTAAAGTATATTTAATTATCTTGTAGGATATACTGAAACTACAAGGGCAGGTCAATACGCAGTCTTTAGAAAATCTAAGAGATTGCGCTAGTAGCATCGCAAATGGTCTGTTTTAGTAAGCATCATTCGTCACTAGGTATCTGGCAAAATTCCAGCCATATTCATCGAGTGGTTTTGTTTTTATTGTCAGTTGAAGTAAACAACTTGTGTTTGTTTTAAAAAATGGAAAAAAGTGAGTTTAGAGCAGTGATTAAACATATGTATTTAAAACGCTTAACTGCAAAAGAAATAAAAGGTGAGTTGGATTCAGTTCATGACACATCTGCCTCTGTATTTGCAACAGTAATTGGATAAATGAATTTAAACATGGCCGTACTTCAACAGCAGACGAACATCGTTCAGGACGTCCCGTAGACGCGAGTACCCCAGAAATGACCGATAAAATCCATGATATGGTGTTAAGTGACCAAAAAATAAAATTGAGTGAAATAGTTGAGACCACAGGGGTTTCAAAAGGTACCATCATTTAAATTTTGCATAATAAATTGGAAATTAAAAAATATCTGCGAGATGGGTGCCATGTTTGATCTCAGCTGAAAATAAAAACAATCGTGTGGTCTCTTCTAAGGTTCTTTTGGAGCTCATGCGTCGCAAACCAGAAGTGTTTCTGTGCAGATTAGTAACTGTAGATGAAACATGGATACACCACTACACTGCTGAGATGAAAGAACAGTCAAAATAGTGGATTTTTAAGGCGAACATGCTCCAAAGAAGGCAAAGATGGTGAAATCAGCTGGAAAGGTTATGGCTACTGTATTTTGGGATGCACGTGGTATTATCTCATTGACTATTTGGAAAAGGGACATACGATTACTGGACAGTATTATGCATCATTATTAGGTCAGCTAAATAAGAAAATAAAATAAAATAGTCCTCATTTAAAGAAAAAAAATGTCTTCTCTCCAGGATAATGCACGAGTGCATATGTATGCAGTTTCAATGCCTAAAATTGAGGAATTGAAGTTTGAATTGATAGGCTATCTGCCGTATTCACCAGATCTGGCCCCGAGTGACTTCTTCTCATTACCAAATTTTAAAAAATGGCTTGGCGAACAACGGGTTACATCAAATGAGGAGGTCATCTCACACAAATGCTTATTTTGAGGAACTACCACAATCATACTTTTCTGAAGGCTTAAAAAAGTTGGAGGGGCATGTGTCAAAGTGTATTGAACTAGAAGGACAATATGTTGAAAAATAAAACAAAATGTATTTTAAAAAACTGTTTGCTATCTTTTTCTAAAGACTTATTTGACCTGCCCTTGTATAATTGTGAAAAACAGACTACCACTTTAAAAATTATTTACTATTTTTCTTTTGCACTAGCACTATTTGGAATACTAACGATTGCTTTATATTGTATTACATTATCTTGAAAAATTTAGGGACAAATATTTGACTTTACCTTTAAGTAGCTACAATTTTAAAATATACCATCCAAATGCTGCTTTAGTTCGATATCTTGTTCAAGCTGTTGTAAAAAATTATATCAGTTTCAAAACATAGACACATGTTCTTTTACGATACATTAACATTGCATACAATGGCCATAACAAAGCTGTGTCAAAAACCACAAGTCACTACACTCTAGAATATAGAAATAAGCCATAACTCAAAAATTCTAATATAAACATAAACATCCAATATAATATATGTGTGTGTGTGCGTGTGTGTGTGTGTGTGTGTGTGTGTGTGTGTGTGTGTGTGTGTGTGTGTGTGTGTGTGTGTGTGTGTGTGTGTGTGTGTGTGTGTGTGTGTGTGTGTGTGTGTGTGTATTACAGTAGTACCTGGATTGTCTTGGGTATTAAAGGGAGGCTTTGGATGATAAAAAAAAAAATTGTAAATCACCAGTCTTAATATAAGTTTCAGACAAGTCTATTGAAAATTCGTTAATTTAGATACAAATACAAATATAAAAAAATATTTATAACTATTATAACCCACATCATTGCTTTTTTAATTATTGTATACAAACAAAGTCAATAAATTATCTTTGATAAACTTTCCTTAAACCTTTGCTGCTATACAGTATTTGGTAAAAACAAAGTGGTCAAAACAAAAGACCTAAATTCCAGGAAACAACTTGCCCCTCTTTTTCTGTATTACAAAGAGATTCCCCACAGGACTGTAACATGGAAACAAAATCAACTTTTCAGCAAAACACAATTTATCTTTTTAAGTCGAGGTGAAAATGAATGATTTGTTTAGTGCATAATCCTCAGTGGCAGCTTACTCTTCAGAACACCCAGACAATAATTTATAACAAAACAACACAGAATTCTAATAGCTTGGATATAAATTGAATCAGCCTACCCACAAGGCAAGAATATGCACAGTTATGCAAGATGTTTTGCATTTTGCAAAGGGTACTAAGTAGATTGTGTTATGTTCAGTCGTTATTTTTGTGTTATGCTACAGATAATGATTTTGGAAGTTATTTCATGCAGATTTAAATAAAAGATAGATTTATAAAAAATCTTAAAGAAAGTTTCTTAATTGCAAAATCTTTCAGATGATTTTATTTTGTCAGATGGCTTCAAAACACAGTTTTAGATTCTGAGTTATTTTTCTAACCATTGTGCAGAAGAAACCTTCTCCTTCCATTGGGCTGCACATTCAAATCTTAAATACAATGACTGCTTCTGGTAAATCAACTGCAGTTAACAGCAAGTCAGTCTTATTCAGTCTTAAATATCAACAGGCAGTTTTATTCTTCTCATCTCCTTTTTACATTTTTGCAACTTTTGATTCATCCCCATGGTTTCAGTAAAGTGAAAGAGCTGCTTAGAAACATAGAGCAGCTTCAAAAGTACTGAATCTGGTAGGCCATCCTCAAGTTTTACTATATTTGAAATTTGGTTTGAGATTTAAGAATGTAAGTTGTATAAAATTGTTATCCAAATTGTAAGTTGTAGGACAGATAATGGTCTAATTGATTGAGCGAAGCAAGGTTGGTTTCAATTCAACTATTCTGCATTTGGTTTGTTTGTTACGCAGTTAGTTTCGGCCAAAAGCATTGACTTATTGTGTTGAAATTTTGTTAGGAGATACTGGTATAAAGACCAAACAATGTATGTTCAAAATTTTTTCTCATTCATTTCCATTTTAAGATGGCAGCCACTGATTTACAATGTTTTAACCATTGTGCACATTTTAACAGTGTACACAGTTTTAACCAGACACAATGACCAATTGTTTTGAAATTGGTATGAAAATATCTTGTATGAAGCCCAAATGGCGCATATGTAACATTTATTCCTGTTTACTTCTGTTTCATGATGATGATGATGATGATGATGATGATGATGGCTGCTTCTGATTTAAAGATCACAACAAGTGTACACACAATTTTAATTCTAAAGCATTGGCAGAAATTTTTTTTAATTTGGTATGAAGGCACTTTGAGTAGAGCCTGAAAGGTGTATGTGCAAGATTTTTTCCTATTCACTTTAATTTCAAGATAGTGGACCCAGATTTTAATTATGGGTCAACAATTAAGTACATTCAACGTCGAGAGTGTACTTGCTGTTTATTTCCTGTAATACTGGCTGAATGGCAAGATTTTGACTGCTTCATGGAGAAAGACCATAAATTTCAAATAAAGTTGATCCAGTAACAATGTTAATAATTATTATGATTACTGGTAAAATTGGTGAAAAAAGTTATGACTTATGGAGTGCTCTGTACATTATTTAAGAATATACTGCAGAGTCTACTGTTCGATGAACAACTAGTGCATTTTATTTGAATAAAATTATCTTAAATTATCAACCCATTTCTTCTACTTCTCTGTGCAATCACTTTCGAATTAAAGTTTTTATTTTTTATTTAATGGTGGAAAGCACATTGAGGCTATTATCGCCTCCCTAAATGTAGGTGAGGGTGTATAGTGTTAAAGTCGTAAGTGTAGTGTTGTAAATGTAAGTGTGTGTTAGACTCGGGTACCATGAGGGACGTCTTAATCTTCTCAATAGGTCCAGCTAGTCTGCACCCCCCTGCGGGTGGTCGAATTAAAGTAAGGAATTGTTGCTAGTAAACATAGTAGGAATTGTTGTTGAAGTAAATATAGTACTAGGGTTTGATTTCTCTTAAAAAATATATAAGAAACAAAATCTAAAAGTAATTGTTTATTTATTTTTAGTTTATGTAAATCAGATCTTATGATGAATGTTGTTATTTGAACAAAATTGTTTTCTAATTTTTACATTTTAGACTGTTTAAACAACTGAATATGCTTTGCTTTGTAAATAAAATTGATGTTGAAAGAGCAAATCATTTATATATATATATATTGTACACTGTATATTTCCAAATTTTAAATAATGATTATAAACCAGAAGCCTTAATCATCATTAACAGATCTACAAATAAATGCAGTAACTTTTTTATATCCAGTCTAATATGGTGATAATGTGAGCCAAATAACAAAAAGTTATGGGGTACGATTTAAATATTTTTGAGTAGTAATAAAACTTTTACATTTCATTAATAAAAAACAAGTGATAGTATGTTGGAAAATATTAAAATGTTTAAATTCAAAATAACTTCTAAAAATATCACAAAGATACAAGTAAATAATCGAGGGTGTATATTATTTCAAAATTTTAAATTAACAAAAATCAAAGAATGAGTAAAGATAAAGGGAACAATATAATACACATGGACAAAAAACAGCCTAGCTATTTATGTAGACCAATGAGATGAAATGTGTGAAGCCTAATGGAGGAGTAACATGTAACATCTAAAATGTGGATTTTTAACTTCGTAAAATTATATTATCCTTCTTAAAATGAACATTCTGAACGTTCTTAAACATGAGTAAGGGCCTACATATGTAACTTGTATGTTAAAACTTTTGAATTCTAGAAAAATAATCTCAATTTCTTCAAAAAATGTATTTCTGCAATACATGGACAGAATTTTTGTTGAATTACAACTGAATTTACCGTTGCATGAAACTCTCAGCAAAGTCATTTGTTTCAAAAAAAAAAAAAAAAAAAAACACTAAAATGCAGAACTAAAAAGGAAGAGAGATCCCATCCAGGTTAACACTTTCTTTTGAAATTTAATAGCTGTTTTGCAGAATGCTGTTACGAAAGAGACAGTTCTTTCGTATTGATTGGACAAGTATGCAAATATATTGTTCATTGACAAATGTCTGCAAAAAAACTACCCACTGAAAAAAAAATCCTATGATCTATCTGGATCATTTTATTTGTAAACTTATTTGAAAAAGTTCTGAAGATAGTGTCTGTACCTGAAGGGCGTCAACAATTATAGAAATGGCAGTAAATAGTACTTAATAAAAACGTGTATCATTGACTGCTTTTGTAAATTGTGATATTACATATCTTCTCAATCATAATTCAAATCTTCTCAATCATATAGTTCTTATTTAAGATACCTATAAAAACCATTTATTAGTTTAACCTTATATATTATTTACTCATCAGCATCTCTATTTTATACTATACCATACCTTTACTCCATCTTTATACTATACCATTTAGAGCAAAATTTGCATATAAAAGAGTTTCTGAACCTAACGTACTGCCTCTTTTCTATATTTCTCATCAGTTTTGTGTTGATTATAAGTTAATCCTAATTAAACAGAAATTTGTTAATAGAATTGTTGGTACAGTATTTAATTAAACTTATTACTGCAAATAATAAATACATTCATATAATATTTTGAATAATGATAACGTTCAAAGGCAAAACTTTTGTTTTAACAAATAAAATGTGTTTCAGGCAATGTACAAGCGAATTTTGGAAACCAAGAGATCCCAGCCAGACCATGATCCAGAAATGACTTTACAGTTCCTTAAGTCTGCAATTTATTACTTTTTGACTGACAAAGAAAATACACAAGGACATCTGGCTGCCATTGAGAGTATTTTAGGTTTTACTGATAATGAAAAAATCAATATAGATAAAGCTTATTTGTGGAGGTAAACCTTTCACAAATAAGCTAGTTACATGATATTCAGTTATAGATGTACATTAATATTAATTTTTGTCTTGATTTTGACAAACACTATTATTCACAGGGAAACCATTTTTAAAACGTTTGTTCATAATTTCTGTAATTTAATAATTTATAAATAAAATATTGTTCCTATAAATACTTTTAGTGAATAAGCAAGTATACAAATTTAACCTAGCCAATATGGCACTAAGTCACTACTGTATATCTTTAATAACATTATTTTGTCTTTCTGTTGATTTACTAGTTAAGATAGGGTTAATTATTATCTTATTAAAGTACCTATCTTACTATCTTGAATGATGCAGGATATATCTCACGTTTTAAATGTATAACACAAAATTGCAATGACTTCTTAATAATGTAAATTTTCTTGTAAATATTAAAGGTTACTTTCTATAAAATAAAAACATTAGTTAATGGTAATTGATTAACAGAATCATCTATTCGAACAGTTTACACTTTATTACATTAAAATATAATTTTTAAATATTTTCCATAATATTTAATTACAGCTTAATATACTATCACACAATCAGTAACAATGTTGGGCTTCTTTTTGTTTGTTATAACTGGGGGAGGGTCTTATAAATTTTTATTAACTGTCACTGTTATTAAATGTATACTCTCAATACATCTTTAAAACAACAACAAAACATACTGTCTTCTGTTTGACAAACATTTTTCTCCCTATTATTGGTCATAATTGTTTTTGTTTGACTTAATTTTTTCGTTATTTCTAGTTTTAAGTAATATGTTCCATAACTACTTAGAATATTTATATTTATAAAAATTTTAAATAACTGAATTTATTAAGATAAAAACTAGTGTCTTCTTAGTGGTATGGATAGGATCATTGTTAATAATAATCAATTTTTTTATGGTAGGTACCTATTTAGTTATAAGAGTTAAAGTTTTACTAATAATCAATATTAAGTTATTTTTTAATTGTAGTTAGACTACCTTTCATTTAGTGTAGCCTTTATTCTAATACAAAACTTTCATTTGTACTTTAGTTATTAGGTGGGGATTTTTTTGTAAAAATGTAGCCTACATAAAACCACCTATAATCTGTAACATTAATTCAATAAAACTAATTAAAATAAAAATATAAATCAAGACCTTATTCAATTATTGACTGAGTTCAATATAAATCTGTGAACAAATTAGATTAAATGCACTTTTAACCTAATATTTGTGAAATAGATTTTAATGTTGATTTAGTATAATAAATTTTATTTATATTTTGTTTGATTTTCTGTGTAAATTGCACTGAAAGCAACATTGATATAAGACTGGGTTTGGTGTTCAAATTGTTTTGTAGAATTAACTAACTTATGCAACAGATTTATAATAATTATTCGAAGGGTTTGAAATGTTTGATTGTAAAACTACATATTTATAGCTTTTAATATTGTTATACAGTATTAGCTTTTGTTGTACAGAAAAGTTGTAATAAACTTAGTTATGGAAAACATGATAGAAAATTTCGTCCTTATAAATTATATTTATTTTTTCAAGATATTTTTTAAATAAATACCTATTATATATTTTAATTCTTATGAAACTTTAATTAAGAATCAGCCATTTTTTTAAATTAACAAATATAACTTATAAAAGAAAAGTATGATAGTAATAAATGAAATCTGCTAGAGGCTTGAATTAATAAATGAATATTTAGGCATTGTAAACACACTGACCTTTGAAGATCGATTGTACAAAAACAACCTTGCCTGTACTCCTGAGACTCCTCTGTTACAGTATCTTATCCAGTCCTAGCCTCTTCATGAAGTCTAGGATTTGGAGAGGATTGCTAGAGACTTATGTTGAGGTAATAAATAAAGAGACTATAAAATTGTTGTAATATCAACAAATTTGTTGGCATCATAAAACTTAACAGCAAAATAACAAATTTGTAATACTGAACAGTTTTTCAGTCTGTGGCAAAACATTTAAACAAATTTGTAACAACATGATACATAAAGTTGAAATAGTTTATACAGATTAATTGCTACCATAACTAAAAGGTTTTACTATAAAAGGTAAAAGTCCATACTATAATTTTATGTTGAGTAAAAAATTGACAAATTTCCACTGGAAAATAAATTATTGGAGTGGTGCTAGTCAGACCATAGACTTCAAAATGAGCATTGATCCTTGACTTCTACATGAAGTAGTTTAATAGTTATGATAGATGCAGTTATGATTTTTATTTATATATCAAATAGGCCTACATGAAAAACACTTTCTATTTACCGATACTTTTATCATTA
This sequence comes from Callitettix versicolor, assembly GCA_022606455.1. NCBI lineage: Eukaryota > Metazoa > Arthropoda > Insecta > Hemiptera > Cercopidae > Callitettix > Callitettix versicolor. The sequence continues at coordinate 56,040,433 of CM040184.1, read as the reverse complement.
AAAAAAAATACAAAACAAAAATGCTAACAATGATTATATATACTTTTCATTAGCTACAAAATATTTTGTCATTTTTTGAGTCAATAGGAAAAACCAAAGGCACGAATAAATGCATGCACATGTCCAGTTTGTTTGTCTATATGTCATTAAAACAACTTTTACTCTTATCCGATGTAACCAATCACTATAAAATTTGGTGAATGTTTTATGTAAATCTAGGCTTGATAATCTAATGAATTAAAATTTGGTTGACTGATCAAGTTTAAGCCAAGCTTAAAAAGTTCAGATTTTCAAAAAATATTTTGACAAGGTTACTATGACAATAAATTAAAGTGAGGTATGGAAATAAATGACACTGTGATTGCTGTGTTACTAAAATTAAAATTTAAACTTTAGACATTGGTAATATAGACAGATACAGAAGTAAATATTGATTGGAATTCATTTCTGTTAAAAAAAAATATTTTACAAAACAAAAATGCTAACAGTGATTACATATAGGTACAAAATATTTTCTATAATTTTTTTTTTTTTTTGAGTCAATAAGCAAAACCAAAAATCTGAATAAATTCACTCATCTGGTTTGTCTGTCTTATCTCTCATTAAAGTAACTTTTACTTGTATACAATGTAAAAGCCACATCACACATTTTCACTTCACATTTTCTAAAAGCCAAAATCACTATAAAATTTGGTGAAAATGGTCTTTTTATCAGCCAGAACCCAGGAAAAATACAGGAGTTGGTAGCAAAAAAATATTTTATGATGATTAAGGGGTAAAGCCCCTTACCCTTGATGGTAGCAAAACAAAGTGAAGTTTATTCATAGGGCTCAACTTACTACCAATACATGAACAGTGTAAAGCTACTGTACTAGTTACAAACACCATCATTACAAATGAACTAAAATTCCCTGCACCAGTAACTGCCCTCAGTATATATGTGGATATACAAAACTGGGAGATTTATTTTTTTGGATATCCCTAATATATTAATGTTATGTCAGTTCGTTTTATTATAATTAGTTGATACTAGAAATATTTAATATTTTGCCATAACCAAGGAGGAAATAAATTGTATAATATGTACCTGTAGATATGTGATTCTGCTGGATTTATTTTTATTCTTCAATTTTGAAGTCAGGTTGTTAATTTATTAATATTATTTTGAAGATTTAATGTCTCTGGAAGGTCAACTGTGTAAATGTTAAACATAAAGGGTGGTAATGTGGAACCTTGTCGAACTCTGGCTTCAATTTTTTTTTTTGAATAGGCTGATTTTGACAGTCCAGAAAAATTGATTTTCCATGAAAGATCTTAATATGTTGTAATAATTGTTATAGATAATTTGTTTCAACTTTTAAACAAGACCTTCGTGCCAAAATTTATCAAATGCTGCACTGACATCCAAGAACACTGCAGCAGTATATTTATATTTTTAAATCCTGTCAAAGTATAATTATGCACTCTACAATAAACACTCAATGAAGTTCATGGATTGTTGAATGGTATTTTCTGAATCCAAATTGGTGGCTTGGAATAACAATAACATTATGTTTTTCAAATAATGGAGATATTCTTGAAAGAAGTAAGCGCTCAATTTAATTTTGAAGTTATGGAAAGAAGTCTGTATGATAGAAGGGTCATGAGGAGGTTTGTCGGGTTTTGAAAATAGTACAATTTCTGAAATTTTCCATTGAATTAGAAAATGTAGAATTGAATTGTATATTTCTGTGAGGAATAGAATATCCCTTTGCAGATATGAAGTCATATCGATGTGCCTCTGTTAGGATATTTTGATATTACTTCTTGGGCTTGTTTCACAGTTAGTGGTTTGATGATCTTGACTTCAAAGTAGAACTTTAAAGAGTTTTAACATTCGTTTTGTTGTCTACCATAAGCTTCCATCATATCTTCAGTGTGCTCAGGTAATTATCAAATTTGTGTCATTTGAAGTTGAGAATTTCCTTTTTTTTTAACATGTTTGATAGTTTGTTAAATTCAATTTTGCTTTCTGGAATTCTAGAATGGTACCATCAGTCTCTTGATATTTACTTTTCTTGAATAATATTTCTTATATATTGTCAATAATTTTTTTTGCCAGTTATGTAATTAAAAGAAAATAATGAAGATTTCTGTGCTGCATCTTGAACAGTTTTTGTAAAACACCCCACAGCGTTCTCTTCATCTAATGGTGTTTTCAAAGACAGTTTTAGATTCAAGTTATATTTCTAACTTGAAATATCTAGAATATTTTGAAAATATTCCCAACCAACTTTTCCTAATGCTAGAGATGGTCTTTGTGGAAATGACAAGTGTTTAGTATCTAACGTTAAAAGTATAGGAGAGTAGTCTGAAGAAAGGTCACTTAAATTTACAGCAAGTTTTTGTAAAGAATTAAGGCCTTGGAAAACAAAAAAAATCTAATATATCTGGTAATTTTAAAGTAGAAATTGTCCAGTGGCCAGTAAGTTGGAACTTGAGAAGATATAGCTTCATAATTATTGGTATATTTAATTGTAATACTAATTCTTTCATGGGGGTTATAAAGGTTAGATCCTAATTGGATATATTTGCATTAGAGTTACCTCCTGCATAAAATGTGGCCCAGTGAAGAAAACAATATTTCAAATTGGTCAAAATAAATGTTTAATCATTGATGTTAAATAAACAGATGCAATGCTTGATGATAATTAGTTGGAGAGTCAATGTGATGTGGTTGATGTTTAATTGTTAATTTAACAAGAACTGCTGCATTGCCTTTACATTTGTTAGCAGGGTGGTCTGTGTGGTAAACTATCACATGATTCTTTAACTATATGTTAACCTTTAATATAGAAATGTGAAGAGTGTTTAAGATGTGTTTCTGTAATAAAATAAAAAATGGCATCAATACATTTATCACGAAGAAAAACTCAAGTTCTGTAAAATTCAAAAGAATTCCATTAGTATTACACAGGAGAATGAAAAGAGAATCTGATATAATATAATAATATTATATCACATTCTCCTTTCATTCTCATTTTTTGGTATCAAGACAAATTAATTGGATCATTAGTGCATATATTATGGTGGTGAATATGTATCTCATGTCATTTAAAAAATTTGCCATCCAAAAATTGGTATAAAGTCAAGGTTGACAGTCATCATTTGATACAATTTTGGAAGACAATCTTTGCTGAAAAGAAAGAACAGATTTTGTATTGGTTGGGGTATTTTTTAAATAAATGGTGGTAAAGACGAAAAAGAGTTTATATCATTCAAATTTGGAGAGTATTGTTGAATATGTTGATTTGGTTTTATTGGTTTTGATGTATGACAACACTGCATTACATACAATGTAGCCATGATAGTTGGCCAGATGATCAGAATCACATAAAGAACAATTGTCAGGTGTATCACAGAGTTTATCACATAAAGGTGATTTGTGGTTTTCACCACAGCTGACACTTTTTGCGGGATGATTACAGTATGTTTTTGTATGTCCATATTGTTGACATTGTATACATTGCACAATTTTTTGTTTTATTCTTGGTGTTTATTTTAGAATACAATAATGTGTTTAAGTTTAAAAACATCATTACTTGGTGCTTTTTCCAGGTTCACAAAAAATAATGGTAATTTAACTTTAGTATTTGATAGAACATTGGTAATAACATAATTAAATGTAGAATTTAATTTGATATTGATTTATGAAAAAATCAGTTTGATATCTCTAAAAATAAATGGGTTATGAACATTTTAAATATTAAAAAAAATATATTTTAATGTGTAATGCCATAATTAGATGTAATTAGAACTTAATTTCAAATTGATTTACGAAAGAATCATCTCAATATCTCTAATAGTTACCAAGTTTTGAGTATTTTAAATATTTTTTGAAAAAAGTTTTTTTTAATATTTATTCAAAATAATATTTTTAATTCTTGTATTTATCCACATCAGGAAATCAACTGGACGATGTTAAATACCTTACCTAGACAAATGATGGTGGATGCAATACAATATACTGAAGGGTGTATGGTACAACTGCGTGATGTGGCACACCAACACACTTTTCACTGTACTCCCAGTGGCAAGAAACCTTAGTAAACAGAAATAACAGGGGATCTATTTGGCATCAAAAAATCCACCCATATAGTCTGCAATGGCACAAAATCACTCATGCATTACCATATGAAACTGCAAGAACGATCAAAACAAATATTCCTTGTCATTGCAAACAAGAAGGTGACACCATCCTGTTATATAAACAATTTCCATGTGACAAAAAGACATCCTTGAATTTTGATATAAACTACATTGTTCCTATTTCCTGGATCACACTACCACCCAAGTTCCTGAAAGGCTCGCATATCCTAAACAGAACTCGACTTTAACCAACGTGCTATGTTCATTCATAACCACATAGAAAGCAATGCTTTATATTCAGTAAACTACCAAGAACATGTTTAGGCATGGTGGAGTGCTTTTCACTTCTGAATCAATTGGGTTTATATCCTTAAAGTTAGGAATATTTTACTTAGTCCTTTAAATAAATTTTATCAACCAAACACTAACACTTTCTCTACCCAGCAAAGACTATCCTCTAATGTAACACCCGTTATTATAGAAAACGTGGTCTTGATATTGGGGACAATGCCCAATGAAGGCCCAGTTTTGTTAGGGATCAAAATAATGTTCAGTAGTTAATTTGTAAGACTGTAAAGACTACATACAGTAACAGCCACTATTAACAAAGATTCACAAAAGTGCTGACATACTGCCTGTTGTTATAAACAACAAAGCATATATGACAAATTTAACACTGGGTAGCAACTGGTGCTCTGAGGAGAAGTTTCAGTCAGGCAGTGCTGATGAACGGCATAAAGACTATGTTGGGTGAGTAAACCGTTTTTGCATAAATCTCTTCCTCCTTCTGAGTATCTGTAGTGTCAAATTTTTGAGTAAGGGTATTAGAATATTTTCAGCGAATGTTTAAAGTCTTGATCATATAATAGTGTTCACTCTTGGGTTAGCAACAAAGTCACAAAACGGATATAGTGATTGTAAGTTATTTTAAGGATATTGTTAATATTTAAATAGCCTGAAGCACTGATAATCAATTCATTCAAGAATCCAAATTAGAGAGTCCTATATCCTATAACACTAGTGCATTTAATCTGCTTCCGTTTCTTGTATAGCTATTAATGAATAGCTTAAATATAAAAATATATGATGAACATCAAATTATTTCGTAGATAATTTACCACAAATATTATTTTATAATAAAATTCATAAAAATAAACCTATAAATACGCATAATAAAAAAAATATATTTTGCTTATATTGCCTCTCGAAGCGTAGAAAAACAATTGTTTCAGAACTTATCGAAGTTTAGAATTTTCGGGAGCAGTGTGTTATCAGTGCATCATTTTTTTTAAATATTGTTTTCAAATTTCTTTTTATAGTCAGTAAAATAAAATATTTGAATCTATATTTTAAAATAAAATATAAAATATTTATCCAATATTTTATTTTTGAAGGTAAATCTTTAATATTGTTGCCGCTTCGGTGGCCTAGTGGATAGTGTACTAGGCTTTCACCCCCGAGGACCCGGGTTCGATTCCCGGCGAGGGCTTGGCATTTTCATACGCTATACATCATTCTATCGTCTGCATTAGCCCAAGTGTGCACAATAGTCGGACGTTAAACACACAAAAAAAAAAAAAAAAAAAAAAAAAAAAATATTGTTCAATAATGTGAAAATAGGACCTTCAAAAATGTTGACAACATGGCAACACTGCTCAATTCTAAATGTTGGTAGCTACTCTGTTCTCGTTCTGGTTCTCACTTCTCTTCTGTTCTGACTGTATGATCGAATACAGTAATTAAATCCTTAAAACCGTCCGGCAAGCAGTCATTTTAATCAAGATTCGGTGTTTGTGTATATTGCAGTAGTAAATTGCGAAAAAAAACAGTAAGTAAAATTAAAAAAGTACTTATTTATGCAGTTAAAAAAGGTTTCGCATCCTAAGTACTCTTTACAAAAAACTGAAAGAAAGAAATCAATATAACAGCCTAATTTATAGTCTTTATATCAAACTAGAATGTCAACAATTTGTGACAACGTGTTTGAATACCTAGTCAATATTACAGAATTAAAAGTGTAGGCTATTGTAATCGTATTAGAACTAGTACTAACAAATGTTAACTCGTATTCCTCTTTTAGTAGCATGAACAAATCTATATAAAATATGTATTTACCAGGTGTGGTACACTGTAAGTAATATACCTGTTAGAATAGGTTGAAAATTTCTAGGTTAGGCTAAATCTGAAAGTCATGTTTGGTTGGCTACTTTTGATATTTATGCAATAGTGAAACGCTTATAAGATTAATGATTTTTGGTAAATGTGCAGTTTAACTTTTTTTTGTAATTTTTTTACCAAAACTATTACGTGATCAAAAGTAATAATGGTAAAACTGTGTTTTGGGGACTTTTGGTAATTTTTGCACTAAAACACTTTAATATACTATATATGTAATATATAAAAGTTATATATTAAACTTACCGAATATTAATACTCCAGATATAAAAGTACGGAAGTAGTCAGAAGTTACAAAAAGGTTAAAATAAAAGTGACATATAATCTCAAAATGATTACTGCGGGAAAGTGGGAAACAGGTTTTTAATGGCTCAAAAGATAAATGACTAAAAGTCGTAATTTATCATAATAAATCTATTCTTCCATGGATGATTTTTTCAACAAAATGATATAGCACATAACAAAAGCAAAAAATAAAAAAATAATTAAAATTATGACTTGTCAAATTCCTGAAAAAAAAGAAATACTGTAATAATTCATAAAAAAGTGCGAAAACTATAGGTAATTTAAAAAAATTGAACAAAGTTACCTGTACAACCTCAGAATCTTAAGGTGAAACCTTACCTGTGAACCTTACCTCAGAACCTTATCTGTGAAAGTAGGTAAGGTGTTTTTCATCACAAAAAAAAAAAAAATTAAATGCATGTTATTAATAGACTTTTTTTGAAAAAAAAGAAAAAAACAACCTAACTAAAACGGTTGTGTATGAAGAACCCAAAGGCCGCCTTGGTGGCCTAGTTGATAGTGAAATGGGCTTTCACCCCCGAGGACCCGAGTTTGATTCCTGGCCAGGGCTTGGCATTTCCATATACTATAAATCATCCCATCGGCTGCACTAGCCCAAGTGTGCACAATAGTCGGACATTAAACAAAAAAAAAAAAAAAAAAATGAACCTAACATTGCTGTGCTTGAAAAACTTAACACGGTTTTGCATCAGATACAAATATGATATGATACATAAATGTACACTTACCAGGTAAAAACAGCAATGACGTCACAAGGTATAGTAGCATGCTGCATGTAATGTCACATTATAATTCCATTGAAAAATATATAAAATACTGCTTATTTGTATTTAAATTGAAATTTGGCTAAGTACCCCATGAAGTGGATTTTTTCTAATGCCAAATCGTGTTGAACTTCTTGTCAGTGTCTTTTAATCGTATTTGTGTTTGCACCAGTCATAAAATCAATGTATGTGATAATGCGCAAGAACATACTGTAGGTGGACGACATTAATTAATTATGTATATATTGTGAGGTCTACTGTTCTTTGAATTACTAATAGATTAATCATGTAAGACAAGTTAAATTGTATTTTTACAAACTTTGTTAAACTTTACGGTTTGGTTTTCAGAATTGCTACAGTGTATATAAATTGAAGATTACAATGGAAGCAGCTTTGATTCACGAACGAATTTGGGTAGATAAGTACAGATATGATGATGCTGAAAGGATCTATTTTGAAAATTTAGGAAAGGTAAGTTCAGAATGGGTGTGGTATGTTAATTTTGTTTAAATGTTATTCTCAAGGGGTTTATACCCCTTTTAATTTAATTTAGGGTATTTTTAGACCTTCATAGTTCAGCTTCTTAAATTTTGTTATTAAAAGACCTGTGGTACAATATATTTTATAAGTTACATTAGCCCAGCTAAGCTTAGGTAATTATTTAGCTTTTCCTTATCAAATAATTAAAACGTATATAAAAACATGTATCTTTTTGGTATTTTGTTTAGTAGAGTTAGACTTATCTGTGGGGTCCAATATCTTGATTTAAGTATAATAATGTTCTCCTACTAATTTATCTTATCTATATTTTAACAGATGTGAATTAGTCCAGGCTCAAACATGAATAAATTTTTCTCTTGAATTAGTTAAGCTTCTCTAATTAAGTTTCTCTTAATTAGTTAGGCTGTAATGTTATAAGTATCAATAATTATCAAGAGTGCCAAGATATTTTGCCCCAGTTTTATAATAGTAGTTCCATTTTTCAGCTTAGTGATGCATGTGATTTAATTCCATAATTTCAGCATCTTCACGTTGCTTTATAGGTGTAGGATAGACATGCTAGTCTATATTTGGTATATAAAACATATATTGTGATTATAAAACAAATAAGGAAAGATTTATGTATTTATGCATTAGTGTAACTGTATTTGTGCATAATATCTATGAATTTTGCAGTGTAATTTTTTACTTTAATAAATCACTATTATATAAAAACAGTTTATCTCTGAACTATAAATTAATAGTTATGTAAGCAATAACATTCAAACTCAAAGTAAAAATAAACTTGAGGAATAATGTTTAAGGTAATGTCATGGAATCATATATCTGGTTTCCGTATGTACAAAACCACTCTTTAGTACTTTTAACAAATACAAACCATGCTGTTATAAAACGTAAGCTCTCTCGCCACCAACTCACTTGTAAAATTCAAATTAATGCTGAATTGGACAGCATGCTGTTTGTAACAGCGCAGTGTCTGCCGTACTTTTGTCTTTACATAATTTTCCATAGGCAAGTTAAAGGACCCTTTTAAATTTGTGTGCATATCCATCTGTCTATTGGGAACGCACCTCATACTTTTGAATAGTATGACTAATCGCTGTGAACTGTGATATAAATGGTCTCTGTATAGGCCCAAATACGGAAAAAATGTAGGTTGGATTGACGAGAAATATTTAGGAATAGTTAAGGAGTAAAATCTTAATATTTTTTTTATTATCCCATTAATATTTTTTAATTTTTATTTATCTAGTGTGGAGTATTATTTCAAATTAGAAGTGATACTGATACTAAATATAAACAGTATTTTGCACATAAAGTATTTGTATGGAGCTTCCAGGTCTTTTCAGAAGTTCCAGTTGTTGTCCCCCCTCCCATTCTCTAATTTGACACAATAGACCAGAAAAATCTCAAAATCTAGTTAGGATAAAAAAAAAATTGAAAATGGTTTTTCAAAATTTTACAAATTTGTAGTTGTATTTATTAACCTTAAGAAAAACATCTTTTAAATTTCACCAACAACTTTGAAAGTTTTTTTTAGCAGTTTGAAACACACTTTTGCAGTGTGATTTAAAAGTTAGCAGAACATATGTAAATTAGTTTTTATAAATGTAACTTGGGTTGACAGTAATTTGACTCCTAAAAATGCTAGCAGAGTAATGAAATTACCTAGCGTTGTGACTAATACAACTGTACAAAGTGTATTAACATTTAAGACTGCTCAAATGATGGGAAACTTAACCACCATCAAATTAATTCAAATAATTTTGAATTATGGGTGAAGAACAAACTTCTCCCGAACTTAGAATTGGGATTAGTAGTTATTCGTGATAGTGCTCCATACCCTTCTGTTCAGGAAAATAAATCACCAACGAATGGTTTGCTCATACCAGAAATGATTGTTTGATAATAATGTGCAGTTTTATCATGAAATTGAACTTTTCAATTTCTTAGAAACTTAAAAAAAAGGTTTTCTAAATTGATGCAGTGTTACAACACAGCCAGCTATTCAGTTATGACTACTCAACTATGATTTTAATGTTATTGAAATGAAATGATAAAAAATAAAACGTTTTATTAGAAATAGAAATATCACAGCAGATTTCAGTTTTCAGAAAGTTCAAAAAGCAATGCAATTAGTTATTACTCAATACTGAGGAAGTTACTGTGATCATGTACAGTGCTTGAAAAATGAATACAGGGTGAAGGATGCTATCCTGGAAGTATATCATGGAACAGTTTGTGATAGAGGAAAGAGATTCTGATTTACGTTCTTCTGAAATTGAAAGTGATAAGACAGTAATTTTGAAGACAAATAGCTAAACCTTAAAAGACTAGTTTTACCCAATGTTACATTAAATATTTTGTTTTTTTTACTGTAACTTGTATTTTAAGCTAAGTAAAGGTGGGCTTAAGAGTGTTTTCCTATTAGCAGTGAATGCTCTGAGCAGTTAAATAAATCAGCAGCAGTGACTTAATCACAGTTTAGAGAACAGTTACTGACAACTTGCTGCTATGTACCAACTGCTTCTGCTCAGTGCTGTTTATTGTGCTAGTAAATTTCTTATGGAAAGTACTTATTACAAAATTTTAAAATGAAAATGAGTATATTATAAAATACTAAAGTAAATGTCAGACAATTTATTATTGTACAAATAATGTGTAAAATTATAAACTACTGTCCCTGGCATAATAATTGTGTATCAGCAAAAGAAATTAAATTGACTAGAAATGATTTTGTTCAAAATAAATATTATTATAATTACAAAATTTTTTCGTAAAGTAATAATCTAATCAAAATAATAAAAAAATTTTTTTAATGTTTTCACTGTAGTCTGTGTGAAACAAAAATAAATACAAATTTAACAAATATAAACTTTTGGATTCATAAAGTGAGGAATATAAATCATATTTTCTTTAATCATTAGTTAAGCTATATTCAATTAATAAATTAGATATAAACTTTTTATCTATTTAATTAAAAGAAAAGAAAACTAATAGACCATAATTATTAGTAATAGTTAAATAAACAATATATTATTAAACATCAATAATAGGCTAATTTTTATTTTATGTAATTTTCAGTAGTCTTTTCCTATCACTTTGTGTGTGTAAATTTCCTTGTAAAGAAAGAGCAAACACTGAGCAGTGAGCAGAGAGCAGGGTAGTTGAAGAGCAATCACAACTGCTCAACAGTCTTACCTATACTCACAACTGCTTACTGCCAAAAACAGATTTCTCAGTAACAGTGATAGCACATAAGTCTCACCTCTATTAAAGAGCAATCACAACTAATCACTGCTCAATGCCAAGAACAGTGTTCTAAAGAATACTGAAGAGCAATCATAACTACTCACTGCACATTGCCAAAACAGTGTTTTCAATAATAGTGATAGCATTCATAGCATCACTTCTATTGAAGAGCAATCACAAGTGCTCACTGCTCAGTGCCAAGAACAGTGTTCTCAGTAGCAGTGATAGCATTCACAGTCTTACCTCTGGTAAATCAATATATGGAATATTTGTAGTAATACCTAAATATTATACAATAACTTTAAATAACACATTAAATTGAAGTCTAAAGAAGTAAAAATAACATTATGATATGTATTCATTCTAAGCCGGCTCAAAAACTGATGTTTTTGGCTAGAACAAACTAGTGAAAAAATTTTAACTGTCGAATTTTTTACAACAGCCAGTCGTATTAAGTAGAAAAAGAGTGCTGTTCTTATTTATTTCTCTAATTAATTCATAGTGCTGTGTTTAAGATTGATTATTTGTATAAAAATAATTACTTTAAGAAAATAAAATAAAAAACATGACTGCTAGAACACAAAATACAAATATAAATTATACACAAAAATTATATATTTCATAATTAAACAAAATGAAAATCTGAAATATAATTGATTTAAAAAGATGAACATAAGGTATTAAAATAAGTACTGAAGAATATTTTCCGAGTATGTAGTTAATAAATTATGATTTCATATTAAGTTTATACAGTAGTGCAAACTTTTATTATGTTATCAGTGCAGTATATCCCTGACAAACTTTCGAGGTAATTTGAACATTGCATGATGTATCTTGTATCATTTAGAAAATTTTGATCTTCAATTAACAATTTAAATGCAGTTGGGGACTGTTTAGTGCAAATATATTGATTAAACTTACATACATACGTTCATGAATTCATACGAGGGGGACAAAAAAATAACCGGAAAATATTTTTAAAATGTGTTAATTTAATTTTCTGTACAAAGAACAATTAGTCTCCTTAAAAGTACTCTCCATTGGCACTAGTACACGTATCTAACCGTTTGTTCCATTGTTCATAACCATTTTAAAAATTTGTCTTGAAATGGTTATAAAAGCCCATTAATGATCTGATCGTTTTTTACCACTTCAACGACAACAAAACACCTTTCTTTCATGTCTTTTTTTGTCCAAGGTAACAAAAAGAAATCATATAGAACTAAATCCGAATAGTAGGGTGGGTGGTTCAGGGTTGTCATACTGTTTCTTGCCAAATATTGGCGAATGCTGAGAGTAGAGTGAGATGGAGTGTTGTCATGATTCCCCAACTTGTCAATCATTCGACTCCCACAAATCAGGACAGTTTCCTTCCCACACTGTTGCACAACCTTCTTAACACTTAACACACTAGGTAGAATGCTTGGTTTACAGTCTGACCTGCTGGAACAAATTTATAATACACAAGACCTTTGTCCTCAAGGTAAATGAAAATCGGATGAGCTGTTAAAAACTTATAATGAAACGAATGAACATACATACATATATACTTAGCCAGGCACTAAAAACATAACACTCCTTTTTTGGCAGTCATGTAAAAAATATATATTCTACTTAATTCAGTTTAAAGCAAGGAATTTTTGATGTAATGAAAAAAGTATAACAGTCTGTATATGTTCACTTTAAGTAGGAGTTCTGCTCTATAACTAAATATTTTTTTTATGAATAGTTGTCAGAATCTGTGAAATATGTAGTAGTAACTGCAATATGCACTTTTATTGCAGTGGATTTACAATCCTTTACATGTAATTTAACATGTACTGTTTAGATTATAGTTCTAAGCACAGAATTGTTTTATTGATAAATATCAGCATTGTCAGTTACATTTATTAGTCCATCAAATAAACATGTACATAAATATTGAAAAAGACTTAAGATAATTTTTCTCATAAACTAAGCGTCATAGAGCAAAAAGGACATTAATCTGATAAAAGTTATAAAAAAACTTTAAACCCATTTTTCTCGTAAAAACATTAAACAAACATAAAATCAAGATTTTTATTAAATTTAAGAAACATTTTATTTTTTAATGATGCTACTTATTTGACAATTACATGTTAGACATAAAGTTATTATCTTTGGTCAGTATTTTACAGTACAGGCCTACACACTTAGGTACTGTAATATACTTGCATTTGTTAGGAATAATATTGATGTGTTAAATGAAAATAGTCTGAAAAATATCTGTAGTGGTAGGCATAGATTTATTGAAGTGGTTTTTACTTTGTTTGTGAATGTCAGCTTATACCAATTGTTAAAATAAATAACAATGTTCTGCTTGACAGATTTTTGCTTAATTAATAACAAGCTTATTATTTATATGCTTATTAAATATTTGCTAATAATAATAAAGCTTTAATAGTATTCTGTTTTGAAGAAAAAAACCTCTCCTTTCGGAGGTAAACTGAGTTGTAAATATACAAAAAATGCTTCCAGTCATACCAAACCTAAATAGAAAATAGAAAAACTGAAAGAGAAATAATAGACATATGTTTTAATAAATATATATATATATATATATATATATATATATATATATATTATTTATTTATTTATATATTAATTTAGTCTGTATAGTGTTTATAATTCTGGGCCTCATCTCTCTTCTCCTTGCTTGCATGCTTGATTGGTCACCTATTTTCTCCAGTTCTACTAATTCTTTCCCCTATTGTAGTGCTGGTATTCCTATCTTCCTCTGCTTGTCCCTGGAATCCCTTCTGTAGTTAGTTTTGGCCAGTGGTGATCTTCCGCTCTTGCTGTGTCCAGCCCATTTCCGTTTTATTGTGTATGCTTCTCTCATCAAGTTTTAAATTTTTAACTTCCTCACTAGCTTCTTATTGCTTATTTTCTCCTTCTGATTCACTTGTAGCATACCTTTACTCACTGAAATATATGACTTCAAATCTTCTATCCAAGATGTTTGTGAAGACCCAAGTTTGGCATCCGTATAAAATAGTTGGATGCTCACATCTGATGTATATTAATGTTTATTAAATATGAATGTTATTTATTGAACATTTTGTATATTGCAACCTGTATCATATTATTTTCTTATAATTTTTTTAAAATTTTGTGCCAAAATATTAAAATTGGAAAAATAAAAAACATCTAACACTACATGAATGTGTAATTTGTAACTTCTGTGCTCACTCACAATGCTGTGGGAACGACTTTATTTTCAATTAATTGTAGCCTGTATGCTGTGCAACCTTTTGCAAACTGAATTTGTCTGTTTCTAACTCTAGGCTTTATTGTTTTCAAGCTGCAAAATAATGGATGTGATAAACTTAATACAGATCAAGTTCTTTGGTCCCTTTCATTAGCTTTAGCTTTAACTCAAGAAAGTGTTTGGTTTGATAAATATAATTATGATGATGCTGAGACACTTTTCTACAAAATACAGAAGCAGGTAAAGTCTAAGAATTTTTTAATGTGTTATTACGTTTTACTCATTTAATGTACATAGTATCCAGAGAAAATTTATATGATGGATAATAGAATTTAATAGTTGACATGTCTTTTAAGTTCTAAAAAAAGTGGATTTATTGTTAGTTCTTGTATAGATATTTTAAGAAGTGTATTTGAGTAAATTATTAACCAAAACTATGAGAGGTATTTTAAGTGGAGTTTCATAAAACTAAAAAAGATTTGCTTGCATAACAAAAACTTTTTTTAGTCAATTGTTTCAGTAAACAAAATGTACAATAAATGTTTATGAATGTTGCACCTGTTTTTGGTGATATAGAAAAAAAACAAAATTAAAAAAAAAACAAGTACAGAACTGAATATATTAAGTAAAAGTAATACAGCTAATCAAATTTATTTACACGCTATTTAAAATAAACTAACCTCCAGATACTACAGTTTACTTTAAGGAATATAAATTTAATAAATAATATTTACTAGCATTTAGTAAAGAACATAAAATTAAAATTTCTAAGATTTAACAACAAAAGACAAATACACCCTAGCACACAACTTTGTACACAAGGAATAAAAACAATTCTTAAAAGCTACAAACCTTTTTTTTGTACACTTACATAATATTTTCAGAACTTCTAAATAGAAAGCTTAATAACAGTCTGAAAGGCTGAAACAAACTCCAAATATATACAAAAAACCACCATTTTGATGTTTTGACTGCACTTAACAAGATTTCTTTGGACAGGGCGACAATAATGTCTTCAACTGGTTTGATTTATGTTCAGTTTCAGGGTCATAATAGCACCATTCCCCTTGTCTTCTTCTTCTTTTGAGGCATTACATAACCCTTTGGATGTTGGCCATGTGGGCTTGTGCGCTCATAGTGATAACGTACTGGCTTTAGAAAATGCTCTCAAAATCCAAGAGAAATTCTCTTGTGGAATAGTTAATTATTTGGTAATTTTTCTAAAAATTTTGTTTCTTGCTTTCTCCAAAAACTTAACATTTCAAGAGCAAATGGTTTGCTGTCTATTCCTCTAGTCCACATTTTCTACACAGTGGTGGTTGTTGTGTATACCAATCCTGTGCATATGTTCCCTAAAATAGTCATGTCCTGTAATTGTGGCTGTCACTTTACTGATATTGCATCTACTAAGTATAAATAAACTGGATGCATTGTGTCTTTATAGAGGGTTCATGAAGAGTAAGCCTATTTATCTTTAGGTCTGCTGTACCCTTTTATCTCCTCGCATTTCTTCTTTGAACTCAAGAACTAACAATTCTTGCCTAGCCATCTTCCTGATGGCTCAGGTCATGCCAGTCTTGATGCTGGTGGTCATTTTGCAAATCGATCGTGAATTTCAGCTTGCCCTGGGTACCAAACACAACATTGATAGTTTCCTAGCTGTGCTATGAGATTTGTGCAGTCACAGATTATCTTACTTGAACTTGAATTCATCTTTATCAAAGCTGTGTGAATATTACTAGATTTTTATCTTTTTTTCCAGTGTCCAACTCGCAAGTTCTCTCAAGCACACTACATCAGGGCTTCAACTTCCTACCTCTTCATGCACAGGCCATATTGTTGTTTGAATTCATCTCCCCATATCCAACCAGACTTCATTTCATCCATCATCAGGTTTGGAACCATCCCAATAGCACAATTTAAATCTTCCCAATAGCAGAGGTTTTCGTCTCTCAGTTCACTTTTATTGTTCAGGAACAAGCACCTTTAATGATTGAAAAATAGAGTATCGTGTCAACATGTGGAGATCATGTCAAGCTCACAATCCCCTATTGCCACAAATGTGATCATGGAATGTCCTGTATGTTCATGATGATATTTCCATTTTTCACATTGAATGGTTGTAGGAACTCTTCAATTATTATTTCCAAATCCCAAATCTTCCATTAATATTTGCTAAACCAAGGTCCAAAATAGTCCAGAACTTCCCATCTTTTCAATGTACCAAAAAGGTAGTCTTCCCCCACTTCCCCATTTTTTGGTCTTTGAGCACAAATGCACAAAAATAACATTTTCGTCCATTTGGGAAGTTTTTGGATATCAAGAAAGGAGTTTGTCACCAGTTGACATTTCACCTTTTTTGGAATGAGAAAACCCTCGTTCACTTAGTTTTCCCCTTGTCCTTGTAAGCTGTGTTCAACATTCCAACTCTGCAGCATTTTTGTGGAGCAGGAATAATATTTTTTGAGGAGGTGTGGAATGACTATATACTGTTTCACCTGAAATGGTAATCGCAAAAAAATGAAGAGAGAGCAAAACTGTTTTTATGAAAAAAAATCACTAAGCAGAGAGAACCAACCAATCCAGTTAATGCGTGGGCTCAGTGGTCGTAAACCTCTTATTGTTGATCTGTGCACACATAGGCTAATATGTATACACAGGTTTATTGCTTTAGTATTATTATGTGAATATTAACATTTTCAGGTTTACTTAAATGGGCTTGTAATAATTTACAAAAACTATAATTACTCGATATACCTTCGAATATTTCTAAGCAAATAAAAAACTTTGGTGCTATCTATATATGTATAAAACTTCATAACAAGTGACAGGTAATGTTTAGACAGGAGAGAATTTACAGTATTGAGGTATACTGGCAAACAGGTATTCATAACTATCACTGTTATGAATGAATCACTGATGTAAAGCATGCATGTCATTTTGAATGTTTATCTTTGTTCAGTGGTATCAGTCTTGTAGAACAGAGTTGTAAGTGAAAGAATTAACACCTTCATTGACTTTGCCATTGCAAAAGCTATTTGCATATAACAGAAATACTGGCCCTGAAATGACGGAACCTTAAGGAATTTTATATTACTAGTAAATTGGTGACTGTGCCATTTATTTTAGTTATTTGTGTTCTGCAATTTAATTAAGAATGAAAGCATTGCATCACTTTTCCTCTAACACCTACATCATGCAGCTTGGATGACATAATGGAATGATCCACTATATCAAAGGCTTTCATTATATCTACAAAGATACCAACTTGGTGACTGTGCCATTTATTTTAGTTATTTGTGTTTTACAATTTAATTAAGAAAGAAAGCATTGCATCACTTTTCCTCTAACACCTACATCATGCAGCTTGGATAACATAATGGAATGATCCACTATATCAAAGGTATACCTAAACATTATTTACTTTTGTTTATACCATCTTAAACTTTGCCCGTAAATTGAATCAATGCCTCTCTTGTAATCTTAAAGCAAAGTAATTTTCACTAAGAAGTAAGTTTTACTGAAAAAAACCAACTAATTTTCATGTTATGAGTTTTCTAATATTTTCTAAAACATCGATAGTGAGGCTATTGGTTTATAATTACAAGAATCCTTTTTGTCTTATGTTTTTTTATTGTTTATTTTGTTGTTTTTTTTTTAAGGAAAATTCTCCAAAACTCTCAAACTGAAGTTAATGAAATAGACAAAAACTTCTACAATGTTTTTTTGGTATGTTTTTTGTTAATTGTCTGTGTTCTGTTGTCAAATCCAGGTGCTTTCAATATTTTCGTTAATTTATTCCTTGTAATTCCCCTTGGAGGATGGGTAAAAAACTAAAAGTGAGTCTCTGCAGTCTCGGTGAAAAGTAAATAATTGCACAGTCTCTGCAGAAGCTAAAATTGTGCAACAAGAGTACAGACACAGTATTCTGATAACTACGCTTTCTGTCACCTAAATTCTGTTTTAGTGTTTTCTTGAAGCCAGACTTTCTAAAATTCTTTATTGCCTTTTCCCAGCATGCCAGATATAATATTTATTGTCACATACTGACTGTTATGTTTATCTTCTACTAGACATGAAGCATACATTTAATTGTTTTGTATTGTTTTCATGCTGCTTAATGGATCATAGCCACAGTGCTGTCCCAACAAAAAAATCTTTCCTTTAGAAATTGTCCAAGAAAAATTTTGGTTAGACAAATATAAATATGATGAAGCCGAAAAATTATATTTTGAAAATCGAGTTGAGGTGAGTGAGAAACATTATCCTTTCATAGCTTGAGTGGGAAAATGTTGTTTGAGGTATTATAAAAGAAAAATGTGCATATTCTTTTCTGCCATTATTTGTATAAAATTACATTATTTTATTTTATTACAGTACTTAATTCCTGATTAAAATATCAACAGATTTTATAGAAATTTATGTAATATACATTATACTAGTGACATGTTTATTCAGAGTTCCAACTTATTCAAAAGGTTTTAACAAAATTTTAATAGGAAAAAGGATTTCATTGTCATTTTTTTATTATGACAAAAGTTGTCTTATTGTACAGAATTAACTACCTTAAAAATATTTCTAAATATTAAACAAATAATTCTAACAGGCTTCACTAACTGATATCACTGCTATCGTATTGCACCAATTTAGTCACAAATGTATGTTTCAACTATATATCAAATGTCAAAACAAATCAGCTACATTGAACCATCATGTTGTGTATTATTTTAAAGTATAGTAACTATAATGTGCAATTTTTGTTTATTTTCTCTTTGATTTTAGTCTTGATAAATAAATCACTTCAACACTTTGTATTAGTGTTGTAAATTTTACTAGGCATTCAAAAACACTACTGATGACTCTTTACCAACAGGACACTGATGATTGGAAGAAACTATCTTTGTTTGGTTATAAAACATGCTCACTTAAGTCACAAATTAACACCCGCTGTGTCAGTTTATGATAACATTACTTGATGTCTCGGGGTCTTACTGAAAATGTTTTTATGGTGTTCCTGCGTATATGAAAGAGTCTTGTTCCCATCAAGTTCGGATGACTGATTCCCTAGTGTAATAATATGAGTAATAAATATGAAGTTATACTTTGTATTCATATATTTCATTTATGCTTGAATTATCAATTTATAAGTTAATAATTTTTATATGCAGTATATTCAGAACCTAAATTACACAAGTAGTTATTACAAAATTTACATTATCTAGGTTTTAGATGCTATAAAAATGTGGACAATTTAACTTCAATTTTCGTAAAATTTGCAGTTGTGAAGTCTGATATATATAAACACTCATCCTATAAAATAAAAACAATTTGAACAAGTTATTTTACGTAAGTTTTAATATCAACCAATTTTTTTTGTAATTAAACTCAAATTATTTTTGTGTACTTATTAGGTGCTAAAGTAACCAAGTAAACTTGGTGCTAAAGTAAACTTAATTGAAATGGATATCTTCATCAGTATAGATATTCAATGACCAGTTCATTAAAGGGGTCAATTAATTGGCCAATGAATCCTATTCATTATCCCTTTCTCTACATTTAGAATTGTTCCAAATAGAAGCATGAAAATTACTGCTAGTCCAATGCTGTCATCAGAATGCATGGCTAGCATTTTACATTGTATTTTCTACAAATTTTTCTGTAATGGTCTGTCATTATTTTATGAATTAGGTAATTGTTCAAGCGAGCTCATGTTAAAGTAATGTTACTTAACATATATCTTAAACCAATATTTTAAATATATTATGTCAGATAATATTTTAAATCTTTAGTAGCTTTAGTATTATTAAATTTTGACATTCACTGAATGACAGTACTACAGTTTTCTCATTGTTGTGATGCATTTCTGCTTCATCTTGTTTTACAAGCTGCAATTAACAAATGGAACTGAAGCCCCTCCTACTCAACCACTGCAAAAACCCATTATAGAAACAACTGCAATATCTTTTGTCATTGCAACAGAAAAGAGATTTAAGGTCAAGGATAAACGTGATAAAAACAAGAGATCAGTTGAACGAAAGGCTGATAAATTGATTAAAGAAGAACGTAAGGTGAGATTACTTGTTGATATTTGTTCTTCCCTCTTAGTTTTGCACGTAGTGGTTTTGTAGGAAAGTTTATGTAGTGTTTGTTCAAATATATTAGTGTTTTAATGTTAAAAGAGAGTAATTAAATTTTTTATTTAAATGATCATATTAACTTTTCTCTTATGGAAAATACAGTTGAGTACAGTCACTACCTAGTGTGGAAAGTTTACCACTTTAATGGTATATTATGTTATAAACAATCATTTCTACAAAATATCTAATTTTATCAAGATATAATTTTATCAATAAAATTTTACCATCTTAAGAAATGGAAATAGCACAAAAGCCATACACATATTAAGATGTTTTAACCTAGGAAGAATGTATTTAACAACAGTCCAGAGTGATTGTTTCGTAATCTTATGAACTTGTAATTATTTTTTACTCTGCAGTTGTTGTAGTTTGCCAATATTTTCTGTCAGCAGTTTATAATACTCTTCTTACATTTGGGGAAGATACAGGAATTGTTTTATTTTTTTTCATCTGAAATAATTTATTAAAAAAAAGTTAACGCATCTTTTAAAGGGTTAAATGTGAAATAGATAGTTCAAAGGAATTAAGATCATTTACAAACTACTTACATATATTATAAACTTAATCTATTATTATCAAAAATAATTGTCCTCAGAGAACTTATTTCATAATATGTAAAAATACTCGTTTTAGATCATAAAACATTTGTTACCTTTTTGAAAACTGTAGTTATTATAGTTCAGATTAATAATAACCATGACCCACAGCTATCTCGCTAAGTGATAGAAAGCAATTCCCAAAAAGTAATAACATCACAGTATTTTTTTATCCTACTTTTTGTAAGATTTGTAGTCAAACTGTTGACTATTTTGCTTGTTAAAAAATGTGTCCGAACTAGTATTAAAATTGGTTTTTGATCCAAGTTTGAATTAAATCCAACCAAAGTTGTGAACATTAGAATTCTAAAACACATATATACACACACACACACACACACACACACACACACACACACACACATGTATGGCTGTGTTTGGAGGGGGTACACATATGCACTGTAGTAGAAATTTCAGGCCGCCTCAGTGGCCTAGTTGATAGCGTACTAGGCTTTCACCCTGAGGACCTGGGTTCGATTCCCGGCCAGGGCTTGGCATTTTCATACACAATAAATCATCCCATCATCTGCATTAGCCCAAGTGTACACAATAGTCGGACGTTAAACACAAAAAAAAAAAAAATTGAAATTTCAGTGACCTCTCAAAAGTGATCTATAAGTAAGGATTGGAACTCACTTCAAGGTTTGGGTCTTCCTATGATGAGTAGCCACTTCTTATGATAACCCATTTTCTAATGGAAATGCCCCGCAGAAGGTGCAGACTAACTGCACCTATTGAGAGGATTTAGACGTCTCTCGTGGTACCCGAGTCTAACACTTACACTTACAACACTGTACTTTTGACTTTTACACTCACACTTACATTTAGGGAGGTGATAATAGCCTTAATGTGCTTTTCGCCTTAAAATAACAACAACAAAAAATGAAAATTTCTTAACAATGTACAACGTGAACATAATTAATCTAAAGAGGACAAAATCACAAATCCCATTAACCAAAAACAAGAATTGTAAAATGTACTAACAAGCTGAAGTCTTCCTCAACAAGGAACTACTGTGGGAAAAAACTTTATAATGTGATAAGTTTTTGAAATATCTTCTTGAAAAGATTTTGTTATAATTTTGAGTCTACTTGTTTTTCTAATATTTTTAAAATTATTCATTTCATACACTTAGTTAATTTATTAATTTATGTCTAGTAGTTTAGTTTTAGTATAATGCACTAATTTTACTTAGAAATGTTTTAATTTTTGTTACTCCTTTGTTAATATGTCATTCAAGTTATGTTAGTATTTTTATTAATTTTTAATAACATATGATTTTACTAGCTGTTACCCATTGTGTCTTAGCCTGCAATTATAATATGTAGTTATAAAATTTATGATAGATTTTCAAAATCAGAATTAAAGTTCAATTTAATACACTTTTATATACAATATTATACAGTTTATGGTTTTTGGCCAAGGCATATAGAGTTTTGCTACTCGACACTGTAGAACAGTGGGACAACTGACCGTGGTAGAAGCATGGACTTCCCAAATGTATTCCTGCTACTCTTAATGTTTGACCCTGTGATTATTAAATTAAATTATTGTAAATGTAAGCTTATATACAATAATTTTGTAATAAATAATAACAGGGATTAAGATTTCATAAACATAAATGGGAATACATCTATGTCCATCTTAGGTACCTAAACTATGTTCATTCCAAATTTCATCTCAATCGGTCCAGTGGTTAATGCATGATTGAATAACATTCACCAACTTTCAGATTTATAATATTATATTAAAAAATTAAAAATATTATTAAAACATCACTGTTTTTCAGTTAACACATATCACAAAAATAAATACTAAATAATTTAGTTGGACTGTGTAAGTAGTGTATAATGGCGTTAAAAATAATTTAAATAATTATTAGTCATATCTACCAATATAAATAAATGTATAAAACGTAACTGTTGTACTGTTAACACATGGTACAAAACTAAATACTAAATAAATAAGTTGGACTAATTAAGTAGTGTATAATGGCGGTTTTTTAAAACGGGAATGGGTCTGTGTTCATCTCAGGTACGTAAACCATGTTCGTAATAAATTTAATCTCAATCGGTCTAGTAGTTAAAGTATGATTGAATAGCGTACAAACTTTCAGAATTGTAATGTGATAATGATTAATTAAGAAATATTATTTATAAAATATTATTTTTAATGTTCAATTATGTTAATATTTTTATTACTCATGCCATAATTGAATATTATGGCTTTTATAATTGAATACTATACACAGGTGTAATAGTGAGCAAATATTGGTTATGAGTTATAACCAATAATAATTTCCATTACATACTCTTAAAAAAAAGAAATGAACATTGCCTGGCATTATTTTCTACATCTCAACTATAAAGAATAAGTTTTATGGAAAATTAAACTATAATACAGATGAAGGTTACTGAGAATTTGAAAAATTACTTTGTGGCAA
The DNA here is from genome assembly GCA_022606455.1 of Callitettix versicolor. NCBI lineage: Eukaryota > Metazoa > Arthropoda > Insecta > Hemiptera > Cercopidae > Callitettix > Callitettix versicolor. Next base: position 56,016,902 of record CM040184.1, on the reverse strand, counting down.
TTCATTTAACATAGTGTAGCAGACTATTTATTTACTCACTAGTATCTTTCCCTTGCTTATTTACTTGCTTCAGCAGTTCAAAACATCTTGTATTTGCTATAGAATGCTTTTAGAAAGTAGTAAAGTAGTATAACTTATGTGTTATGACTATTAAAAATGGTTTATTAACCATTTTAAAGTAATGTGATCAACTTAAAGGCTGTCTATGCATTGAAAAAGAATAACAGTGAATTTTAAATGTTTATGAATCAGTAAATGTGAAGAATAAGTATATAACCTTATAACACATTCCATATATTTCTGCTAATGACTTTTTACACCGGATTTCATTTTGTGCTACGTTCTCTCCCTCTCCGCTGAACATACCCATAAGCTTTTTTTGACAGTTGTGGGTATGTTAATAGTATTTTAAAATGTCCATTTTGATAAGATATTTATTGTTTACTGTCTTATTATTTTTATTGCTTTGTTGAGTTTTTAATGCATTTAGGGATGTTATAATGTATGTTCTTATTGCTGTAGTTTTACAATTTTCAGAAAAAATGTGTTATTATTTAAATAAATACCATTTTTATATTGTTTTAGGACCTAGGTTAGCCTAAAGAGTTTAATTAAATTGTAGACAATATGAAGTGAATCTTGTGTAATACGTATAAACTAGTTGTAAGTATAGTAGAGTCTCGCTAATCCCGACGTAAACCAGGCATGGCCAGATCGAATTAGCGGGAATGTCACATTACACGGAAAACCATTGAAAAACGTTCAAAAGCATTGAATTGAATTTATTACATTAAAAAACTTTGAATTATCATAAATTAATACTAAAAGTATTGCACTAAAACATAAAACAGCACACAGAATCTCACTACAGTAATAAAGAGCAGTATGTCAAATCATCAAACTTGACGGAAAAAGTTTGTAATTGTTTTTTGTTTACCAATTGTTTGATATTTTCTTGCCGCTACATCTTGCAATTTCATGAGAAGTAAAATATCTTTTACGTTTTAGAAAACAGGGAATAAAAGAAAAATACTGAAACGTTATGAAACAAGCAGAATGCACCCAAACGTCAACTCTTCTACGGATCTGAATTTATACTAAAAGTAGGAAATGAATGAACAGAGCAGATATAAGGGTGATCAACCACCTATTTCTTTTGAAGAGAATGTAGGTCATCGGCTGGGCACATAAGTGACACATGGGCATAAAGGCCTAACACAAAAGTGGTGCATGGGCATTCTACTTACGGTTTCACTACAAATCTTTTAAATTGCTTGAAATATTGTTATTTAGGCTAGGTTGGATTTAACAGAAGATCAGATAAGCAGGTCTCTACTATAGTATTGTTTTTAATCAGCATAAACAAGTGTAACACTAAACAATTTTTTAAAATCATTTTAGAAAAGTTATATTTTCATTTAAGAAGGTCCTTTGTTCATAAATAAAATTTCCGATATAGGCAGAAGAAAATTTTGTTTTACTGCGGCCTTTCAATCTAATCTGTGTAACAAGAACAGTGGTAAACAGTAATATCTGAATAATATATAACATTATTCAATGATTTCCTACTGACTGATAATAAGACGAAAACTATTGATTTACACTTGGTTTAGTTGCAACAAGATGTGCATGTTCTATTCATTATGTAGACCTTATAACGGCAATGATATGGTGAATAACGATCTTAATTTCTCACCCTCCATGTATCTGGTTTTCATCAGAATATTTCAAGCAGGAGCTTATATATGAGATACGTACTGACAGAATCACTCGTAGCAGTGAATCAGAAGGTAGAAAATAGTTTCAGCACATTATCAAGAAATTATAAGGAATGTGTTGAGATGTAATTGTTTAAACAGTAATGTGTGACACTTCGATTAGACTATTTTATTCTTAATAAAGTTGGTGCAACACTGTTAAATTCCAACTTGGTCAGTAAAAGGTAATAAAGAGCTCTTAACTCCTACATTACACAGTAAAATAATGTCTTAAAGACATTACCTTGTTTTTGCAAAGGGCATCAAATAGAGTTTGCCTGTGTATCGTCTACCCTTGGCAATATGTTTGTTTCTGCTTCTGCAAAATGTACTGTCTAGCATAGAGGAAAGTTATGTGTGCTCTAATCATGTGATTGTGGCACACAGTCGCCTTGCTAACATGATGGAAGCGAATCATCAAAAAGTAACAATATTGCAGTAATTTTTTTATCTGCTTTTTTTTTAAACATTTTTTTCAATATCATCAACATTAAAAACTACATAAATTTGAACTGAAAATATAAAAAACCCTGATTGTCATTTTTTATGCAAATATTAATGTTGTTTATGGTGATAAAATCAGATTAAAAAAATAATAAATAAAAAAGTTATACATGTTTCAATATTTATAATTACTATCATTTTGAAATTTTTGAACAGATATATATATATATATATATATATATATATATATATATATATATATATATATATATATATATGAGGTGCTACCCAAAAGTTCGGGGAATTTTCCCATAAAAATCAACTTGCATACCCTAACTCCTAATTTCCACCAGCTCCTTCAAAATAGTCCCCTTGGGCATGAATACAGATACCCCAGTGTTTTTCATTCAAGCATGTTTTGTAATTTTCATGATCTTCTCAGTTTTGTCAAAATGATGGCCTTTCAATTTTAATTTTATTTTAGTGAAAGGTGAATAGTGTGGGTGGGGAATCACTACCGTATTTTTGGAAACCAAACGATTAGCAATGTGTCATGCTGGAGAACCCAGCTCTTGTTCTCCCTCTGTTCTGATGTTTGTGCTTAGTGTTCTCACTTAGTCGCTTGAGAACTTCGCAGTAAAACTTTCCGTTGACAGTTTGACCAAGTTTCTTGCTAATAATGGCTTATAGCTAAAAAAAAACAACCAACTCGCAACTTCATGTTGCTGCAAACTTGATGTACTTTTTTGGCATTGGTGAAGATGACCACTATAGCTACTGTTGCTTAATTTCAGGGTCATAACTGTAAACACATGTCTCATCACTGGTTACGACATTGGAGATGAAGTTGTGGTTTTATCTCTTGCTGCAATTTTCAATTCAGTGCAGACAACTATGGGATGATATTTTTGGTCACTGCTCAGCAGTTGGTACAAATTTTGCAGCAATGCCCAAATTGTCTGAGAAGATATGTTGTATAGATAAATACCATGGATTATTCACCTACAATCTGCAACAAAAACCTCTCACACTTTCATAATATTTGCGGTGTTGTGCTTGATGATGGTCATCCTGTCACTCGTCATTGTCAGCAGATGTTTGTCCCTCCTTGAAGTGTTTGTTCCACAAAAAAGTTTTTTTGACTCATAGCATTGTTACCAAATGCTTCCACATGCATATGGTGTGTTTCTGCAGCAGTTATTTTAAAGCTTGAAGCAAAATTTGGTTTTTTGCTCCTAAAGATCTGCCATTTACACAAATGCATTAAACTGAAGAACGTGGCGTCCACCATCAGAGCTGTTGGCACAAAAATTCACTGAGTACTGTTCCTTCCACTTTACCAGTAGCAGGTCATAATACAGTTTGAACATGGACTTCAAATCCTTCCTGAATGTTTGGGTAGCACATCGTGTGTGTGTGTGTGTGTGTTTTGTTTTGAACAGCTTTCTGTTATTAGAATCCAGCATTCTGTTGCTGGACAGTTATATTTCTCTATGATTTTTCGTTACAGCAGTTGCAGCACATTAATGATATTTTGTTTTTGAAATTGTTAAGTAATGATGAAATGTTTAGTTTTTATTATTATTTTTTATTTTAATGTTACCTGTCATGTGTATATAAGGAACAATACAATATAACAATGCATACATATAACAGTACAAGACATATATATATGTAGTATTGAAGTACATACAGTAAATTCAAACATATTAATTAATATGGTAAAACAAAAACATTTGTTTGTTTTTTGTTGATCTGGTTAATTGAACTGAATAAACGAGGTTGTACTTCACTCTACATTTTGAAAGTACATATTAACTCATTCTAAGTGGTAAACCATAAACGTAAAAATTAAAACATAGCTTAGATACATAGGCCTATGTTAAAATATTGAATAATAAAACCAACAACTAATGCTCAAGGCAAAACATCCAGGCATCAAGGCAAAAACTAATCCAGAGTGGTCAAAACATAATCTAAAGCTTACATCTGATTGGCAAAATCCACAAGTCTCTACAGAGTAGGTGGTAAACCCGCAACCATACCAGAGATGTAAGCTAGTCAGAAATTAACACATAACTGAATTGTGTGGCCAACATGGGTGGGGGTAACAACACTTATTAGTGTGTTTACACACACATGACACACACACATGACTAGCTCATCTCAAGTTCGGTTTGGATATTTGGCAGTTACTGTGTTCCTTTCTTTCATTTTGGCTGATTACTGTAAATTTCATTGACAATTCAAAATATTAACCTTGAATATTTTAACATAGACCTCGATATTTGTTAAGCACTTAAGAACCTTCATACAGTATTGTAAATAGAGTTGATCTATATTCTCGAAATGACGTATTGTTCTTTATATATAAAAATAAACATCAAACATCTCAATAAAAGTAATATTACAGGCACATGGCTAATTATTTTCAAAAAATAAAAAAAATATATCAGAATTTAATTTTAAATAAATTGTAATGTAATAAATAACATACACATTAAAGGAAAAATAATAAATTATGTATTTTGTTAAAGGCTACAGTAAACCAGATATAATTTAATTTTGATTTGAGTTATAGTTGTCCTGTAAGCAGAGTGTAGTAGCAGAATTTTCTTATGTGCTTTGTTACACAGTACTTCCTGTGCTTTTTTTACAAATAAATAATTTGCCATGCATATTATTAATGTCAGCCAAACTGTATGTTTGTGTTTTATTTACGCATTTTATTTGTTTTTATTGTATGTGCATGCTTTGGTTACAGGTTAAAGGCATGCTCTATTCAGCCCTAACACTAACATATTTTTCATTTGTTTCTTGGTATTAGGTTTCTTCTAATATATTGAAAAATACTTTGGCCGGAGAAGTAGCAAAGGCACGACAACATATTAAAAGTTCTCTAGAATGTGTGAGTAATTTAAAATTTTAATACAGTAAATCCTTACTAATTGTCATTATTTGGATAAGAAGAGACAATTTTAATTTGGGATAATTGTTGAAGACTGCTGTATCATAATTATAGGATAACATGAATAGCTTATATAATTAAAAAAAAATGTTTTCTAGTAGAAGAGCTGTTGTTCTAACATCTAATATTGTGTTCACATTTTATATATTTATGGACTAGACTAGTAGAAAAACTATATAAATACAAGTAATAATTGAAAATATGATTTTTACTTCTAAATCATCTATTCTATTTGACTAACATAATTTCTTGTCATAAATATCTGTATGGCCGGAAGTACTTCTTTCCGCTATCCTTTCTTATTCACTTGTTTCTTTTATAACTTTAAAAGGAACAACACAATTTTTACTGTGCTCTTATATAGTCACATGGTAGATATATAGATACTTTCATAATCTATTTATTTTCTTATTTAAAAACTTCTAAAGGTAAAAGGATATTTTCTTTACTGAGTAATAGATGTTTTAATAAAGATTATTCAAAACATAGACACAGATTATTAATTAGATTGTTGTTATTAAAAAATTTCAAGTGACAATTTCATAAATTGTTAGACTAACTGATATTTTATCCCATTCACATTTCAAATACTGGTATAGACAATAAATACAGTATAGCCAATAATTTGCTTTTAACAGCATGTGCCTGTGCTATATCACTGTGGTTTATTTCTTAATTTTAGATTATACAAAGCTAAGATCATAAAGTGAAAGTGATTGCAGCTGGACACAGATGTGTAAAAAGATTTAATTATAGAACTGAACATAGATTAATAATAATTGAATTAATAATTAATACAGAACTAGCACACATTTTCTTATGTTCATTTAAAAAGGGGCTAAAATGTAAATAGTCTTAATTCTAAGTAATCAAGCAAAAGTGTTGCTACCTTCCTAAAACATCTGCATTGAGAGCTACTGGTAAAAGAACTATTGTCTGGATTTTATTTTCATTCGTTTTTCATGAATTCCCATACCACGAGGTAAATCTATTTATTTATAGATAAATTTTCATATAGATGAAAATTTCAGTGAAAATGAAAAATTTAATATTTCTTCCTACTTTCAAGTTTTTCATTAATATCTCCTGAACTGGTTTTGTTTTGGCGAGATAGCATTACATAATAATTATAATGTTGTGATAGCTAAACGTTTATTTGAGCTAAATTTAATCAAACTTATTTTAGCAGATTTCAGTTTTTTTTGATAATTTTAAAAGTTTTGGATAAAATGGCTTTAAACCAAAGTATAATGAATATTTTTTAAATTTCTTCATAAATTTTTAAATTATCCCAAGTCATGGCAGTGATGCTTAAATGCCAAAATTTAACAATACTGATTAATTCATTTAGTTTTTAGCTCTACTGCAAATAAGCTATAGACATATCCTTTCACTTGGACAAAAACTGCTTTTCGGATAACTTTTGTATGTATTCATTTTCAGTTCCAAATCACTAATAATGACAAAATTGAATAAAATGGTTTACCTTAGTCTGTAACATGACTTCTTTTTTGTTTGTTTTTTAAACATTGTTCCATCTTCAGAAATATATCACTGTTTTGAGGTAGTCACAAAAACATAAAAAATGTATTTATATAAATAAAACAACCAAAATTGAACACTGAATTTACAGGTATAGACCATGACATTGTGACTGCTGGGCAATAACTCTTAACATGTGATTACGCTTAAATTTTGTGTTAACTGTGGGCTTCTTTAAACTGTATCTCTGTTGTATTAAGTGTTTGAATCAAAGTTTAGTTGATAATTTAATAATTGATGTCTGTTAATTATATTATTTATTTTAGACACTTTAGTAAAATTCAAAATCTTTTACGCTGTCATGAATCTTCCTTCGATACTGGTTTTGCTAAATTCAAATTTGTTGTTATCAGAAATAATCTTTTGTAGCAAGTGTTCTGTAATTAAACTTAAAATGCTTTTCTCTTTTGGCTTATTTCAGACTTTCAACACATTCATCACATTTTGAAACAACTATATCAAGTAACAAATTTATGCAAATTACAATAGAGATTATGTTACTGTTAATGGATTTTAACAAACAACTTGGTATCAATCAAAATGTTTACCAATGACATATCAAAGAAGTTTAATAAAGCATTTAAATTGGAATGTATAAGTAAAGAACACCGATTATAAATTATCAACTAAATTTCAATTTTGACATTCTATATGACAACAATAAGGGTTCAAGAAGCCAAAGATAACATAAATTTTAAGTCCTTTGTAGAGTGTTTCTAGGATTTGAATCTATAGTATGTAAAGGGAATGGTTGGTAATTTTCTGCAAGTTATTCAATTCCTACTATTAGTTCACTCTCTCTCTCTCTCTCTCTCTCTCTCTCTCTCTCTATATATATATATATATATATATATATATATATATATATATATATATATATATATATATATATATCGTCAAATTTTTGGTCATTAATAAAATAATATTTATTCATCCACTTAAGTTCAAATACATTTTTTTAAACTTGTAGTGGATGACCCTTCATGTTAATACAGTTTTTTCAAATATTAATTTAATTTAATTAATTAACTTTAGTTTTATATAGGAGAAAGAAATTTCTCTTATATAAGATATTTAGCAGGTTATAAATTTAGGAATAACTTGTTGACATAAGTAGGAATTGATTGAATTTTTTTTATATTACTTGTTTTTATTTGACCAACAAGGTTTTTTTATCAACAAACAATGGTAAACCAATAAAAAATGTTTTACCAGACTATGTACAGATATTCCCTCATAACTTTTAAACAACTGGGCTGACTTTGACAAAAAAAAGATGCCGAGAAACTAAACAGTATCTTAAATCACTGTGTTTGTGAATTTGTTATCAGTTTTTCTCTATAAGTAAAAGACTCTATGTAGTTATATCATTGTCGCAATAGACAATGCGGACAGTGTTGTGATTGCAGTTATGCTTTGTAATGGTCAAGCAAGATAATTTTTAGTATATCTTGCTACTAGACCAAATATTAAATGTGATTGTAAACGAGATTTCTAACTTGTAACCTACAAAACCACATTGTCCCTGAGTGGCTACAGTAATGAAACATCTTGCTGCAGTAATTTACCTGTTTAATCTGCATTTTTTGTTATGCATTTAGAAGTTTCTAAATAGTATTCTCAGGTGCATAGATTTCTTGTTATCATGCCCACTTTCACTGCATTAGTCTTGATAAGAGAAGATTTATTTATACTCCATTTTTATTTTTGACATGTACTTTTTACAGGTTATAAACTTATATATTATAAACTTGTATATTTTACAAGATATAAAAAACAAACCAAAACATTATAAATCATTTAAATATAAATATCTAAATATAAGTAATTAAAATAAAAAAATATGCAAAAAAGGTTCTATGATCTGTGGTTTCCTTAAACTTCAAATTTCAAAGGATCCATTCTATATACCTGGACTTTGTGGGCCAATGCCACAAAATATGTTATTAATATTTTTTTTCATTTTTGGGTATGTTGTAAGCTATATAAACATATTTTTTCAAATGAAAACACACACACACACACACACACACACACAGTATATAGTAAGGGAAAAAGTGATAAAGTTCTTGGTGTACATAAAACAAGACGGGTGGTAAAACGGGATTTTGGCACTGAAAGGATTACACTGTTATCGTAGAAACCAGTATTATAACTTTATTATTTATAACTGTTTTTATTGAACAGCTGTTATAAAAATAAATAAAGTATCTTATGAGGGGAAAAGAGCTTTAAATTACAAAATGAATGTATCCTCATAATTTCATGCCTGTAGCTATTGCTTTAGTTTCAGCTGTATGTGAGTTATGAATTAATGAGGACATCTTACATATATATATATATATATATATATATATATATATATATATATATATATATATATATATATAAGGCACACAGTATTTATATTGAGTTTATAATTTTATTTATATTAAGGTATAAACTTTTAATAATAAATCATTTAAATTCAAACAGTATAATGTGCATTCCTTAAATCACATATTTAAATTCATAAAAGGTTTGGATTGAAAACAGTATTGTATTTATTATATTAAATTTAATAATTATTGCTGTTTAAGTAATTTTGAAGTTCATATATTTACCAATTTTCATTAACCTGGTAACAAATAATATAATTCTTAAAATTTTAACGCTTGTACCGAAACCCCAGTCCCACAGGCCCACTGAAATTTTCAAGGTCTTTTATTGGCAACACTATTTGAAGGATAAACTTCATCTCCCCCCAATACCTTCCTACTTCGTCTTACTCTAAACATATATAACTGTGTGTTGAATTTTCATTTCATTTTATTTATCTTTATACATATACGTGTTCTTAGAAATAGTATACAGGCAATATGGAGAGTCTAAATGAACTAAATAGATCGTCAAAAATGTCAAAACTTGAATCCTAAACACCCTGAGTTTAGTGATAAAATAAGTGTTGTTGATGACTCAGATGATGATCCTGATTTTGTCATACCAGATCAGGAGCAACATGGCAAAAACAAGCCAATTGAATTTAGCTCTAAAGAAGAAGAAGACGCTCTACTTTGCATCAAAAACGGAGGCGAAACCATTGTAGAAAATATTAGTCATCCAATGTATACAGCCACAATGTATGAGAAAAGATTTGAAATTCTTCTAATGTGCCTTAGTTTCAATGACGCAGCAACACGCGTTGAAAGAAAAAACAACGGCAAAACAGCTCCAATCAATGAAACATTTCACAACAGTTCATACCTAACAGTAAAAGTGTCTAACAGTTTCACCTGAGTCACAATTGACAAAATGTTAGTTCCATTTAGAGGAGACTGCAGTTTTAAGGTTTTTGTGCCAAGGAAAGCTAAGAAATATGGAATAAAAACTATGTGCATGTGTGATTTGAAGACATCTTACCTCTTAAATGCCTATACCTATACTGAGAAAGGTAGTGATTCAGATATAATATATAATATGTGATTATATTAACGTTTTTCACACATGGTGGTCTCTCAGACCCAGAGTTTCGGTATAAGTGTTAATTACAATATGATAATATATATATATATATATATATATATATATATATATATATATATATATATAGGCAAAAAGCACATTGAGGCTATTATTGCCTCCCTAAATGTAAGTGTGAGAGTAAAGTGTTAAAGTTGTAAGTGCTTGTACCACAACACAGCGTAAGTAACCACACAGTGTAAGTGTGTGTGTTAGACTAGGGTACCGCAAGGGACGTCTAAATCCTCTTAATAGGTGCAGCTAGTCTGCACCAAAAAATTATATAGTATATACCTGCATCACAGAAAGAGCAGATAAAAGAAACTGATCTGACTGAAATCTGTTCACGTGAATGAATTTTTCCTGACCAAACAAGAGCAGTACAGGAAAAAATGTTGAATTCAAGTACAACAGTGAAAATTATACCAAATCAGGAGAGTCTAAAAACCCCTGTTCATGGGCAAAACCCCCAATCCAAGTGTAAATATGCAAAACAGTCCCAAAATGTAAAGATTTTGAAAAACATACATCGTTAAAGAATATAAATATAAACCAAAGGCAAACATCGTGTACTTGCCTGTAATCTCATTGTAGATTACAGGTTGCTGGTTAACATTGCAAAACTTTTGTGCATTTTGTCATTAAAAATAACAAAATCATTCAGCTCAGTTTTTAAGTGTCATTCATTTTTTTCTTAAAAACAATGTTAGCTGTAGCTGTTCAATCTCCAATAAATTTCCGTGAGAAAAATTAATTCCCACGTGCTGCTCGTAAAGTTAGGAAAAAAACTAGTTTACAGTTTCATTAAAACCTAAAATAAATATGGTTTTTAAAAGGCTTTAAGATTTTAATTTTAGTACTAGTGTAACAGTCAGAGAATTTTTATGCAAACAGCAAATATATTTGACATTTTCAACCACATAAGATTTTTTTATAAAAGTTTGGTGATAATGCTGACATTTAAACCAAAATATATAAAGATCTATTTGTAAAACCTTAATTTTCAAATTTCATGTCCACTAGATCCTACAATAAAAGGGGAACTGAAATATTGTTCCATCACACTAGAAAAATGTCGTAGACCAGTCCTGTTTATAACTATAACTATATTTACTATTATTGAACGAAATTCATTCCCAGAAATCAACATGGCTGATGAGATGCTCTTTAAATAATGTGGATACTATTTACAGGTTTTCTGATATTTAAAGTAATTTGGTTTTTGGAAAAATTAAAGTGAATCCTGAACAGCGTAAGGTCATCAAGGCTAGGTTATATCTGTCAGACATTGGACATATGTCCTATGAAAATAATGTTATACTGAAAACCTTTTTCTCTTTTATATTGTGTCACTGAATCGGATAATTGACATTCTTATTAGAGTGTAACCAATACCTATTTGAATGGTTTTCTGGGTCTTTTCCATGTCTGAATTTTTAATTTTCTTTTTTTAACATTTCAAAGCTGAAATTTATATTTTTTTTTATCTAATAATTTAAAAATTTTTGTATAGTCAGGCTCAAAAGTCTTTTTGGTTTTAGCTTTAAAATGAGATTTGATCTTAATTTTGTGGCTAAATATATAGAGAAAAAACTGCTTAAAGTTTAAAAATGCCTTTTGGAGCATCAGTACAATCACAGTAGTACAGTGGAGTCATTAAAGGTATTCATATCCCAACTATTTCAAATATGGTGGCAACAGACTGCCAATTATTGTAATTTTTTTTTATTATATTCTTTGCAGAGAAATAAAAAGTTGTCAACCAAATAATATTTATGATTACCTAAGAACTTGCCTGGACCTAGCTCATTTGACAATAGCAAGTACATGATAACAGCTAATACTTTCATACATTACTATATCATTATATCCATTTCCGGACAGAATATACATTATTTTCACCTTATTATCATCCCATCCATTGTTCATTATTTGTTTCGTTTAATTTGTTGATATTTTTAATATAATGGATCTTTTTTGTTAGTTGTAGTCTTACAATGATTTCTCTGCAATATTATTGGCAATTTTATTTTCAAAGTCAGGTTTTGTATCAAAGAAGGTTTTCTTCATTCTGGGTGTGCCAGAACCATTCTTCTTTGGTAGCCCTGTTTTACTGGTAACAGTATGGGAGGAGACTATAAATAATATAGTGTTTTTATAACTACTTAGTTCATTGTAGACTGTGTGTTAATCTGACCAACAGACTGTTAAGGGTCACAGCCATATTGGTACCATGGGATCTTGAATAGTCTCTCAGGTCAATCTGGCTCCAGGCTAGTGAACAGAGGAACACTGTTATGGGAGTAATGGTGCTGCTGGATTTGTTCTCTATATTTCTTCTGGAACTGTGGCTTGTGGAGAACTGCTAAGTGCTAGAGCTATTTGCTGCCTAAATAACAATAAATAGCTCAATAGAAACTGAACGTTAAGCAGATCATATCTTCCTGAACAACTTGTGACAGAGCCCACATGACATGAATTTATTTAACAGAGTTTGCTTTTTATAGATGGATGGCATTGCACAGATGGCTTCGAACACAAACAATGTGGAAATACAAAACCGAATCAATTCTCTGGAGAAGGAAAATATAGGATTAAAACAAGGTTAGTTCATTTGTATAACTTATCAAAACCACTTCTGTTTTTATCACCACTAATTCTGGTTGTGAACAGTAAGTTAGATTGTTGCAAAAGTTGTATTAAATTTTCATAAACTTAATTTAAATAAATGAAAGTAGAAAGAAGAATATGCTGATTGTGAATATATAGTAGAATATACGTTCAAAGCTTCCAGTAGAATATTGCTTGCAAAGCTAGACTGAGTCTTGTGTTGTTGGTATGATGGTCAGTGTTTTAACCTTACTTTCTACTTGTGACACTATATTATAATAAAAAAAGTTTAAATTCACAAATAATATTCATAAAATTTGCATAATTAATATTTTGAGGGTAGAAAGGTAGATATGGTATTTTGTTATTTAATCACATAGAAACTTATATTGCTATTTTGAAACAGCCTTGATAGCATTATCTCATATCTGGAGAATGTTGTATTATGACAAAAAAAATATCAATAAAACACACACACACACACACACACACAATTACACATATATATATACATACATATATATGTATATACATATATATACAGGGCATTTATTAGATGAAAAATTCCATTAAACATAGGTCCAGGGTGCTTTCTGTAAGTGCAAATATTGGCTTTCATAGACTGAAATTTAGCCTGACATTTCCTCCTGTGGAAAATGGGAACATGGCAGATCGTGAAGTTCATTATATTTTTAAGAAAGTGACACCTTTCTATTAATGGCATCCAGAAATTATACCACAATAATTACAGAAATCATGAAAATACTTGAAAAAATATTTGAAAAATCATAAATTTTGTTATAACTTTGTTAATTTATAATGGATTTAAAAAAATAAAGTTTAATTTTGTTCATAATGAAATGGGCAATACTTTATCTAATTGAAGTAATTTCCATAAAATATAATAAGATTAAAAAGTTATTCACTATTAAAAAATGTTAATGGCCGCCATTTTGAAAATTTTCAAGATAAAAATTTATGTAGTTTTTTAAACAGTCATTCATACAGACAGTAATATGTGTGCTAAATTTCATGAAACTACCTTGAACAGTTCTCAAGATATAATTTTCTTATAAAAAACAAAATGGCGGCCAGACTGAAAACAAAGCATTTTTGAACCTATATTTATTGTAACTTTTTATGTAATTTTGATGTGGGGAATCACGCCCTGAATTCTCGGAATCTTTTTTCTATATATATATATATTAATAACCCTTCAAAAAAGTAAGTAATCTAGAAGTCAGGATCACTGTTGATTTCAAAATCCTGGGTATGTGCCTTACCTTTAGTAGTTCATTTTCCAAAGAATTTTCACTAATAATGGGACTATGCAACTGCTCTTATCAGTAAAAAGCTATGCACTGTGTCTAACATCACAATCGTTCCTATATGACACACAACCAACCCTCAGGTAGCCAGATGGAAAGAAAAGGAAAAAAACGAAAAGATATTACATGTGTATGTTGTGAATGTGAAGTGGAACTTTATATAATCTTGATTTTAGAGTATCATTCAAAAAAAAAGTTTTAGTTTGAGTAAATTTTATTTAAGTTCTTTTTGCCTAATGTCATTTCTATAAGTAATTAACATATATTATTTCAATGCAACAAAGTAGTTTAGAGCAAAATTTTCTGCTGCGGCTGAAGGAAAATTATTTTTGCCTATATTTGGTTTGGATTGCCAGTGTTCAAATTATCAAAGTTCTGCTGTAACTTGTGTATATAAAAATTGGATGGCTTTATGAAAGAATTTTTAAGAAGTTTTTACTGTACACAAAAAAGACAAGGCCTACCTATAAATTACTGAAAATGAGATTTTCTCATCATGTCGTGTCCCCACTTTAAGATTTCCCACAAGTACTTCAAAGCGACTAATTTGTAATCTGTTTCGTAATTACAAATGTATAGCAGCAATTGTAACTGACATTTAGAAGTCAATTTTTAAAATGCAATTAAACAAAAAATAACATATCCACACAGTGACAATGTTCCTTTGAGAACACAGACAAATAGTGATAGAGGGGAAAGTAATGACGGGTGAATTGTTGCTTTTGTGGTGACAGCTCAGCTGAACTTGAGACTGTTGTTGCTCAGGTAGCTGACCAATTCATCCGCAAACAAGCCAAGTCTACTGTGCCTTACTCATGTCATGTTTTCTTGACAAAAATTAACAGAATGTAGGACTAAAAGAAGCAGACTTTTTATTATTTTATTTATACATTACCATCCTTTAGTATTGTTCAATAAATTTTTATTGCAGATGTGAAAGATTTGACAGCATTGTTGAAAAGATTAGAACAAAGAATAACCACTCTAGAGAAAACTGCTTCAACCCCCACCAGTTCACCTGCATCTGCTGCAGCCCCCAAGGTCAATGCTAAGGTAGAAGAAGATGAAGATGATGGAGTTGACTTGTTTGGATCTGATTCAGAAGTAAGTGTTGAATTAGTAGCAAGTATGAAATTTTTAATGCTTTTATAATAAACAACATAGCTGTAGTGTAAGCACTAAACAAATATAAAATTCACTAAAATGAATTAATCGTCAAGTTTCCTTATTCACTTTTTTAAAAATATTTCTTAGAAAGATAAGTTAGTTTTAAGAAAAATAAATTACAGGAAAAAAACAAATTAAAAATCTTTTGCTTTGTAGAAAAATAACATATTGTTAATCTAAATTATAAAACATTTTCTTAATTTTAAATTATAAAAAACAATAAATGTAATATGGAAAGTAAAAGAATTTATAAAAAATATATTTTTATCTACAGACACACAAACAAACAAGACAAAAAGAAAAAAATAAATAAAAGGATGTGACATTTGTCTGTTGTGAATGTAAAGTTCAATATTTAGATTTTTCTTGTGAAAAGGGAACATTTTCTCCTAAAAAAAACAGTTGTATTCCCAATCCAACAAAGAAGCTTAGCGAAAATTCTTCACTGCTCTAGTAAAAATTATTCTGACCTGTATTGGGTTCTACTGTGTATCCATTTTCAAGTCTGTAAAAAAATAATTTTCCTGAAAGCATGTTTGTGCACATCTCTGGAGATTAAATGAATTGAATTCATTTCAATGGCATTTTTGGTATGTAGTATGAAATTTGATCATATCTTCAGGGTCATTTTTGGTTAAACTTTTCTTATTTTTTTGTATGGGGACCAAGCCATATGCATTACCAATAACCTGATGGTCATCTTGTGCTGCTGCAGTAAAAACTAAGAATTGTTTGTATCTATCTAACCAAAATTAAACCTTTAAAATGTATGTAAAACTGGAAACAATATGTATATAATTAATTAACTCTCCATCAGTTGTTTATTTACATTAATCACATTTTTAAATTTTAACTGTGTCCCAATAGTTTGTTTAACAATAGTAAATAAATGTGCATTCTAAAGTAACTGAACCAGCTTGCTACACTCTTGAATTTATTTTTAATGTTTTTTTAAATTTTGATAGATTTATTTCATAATCAAAACTAATTAGATCTTACAAGTGTTGAGTGTCTTTCTTACAGCATTGTGGGCTCAGAGTGCAAATATATATTACTTTAAACTTATTTTAGCCAATACTTTCATTGTGTGTTTTTAAAATTGTTGAAATTAATAAAACAATTTTATGAAAAATTATTGTTTTATGTACCAAACTTTCTTTATATTAGTGGTTATTATGAAATGTTATGCATTAATCTGTTAAGGATTTGTAACTTTCTTTGACTGTACAAATAAAAATTTATAACAGTTCAAAACATTATTTAGGACATGTACAGGTACTTCGACAGAAGGTAAGGCAGCACACTCAGCAAGTTGTTGGTTATTAGAACTGGTTTATTGATTTATGAACAAAAAAATTAATTATTAGTATAAAAAATCAAATTAAACAATTATATATGTTTAGAATTTAAAAAATATTTCATAAGTAAAAGAAAGTTCCACAACTGATTGTCTCACACGGTAGGATCACTAACACGTGTTTGTAATTTTGTGATACAAGTTTATGATTTTATTCAGAAAACATTCACTTCTGTTTCAATGACTTAGTTTGTTCTGTGATTATTACTCACTTAAAGAATTCAATTTATGAAATTTTAATTTAATTCACCGCTATGATGCAATCTTTCTTTCTTGTACCATATCACGTACATACACAAAGTTTTTATTATTCATAATTAAAAAAATGAATAATTTTTTCATTTGGAAAATCCAGATGATGATTAAATTTACATTAAACATTAAATTGATGGATGTAGATAAATAAACACTTAGGTAAATATGGCAAAATCAAGTATTTTGGATCATCAAGTAAATTCTGGAGTAAACCCTCGGTTATCAGAACTGATTAGGGGTAAAGACTGGTTAGGTTAATGAAAAATTTGGTTATTTGAGAGTATTTATTTTAATACCCTAAATAAAGCATGAAGTTCAGAAAACATTAATAAGACATCACTTAAATATATGACTCATCAAGCAAATTCCAATATTTACACTTACAAAGTTTTTAAACTATTAATTAATCGGCAGTGCGGCTATGGTATTTCCTAACCCTATTTAGTCACACACTCCTGATGACTAGGTCGTAAACGCTGCAAGTGCTCGGTTGAATGAATAGTGTGTAAATATAAAGAACTCTGTACAGTAGACTCGTGCTAATCTGATGTTCGTAAATGTTCACGCTTGCAGTGGTTACGAACCTTATTTTTCAACCACACGTTAGGTTATTTTCGATGACTAAACCGTAAATGCCGCAAGCGCTCGGCCGATCAATTCAACATTCAATGTAGTCTGATGCAAGGTGAATTGTAATGTGAAAGTTCATAAATTAAAAAAAAATTACTGTACTCTGTTTACAACAAAGTACAGTAAATATTTTGGATTGAACAATCACAACATTTTAACTGTTCAATCCAAGTATTTACTATTTTAAATTTCCTATTCTAAATGTGTTCTTTAAGTTAATATAAAGTAGCCTATATTGTACTAAAAATAAAAATTTCATCTAGGTAACAAAACAGATTTTAAAAATCTTAACAATCAGGACATTAACGTAAATACAAGATGTTTCAAGGATAGTCCTGTGGATTAACTCTCGTTTTCAAGTCTGCCTACATGTTACACGGTTTTAAACCTTTTTTATGATCATTAATTACTGAATTGTCGAATTCTACAAAAACATTGCTGAATTGCAATTGATAATGGGTACAGAAACATTTATTATTGCTTGACAAATGTTTTTAGTAATTGTAGTAACCTATTATTCCTAGAAATCTAAAGCTCTGTTCATTTGTCTTAAATTAACTTTGTAACATATGCACAGTTACAAGCGGGTGCTGACAAGGCTGACCAGTTGTGTATCAGGAGACGAACAGTATGTCATAACTTCAGTGTCTTTACAAACAATGAACATCAACTTTGATAAATAAGTTAGACAAAACAAATACTGTACCTTACATAGGCCAATTTTTTATTGTAATATAGTACAGTTTATTAAAAAGTTACTTTCCCTGTTGTAACATTTTCCAATGTATTAAAAATAAAATCCGGTGTTTTTGTGAATTGGATCACAATTCGATGGTGTTCGGATAATCGGGGTTCAGAGCGTTTACTGTATTAAGCTTGCTAAGATTATTGGTAACAGGTTAAAGCTCATATACGTCATTTTTACATCTTCACAAAGCACTGTTTCATCTATTTCACCATAAATTATTATATTATGTTAAATTTAATTAACATAAATTAGTTATCCAAATTATATATGATTTTGAACTTTTTTGTTCCATCCTGTTCAGTCTAAAGACAAGCAGTGGTATGTATTTAATTTGTTTGAACAAAAGTGATGCTGCTTGATATACATTGAGCCAGAAGTTTAGCACAGTGAAAAAAAATTGTGTAAAACATTTAATGGTTTTTCTTAATGGTTAAAAAATTGTTTCAGTGTATGTACCGTGTTAAAATATCTTTTTTTACAATGTGTTTCTGTTTTAGAACTTTTTCAGTTAATGCAATTTAATTACATTCTATCATATTTTAAAATACTTTTAACACAGTGTTAAGTAAAACTTAAAAATTTGTTTGGTTCATCTTCAGAAACAACAGAACAAAATTTATGGATTAACACTCTTAGCTTGGAACCTGTTTAGTTTTAGTTGTCTCCCTTGTAATGATATATTCTTGATAGGTGAGGATAGCATTCATGTGCCTTTTGCCAAAAATCTAAAAAAAAACTAATATTGCTTATGTGTAATTATATAATAATATTAAAAGTTGGTGTTATAAAGTGTTGGCTTTAAAAATGAAATGTAATTTTAAAATATTAAAAAAAAGTTTGTCGGCAGTAAGCATTTTTTTTTAAATGGGGTGATTATTTTAATAATAATAATAACATTCTTTATTTCTAGTAGGATTGTCATCATTGTGATGGGGTACTTTTTCTGTCTTTCTTAGTTTTTTCAATTTTACATTTATTGATTCATTTTAGAATACTAGTTGTACTGATCTTTTGTATAGTTTTTTATAGTGCTTAAAACTAACTCAACTTAGCTCCACCCTTCTTCAGTACCAATATTAATTACCTGCTTGCTTATGATTGGTCGCTCCTACACTGTCTTTAACCTTTCTTGTTCTTACTGCAGACATTTTGATATTCTGAAAATTTTTGTTTGTGCATTTTTAATATTTTCTCCCTGTAATTTTAATATATATATATATTTCCATATTTTTTTAAAATATTTTATTTTTTGTTTTTTTTATTTTATGGCGAAAAGCACATTGAGGCTATTATCGCCACTCTAAATGTAAGTGTGAGTGTAAAGTGTTAAAGTCGTAAGTGTGTGTTAGACTTGGGTAGCTAGTCTGCACCTACCTGTGAGGTAAAAATATTTAACCACTTTTCCTTTCTGCCCAATGTAATATGTTTATAGACTTTCATATGGAGGCTTCCTAGCATATGACCTTCTTCAACTAAACAGGTGGCATATTTAAAATCTTTTTTCCATATTTAATTAAACTTGTATATTCATTAAATATAGTTTTAAACTTTTGTTCTACATACATGGATTTACAGTTACGTTTTATTTATTTAATAAACTTTAATTTTCCTTTATTTTTGTTTAATATTACTCTTTTGTTTATTACTGAACTAAGAATATATTGAAATGTAAATATCAACTTCCTTTTAAGAAATTTGTACCAAGAAATTATATTGCTGAGAATCGCTACATGTACTGCAATAAAATTGATGTTGTTTTAATTTTTTAATTCAGGAAGAAGATGCTGATGCAAAAAAGGTGAAAGAACAACGTTTAGCAGAATATGCAGCGAGGAAATCAAACAGTAAGTATTGCAAAATGTGTGTCAGGTACGATACGATTTGTTTCTTTTAAATATGTTATGTTACAGATTGCTATTACCTTAGGGGAAAAAGGTTTACTGACAATTTAACCAGAAATTAGGTTAACAGGAAAGTGATATAACATACTGAAGAAAAAGATGATAATAGAAACATTTTTGAGCCTAACTATAAATTAGATGTCTTTTGATAATAACAATTTCTAAGTATAATTTGCTTATCTTTAATTATCTAATGTATAAACATGTAGGAAGTGAAACTAAAATTATAATACTCATGATGTCTATAAACTTGCTTTATCACATCATTGTGTTCAAGAAGTCATTTAAATAGTTTTTTCCAGGACTTTTTAAATATATTACATTAATTTAGCTCTAATTACAGATAGCCAGATGGTATTACAGGTTCTCAGCTCTGTAGAGATCTTATTGAAGTTGGCATTGGATTCTCTTCGCTCCCTCTGTATCCCATCAAATAAATGCTAATATGGTGTAACTAGGATGGGTACACCATCCTAGTTGGGCATTGCAGGATTGAGGGAAACAAGAGAGCAGACATGATGGCCAAAAGAGGAGCTGCTGATCGACTAGTGAGACCAAAGCCTATGTGCAGGATTAGTCGCACAACTGTGAGAGAAGCAGTACGGAAATGGGCTAGGGAAGAGCACATCAAGTGATGGAAGCAATTCCCTGGCCAAAGATTGGTCTGGTCTTGGGACTCTTTATACAAGATTCTGGAGGTCATCAAGGTCACTGGAGTTACTTAAGGTGAAATAATAGGGTACACAAAAAGCTTTTAAGCTGACTTGTTGGCAGCTACAATGCCTCTGTTAACCTCAAAGAAGAAAAAAACAGAAGGTCTAAGCTCTGGAAAGATAAATGAGGTTTAAGGCAGGCTAAGGAGCTTGTCAAATGAACTTTGACAGAAGTAGAACAAAGATCTTTATCGGCATCAGTAAAAATAAGCTAAAAATTTTGGTGGGTTTCATTACAGGAGGGCATGGCGCCCTTCAGAGACATCTTAGGTAGAAGATCCAGTTTGCAGATACTAGTTGGAAGACTGTGAAACGATTGCTATGAGAAGAGCTAGTAGTTTGACAAGTTAACATTTAGAAGTAGCCTCTCCAAATTCTGGATTTCATGAAGAGGCGATAATGTACTGGAGACTAAATAATGTAACTGAGAGTCATGAAGGGGGGCATAATAGATTACAAAGGTTGCAGTGTGTTTGTAACCCCTAATCATTCATTTATTCTTGTGTTGGATTGCCTAATCCATTTTTACAAGACCCAGAATTACTATAGTACATTACAAGTTTCTTAGAATGACTATGTAGTATTATTCTGCTTAATTCTACTTTCAGTCTCCTACTTAATTGCCCACTTTCAAATATTATATATAGTACTAAATAACATCTGTTACCTTAAACCTCTTGGCTATTTTTAGATTATTTGCTAATCATTGCTGGACAGATATTTAAGTGGATCAGTCAAAGTAATACTGATCCAAGTTCAAGAGTCCAACTCCCCTTCCCTCTCTTCAAGTCTTATTAACTTTTCATTTAGTAAGGATTAATCCGCAGTCCTCAGTTTCATTGTTTTCTGTCCTCAAAAGCTTCTTTCATGGTTCCCAATATTCTAGCTAATAATACAATTTTAGGTATTGGCAAGTTACAGCACAACTCGTTGGTAGATGGTCTCTTCTGTATCGACTGATAATGTCTGTACAATTTTCTCCAGTGCTAAATTTAATGGTCTCATTTGCCTTAATCCTTTCTCCACAACATGTGTTTCATGTCTGTAGCAGTTTAACAAATTGCCATTCCTATTTTCAGTTCTGCTGTGGGCTTGCTGTTGGCATCACCCACAATTAAGAGATTATCTTTAATCATGCGGTCCTAAGTGACTACTTTTCAGTTATGTGATGGATTAAGATATTCAAAAGAGTGAATGCAAAATCCTTATCTTGGCTCAATATTGCGCATGCTCTCATGCCCATCAACAAATGCAGACTAAAGGTCTAGCATGACGACATCTCCACTGCCACAGTGCCGCTTGGACAAATGAAACATGGTATACCTTTAAACTTGAGGTGACTGATGCATTGCAACTAAGTGAATATTCCTGGATGCACACAACATTCACATCCTCCTCAAACAACAACCTCTTTAGCTCAGCTACTATGATTTTATTCTTTTATGATATAATTTCCTTGATGTTATTTCAATTTTTTAGCTTTGCATTTCTTTTCACTCCTGACAGAAGATTGTTTGCAAAACCCTTTGTGGGGCACCACCATTCAATTTTTTAAATTTTATCAACACTCTTAATTATTTAATTTTTGACAATTCTATACATAAGCTGTATTGGTATGCTTTCGCCAATGCAATTCAAAAAAGTAATTAATGTGTATACTATAATTAAAAGTATCCTGTGTTTGCACCTGGGATCGAACCGGGGACCTTCCATATTTGAGGCGAACATTAACCATTACACTATGGAAACAACGAAGAAGTGTATTTACATTCATACCAATGTAAATATATGAAATGAAATATACCAAAAGTTACCAAATTTAATTTTGGTAGTTATATTAAACGATCATTTTTTTATATTAATTCGTGGCAGTCAGTTGATTTCATTGAACAGCTGGTAGGTTATAATAAGTTAAAGGTTATATTTTTAATTTAAGTTATGCTAATTTATTGTTCTTGAAAAAAATAAAAATTAATACAATTATTACAAGATTTGTTAATAAAATATGAGGGCCAAGTCAAAAAAGGAAATTTAAATTTCTCTCCAAATCACATGTATGTCAGCACTGTTTGTTTTGTTATAACTCATAACGTCTTATCAGCTGTTCATTGAAAGTATTGTTTCATTGTTAGCTAATTGTGATTGTGTTCAAAAAACTGTGTAAAATGAATTCTCCTTTGTCTGATTTCACTAAGGAAGAAATGTGAGTAATGATATGTTTCCTCTTGAGAAGGTGTGAAATCAGCAGAGATTATTTGTTGAATGAAGAAGCAATACAGAGAGAGTTGTTTGAGTAGATAGAAGATCTACGAATTGATTGACCCCTTTAAAAATGGTAGGATTTCTCTGTGTCATGAACAGCTGCCTTGGTAGGCCTTCCATTTCAAAGACTGACAATATTGAAGCGGTTAAACAAATGATACTTGACAATCAATAAATTATTGTTATCAATCAATTGACAATCAGTTGATAATACTGCAAGTGAGTTGAATGAAAGCCATGGCTCAGCATATTCAATCATCTCACAAGTCTTTAAACTTTTAGAACCTGTGCTCGCTGGGTTCCACTTCAATTGACCAGCATCCACAAAGGCAATAATTTCCAAATTTCCCAGAAGCATTTGGAACATTATGAAGGAGATGAATACTCATTTCTTAAGCGAATAATACCATTGATGAGACATGGATCCATCATTTTGAACCAGAGAGTAAGCGAGGATGTTTGGTGTGGAAACATCCTTAATCGTCCTAAGCATTAAGCTGTCTGCAGGAAAGATTATGATAATATTCTGCGATTTAGAAGGTCCAATTCTGGTTGACTTTAAACACAGTCGTACAATAAATATTGACAGCTGCTGTGTTTATTGAAGTCAAAAATCAAATCAAAAAGATGTGGTAACCTTTGAAAAGGCGTGATTTTGCTTCAGAATAACGCTTAACCTCATACGGCTAAAACATAGTCCTCTGTATTCAAAGTCTCGGTTTTCAACTGCTGGACCAACATTCACATAGTCCAGACCTTTCTATGTTTGCGAAGGAATCATTAACAATTTGATGAAGAGGCCATACATACAATGCAACATTTTCAGAACACTGCTAAAAACCTTCTTCCAGGAAGGAATTCAAATGCTGGTTAAAAGATGGACTAAATGCATCTAGAAGTACATCCTAAAAGTAGGAGGAGATTATGTTCAAAAGTACCAATTATTTAAGTACAATAAATATGTAGATCTTCAATTTCATTTTACTTATTGACTTTCCTTTGTACAACAATACATGTAATTATAATTTTTAAGGAAAAAAAATTAAATTCTGTTATCCAACCAAAAACAAAAATCGTGTGATGATTCGAACAAATTATCCTAATTAAAATAAAAAGGAGAAGAAAACATGATACATGATTTTTATTTTTGGTTCAGCAACAGTTTTTTGTTTTTGTTTTTTGAATGGTCAAGATGTTTATGTTTTTACTTTTAGATGAAGTGTCAAGTCCTGATAAGTTGCATTTAATAAACAAAATGAAAATAATTTGTAATTTGTGTTTTAGAACCAGTTTTGATAGCAAAGTCAAATATTATCTTAGACGTGAAGCCTTGGGATGATGAAACAGACATGAAACAAATGGAGACAGAAGTGAGAAAAATCACATGTGATGGCTTAATATGGGGTGCCTGTAAGATTTTCCTTTTTACTGTTTTTTGCTACTCTTAAGTATTGAAAAGGATCAGTATTAATATGATCTTCCTAGCATTAATTTTTATTAAACATTAGATCCTCAGTTTATAAATTATTTAGATAAAACATTGTTCTTGAAAAAATCTGAATGTAATAATAATCTGTTTGCGACTAGGAATGTTCTTATTTCCTTGAGCACATACACCTGTCTCAAAAGAATATAACAAAAAGATAATGGAAGTATTCCAAAACATGTCAACAAATATAAAATGTTTGAAGCTAGGAAAGGTTGTATGCACTCAATAAAATTGAAAACATTATTTGAGATTTTGATGAATGTATCTGCAGGTCTCCTAACTTTAAAAAAAAATTGGATTTTACTTTAAAAACTATCTGTACACACTTCTGGAGATTAAAGGAATTGACAAATTTCAGTGAAATTTGGCATGAATATGTAGTTAACCCAAATGTCAGTTATATTTGCAATAATCCTTGGTATGCTAATTTTTACGTGGATTTCATTCAAAATTACAACACACATTGACTTGGAGGTCCTTCAAAAGTTCATCCTTCATCAAAATCTATTTATCTGTATTAACATGGCAGCTTTTTCAAAACTTTAAAAACATCAGTACTTTTTATCTCTACTTATTTTAATTAATGATAATAAGCATAATAGCAAATAAGTAAAAATAAAAAATTATCTTTACCATCAGGATAAAAAAGTACCATGAGGTGAAATCAGATTTTCAAAGAAGTGTTAAGATAAAAAATTATTGTTAATACTTGCTTTCAACATATCAATAAGAAAACTATGCAGTAGTATTATATTTAGTAAACATTACTC
Source organism: Callitettix versicolor (assembly GCA_022606455.1). Classification (NCBI taxonomy): domain Eukaryota; kingdom Metazoa; phylum Arthropoda; class Insecta; order Hemiptera; family Cercopidae; genus Callitettix; species Callitettix versicolor. The sequence goes on along the minus strand of CM040184.1, from coordinate 55,991,463 downwards.
AACATTGTCTCAAAAATTTTTATTATTTTTTTTTTATTACAGCAAAACTAGTTCCTTTAGCGTATGGGATTCATAAATTACAAATTTCCTGTGTTGTTGAAGACGACAAGGTGTCTGTTGATTGGTTGCAAGAAACTATTGAAGCCATTGAAGACTATGTAAGTTGAGACTATCAGAACACTGATAAGTTCACTGTGTGTGTGTGTGTGTGTGTGTGTGTGTGTGTGTATGTTTTACAGTTTAATACAAAAAATTTGACTAAGAAGGCAGTAGCAATAGGTAACAAATGGCTATCAAACTAAAATAACAACTTAAAAAAAAATTAAATGCTAACATATATAACCAAAGAGTACAGACCATTCTAGAATTCTAAATTTCAGTTATAAAAGAAGAATGGAATAAATATAAATAAAATAATGGTTGGATTAAAAGTTTAAAATGCTGTAATGAATAAAATAACCTAATTATTATTTATAAATTTTGATACTAATGATAAAACTGTATTTATAATTTTGACTCTTGGAATTTGTCAATGTATTTTTAAAGCATTTTTATTTTTATTTTGCTTTCTGTATTTCAGGTACAGAGTGTGGATATTGCAGCCTTTAATAAGGTTTAAGCTTCAGTGATTTTCTCCATTCCACGTTCAACATGTATAAAAACGGATAAATTAATCTTCCTGTGCATCTTTTATTTGTAACAAATTTAAAATAAATGATTCACTGCTGATTTAAACTTGAATTTTCATCCTGGACTTGGTAGTTTCATGGCCATTGTTTAAGGAGTTTGAATAAAATGGATGACAATTTTAATGCAAAAAATACGTACTATAACAGGCAAATAAAATTAGTTATCATTGATAAAATGATCAAAATTGGCTAAGTAATTCAGACTGTAGGTACATAAAGATTAAGATTCAAAACTAGGGGATGGGATTATACTACCCCAGGCACTGCAGTCAACTATTGTGCAACTAAACCTCTTAAGTACTACTCAGCAGATTGATGCCCTGTAAGTTCTAACAGGCTACTGAATACATAACTGAATGAATAACAGCTCCTCTACCTAGATCCGTTAGGATCCTGGAAAAAATCCTTAGCCTCCTACTGGCAAGAGTCTCATAATCATGAATTGTGTCCTGCAATTTCGTCCTCTTTACTCCATAACCTACACACGGTTTCTCCTATGGTATATATCTATCCTGTTCATGTATAGCCTCAGACCACAATGCCCAATAATGAGCCATGTGATTTTCCTGAGTTGTGCTCTGCTCAAGACGTTAACCATCCTTCTAAATTAGGAACCTTACTCAAGAAGCACTTGCTGTGGGAATGCCTGTGATGCTCATCCCATCTTGCCTGGTGTTAATTGATAATTTACCTATTGATAGCAGATCCAACCAACAATAGATCCCTAAAGCCGGCTTCTATTAAAAAAACTGGGATGCAGATCCCAGTCCAGCTTGTTGGTCTGTCTTCTCATTATCCTCAACCCCCTTATGCCCTAGATCCCAGTGAAGAGAAACCCAGGGACAGAGCATTGAGGTTCTTCCAATAACATCATACCAGCTTGGACCAAATTATATTATCCTCAAATGATTTGATTGCTGCCTATCAGTATAAGTTTGAATATGAGTCTTCTTTAAGGTTCATTTTAAATTCTCCCAAATGTGATCTAATGATCAGCCTGGAATACTGTTGCATACTGTCCGAGTAATAACTTTCTTCAACCCCAGTCTCAGGCAGTATATCTCAGCACAAGTGCCTGTATTTTTATTTTAGCTATCTGTATATGATACTAGGTTTCCAAAGTTTCCCAACATATGATCTTCCTCCTGAAATGTTAATTATTTAAGGTCCCACATGTAGCTAAGGAAAAAAGTCCACCCATGCGTAGGCAAAGCTACAATGAAACTGGAGGTCGTCTGTTATCCAGAGTTCTCATGAACTAAGTTAAGTACTAAGTTCACCCTTAGTACTTAGTGTACACGGTTCCATTTTAACTTCGGATACATTACAAAAATGTAAATGTTGAAATTTTCCATTTTTACAATCATTTAAGTACTTGTTTTTGGAAATGTTATGCAAAAGACATATCCTGCAACCAGACCACTGTTGTATTTATTTTTTTTAACTAGCACCCAGAACATCCAGCTTTAGCCCTAAAATTTTACAGTTCTTCATTCTGTACCACACTCCCTCACCATTCATGCACTTCACCTTCGCATGACTGATTACTGCCTCCCACACCCACCATTCTTTAAACAATCTCTACCACTCTTATTTAAACACCACCAGCCATGGCCTTTGAACCCTACTACTACTACACCTCTTATACTACTAATTCCTCTCCTATATCCCACCTTTTTTCCTTGTTATACCCCTATCAACCTCACTAAACCTAAAAAAGTATTCACACCCCTCCACCCTCCTTACAGTCCCCAACATCATCATCTCATTCTAATTTTTAAAAAAATCTTTGATGCAGAAAGGACATAAGTTTCACAAACATAATAATAAGTAAATTTATGCAATTGAAAAAAGGTGAATACAATTGTTTTCATTTAAAAATAATACAAAATAACTATGAAAAACTTTTTTTTTCAATCTTGAAAGTTTTTATTTTGTCACTTATACCCTTTCTGCATCAAGTGATTCAAATGTCCCTTACTAGGAGGAATAAAGCTGGGGCTTGTATGTAGGTCAGCTGGTTACTTGCAGCAAATTGTTACATGGGCATTTCAATATCTATAACACTAAACATTTTTGATTTATTTCAATCAAAACTTGAAATAAATTTCAAGTTAAATAAATTCTTATAATTTTTACTATAATTAATAATAAAATGTTCAAATTACAATACATAACCCAGATATGGTCAAAAAATAAGAAATATGGTTTCTTTAGTTGTTGACACTGCCAAAAAGAGATGTGCAAACACTATTCATATGCCACTCATAATTGCAATATGCTCTCAATTCCACTACATGTTTCCCTTGGGTGTTAACAGCTATAACACTACATGTCAGCTATAAGCTTTTTGTGTACCCCTTTATTTCACCTTAAACCAACTCCAGTATCTGTACAAGGTGTCCTCTCCTGATCTGGATGCTGAGGTCCAAAGTCTCCTTTTGGACCTCACACTCGAGGATTTTATGTGTTGCAGTTTCAACACACTGCCCGCATACGACATTCAGGTGAGATTTGTAACAATCCCACCTTATGTAGATGACTCCAGATGTGGCCATGGCGATTACGCCTCTCAGTTAACCTCCTTTTAAACTGAACAAGTGTCCTTTGTCAGTGCAGGGTCTGGTCTCAAGAAGGCCTTTCCCTATTCAACCAGGGAATTGCAATGTGTTTTTCCCTACTGCACTTCTCACAGTTGTGGGACTAATCTTCCATGTGGGCTCTTGCCCCACAAGTCGGTCAGCAGCTCATACTTGTTTACAGAAAATAACCTACCAGAGAAACTTTAATAGTTTTTTTTTTTTGCTTCTATATGTTAACAATTTCTAAGAAAAAGCTGACCTGTTATGCTCTGCTGTTCCGTTTAAAAAGTTTCCAGACCATGAACCGTTGATTTAATGTCAACGTCCATTTAAGAGAATGTCTGCTATTTAGTACTTTGAAGCCTATAATAGCTTCATATTGGTCAGATAATAATGAGTGTTCTTTATGAAGAACAGTCTGCTATTTAGTGCCCATTAAGGGAAGCTTCACTGTAGAATGAAATATTGTATGTTTAATAAATTCTTATATATCAGTGCTACTCAATTTTGGTATTCTATCACTTTTTCTTTTACATTGAGACAAAATTTGACCTGTAGAACTTTTATTTACCTCAATCTTTTTTAATTGTTGAAGTGAATACTTCTTATGACGGGGTATAGATGTATGTTTTGCACGGGAAAAAAATTCAGTTTGCCATCACACATCATGCTCTTATATATATATATATATATATATATATATATATATATATATATATATATATATATATATATATATATATAGCATATACTTATACAGTACTTCTTAAGGCGGGGTATGTATGTTTTGAAATGTATTTTTGAAGTGAAAACTTGTATGTTCACACCATTATATTACTTACCCAGTCCAACTTAATTATTTAGTTTTGTCATGTTAACTGTGACGTTTTATACGTTTATTATATATTGGTAGGTGTGAATAATAAATATTTAAATTACTTTAAACGCCATTATACTACTTACCCAGTCCAACTTTATTTAGTTTTATGACAAGTGTTAACTGTGTAACAATTTTTAATTCCAAACAATCTTATAATTCCAAATTAAAATATTGCAGCTTCCATTGAAGTTGGCATTTACAATGACAATAAGTCACAGGGTCAGACATTAAGTGTAACAGGAATACATTTGGGACTCCATGCTTCTCCCATGGTCAGTTATAGCCTATTATAGTGTTGAGTAGCAAAAATATTTGAACCATAAAAAGAAGGAAAAAAACCATAAACTCATATAATATTGCATTTAGAAATATATTAAACTGAAATGAACGTACTCATGATTTTGAAAATCGACTATAAATTTTATTTTGTGGTGTAAAAAAATATAGCCATAACCCGTGATAAGAAGTCGGCTTCTTATCAGAAGTGATCATTTCTGTTGGCAGTCATGCCACTGCCACCTTTTTTTCGAATAGCCCATTTAGAGGGTACATTTAATCAACTTCTTAGCCCATGCTTCCTTCATTTTCCTTGAGTGGTTTCTCTGTCCTCTTGCGTCCATTCTCTTCTTCTCCTGCACGTGGGTCTTTTATTCTCCCGCAATTCAAGTTGCCATATTGTACTTCTAAATATTGCTCTGTCTCCTATAATTTCTGAGTCTATTGCGTTGTTTGCCAGGTCCTTGTCTATCTCTGTGAACCAGGTAACCTTTTTTTTATTATATTTAAATTTTACCTTGGGCAAACACATTCAATAATTTTTCATTTTATTATTACTGTAGGAGGGAGGAAGATGGAACAGGAATGGAGTCAAAAGTGTTTGGTTGGCAAAGGGGTCCTACAAGTTTCAGAACCATTGACCTAGCCCATCCCCTTCTCTCTAGGTATAAGGACTAAGGGTTTCTTTGATATTAAGGATAAATCATTAAGAACATCATCACTGCATCTATATAACTTTATACAATGTATTTACACATATTTTTACAAAAATTTGTTCAATTTTAAAATATAATGTACACACATAAGGAAAGGTAAGCACCCTAATCTTAATTTTTGTGTACTGTATTAAATATCCTACAGCAACAGTCTGTTGGACTGTAATCCTACATTTAAATAATTACACAATTAATTACAGGTACAATTATTGGGCTAAATTAACTTTCTTAAATTATTAACATAACATTTTAATAACAAATTGGTCTTTCAATTATTTGAATATTAGTATGAATACAAATTAATAAATTTTAAACCCAATTCAAAAAAATTCACATGGTGAATGGGGCCCATCGCATATACGATATGCAAAGAAAAAGTAAAAAATCTGCCTGCTAAATTAATTATCCTCCACTAAAGGCAGTGAACAAAATTTTGAAATATAGTTGTAGTACCTAAAAGCCACATTTAATTTCGTTAGAGCAAAATAATGAAGAGTTGAGATATATATGACAACAATAAACTTAGTTATTAATTTTATCGTAACAAAATATTAAAAATTACCACCTTATAAATTACATGAAGTGGTATTTAACAAGAAATGAAGATCTTGTTAATTTTTACAAACTATGCATTTTCGCTGCACAATCACAAGATAAATGTTCTTCCACTACATCCTTTGAAGATATTATTTACAGTCTACAAAGTTGTTATTAATAATATTACTAAAAATCTGTTTTTTTTTTATTACTAAAATAAGCACCTAAAGCAAAATAAACATTATAACATAAGAATAATGTATTACAAAAATTACTAATATAATAAATCCACTTATTGTTTTTAGAACTGTTTTAAAACTAGATTTGCTCATTTACATGCATTTGAAAATATATAAGCAACCCAATTGAAGAATTATTAATAATAAACTTTGTTATTTTCGAAAGAGTTACAAATTAATAAAGTAATGTGTGCAATTACTTAAGATGTTGTTGAATAAAATCTGTTTGAAGACAAAATGTCAACACCAAATTAAAAATTAACAATACCTTTAAAATACTACAAAGTTTAGAAGCACCAAAATGCATATACTTATATGAAGAGGGATATCAATCGCTCTTGTTTCCAATGTAAGCACTAGCATTTAAATAAATTTATTTCTCAAAAACAACTTTATTAGAGATTGTTATTTACACTCTTTTTTTATAACTTTTAATATTACAATATCTTGGTAATCCTCTCAAGTCAAAGAAAACAACTTTTTCTGTATTATACCATTTTGTTATAAAGAATGAATACTCTTTTTTATAACTTTTAATATTACAATATCTTGGTAATCCTCTCAAGTCAAAGAAAACAACTTTTTCTGTATTATACCATTTTGTTATAAAGAATGAATACTCTTTTTTATAACTTTTAATATTACAATATCTTGGTAATTCTCTCAAGTCAAAGAAAACAACTTTTTCTGTATTATACCATTTTGTTATAAAGAATGACTATTCTTTTTTATAACTTTTAATAATACAATATTTTGGTTTATATAATCTTCTCAAGCCAAAGAACACAATTTCTTCTGTATTACACCAATAAAGAATGAAATCTTGTACTAAGGATATAAAGCAATTTTAATTTAAAAAACTCTTATCAAAATTAATTTTGTTTTCATTAAAACTATTAAAATTTTGATGTATAATTACTTTATGATAAAATCAATATTTATTTTAACTAAAAGTTTAATGTAAATACTTCTCCCTTTATTATATCAGAAACAAAATGAAACTGATTTATTATTTGACATCTTTGGTTAGCAAAGGATAATATTTGTACACAAATTATGTTATGAATAGATATTTATTATACGAAGTTTAAAGAATATATTTATTTTCATATAAAAAGTAAAAACTAACTGAGAACAGCATTATTTCAATTAATTATTTCCTTGAAGCTAATGTCTACTTCGTATCCTGCTAGGTGAATCTCGGTGTTTTGATCTTTTTTTACTATCACTTCCAGAATAATACTTGTCATAGCTATTAGAACGCACTGGTGTTCGAGAACGTGATCTGTAACGGGGGCGAGACTTATCCCTGACAATAAAAAAAACACTAGTTACTTTCTATTATTTACAAAATAAAATCATTCTTGTTTTTAACAAATCTTGTTTAAATAGTGAATTGTGAAAAACACTACACAAACTTACTCATCCATACTGGCTAATATTTGTATATTCTATCAATAGATTACTGTAAAATGTAAGCAACTTTATTCCAGTTGGAACTATACCTTGAACGACGTTTCAATGGAGGTGGTGATGGCGAAGGACTATAGCTACTTCTTCTGGACTTGTGAGATTTCTTTGTTCTCCTTTCTATAGACCTTGATCTTCCCCTGCCATGTTTCTTTGAGCGCTTATGTTTTAAAGGACTTCGACTTCTACTGCGGCTTCTACTTCTAGACCTGCTTGGACTTCTAGAACGACTTCTATGTTTATCTGAATGGTTATTCCTGTAAATTAATACTCTATTAGTGCTATATGCAAAATTGCTAATGAATACTAACCCTTTAAAAACCACATGTTCCCAAAGGAACATAGACTATACAAAATTTTGTATGTGTGTACGTGCGTGTGTGCATGCAATGTTCAGTCAAATCTTTAGCACAGTGATCTGAATTTTTTTAATGTAGGAAGACAAAAGAAGGTTGGATAGGCAACACCTCAATGCTGAATTCAAATATATAATTAATTTTTCAAATTAAATATTCAACTGAAAATTACACCTGTTTACATAGTATATTCATGGTGAAAACATTTGAATTTCACTGGCAACACCATGCAAGTACTGCTAGTACAAAATAAATATAATAATATATTTTTTCCAATTCAACTCGCAGTTTTTTACTAAACCACAACAATCATGCAGTACGTTTTTAAGCTTTAATGATAACAAAACCAGTCAATGTAGATACCATGAAATAATTCATAGTTTTCTTCTTTTGTAACTGATATAACTTTACACATAAAAATAATCTGACATTTCTTCAGATGGTCCTTTCCATGTAAAATAAGTGATTAAATATCTCCAGATATTTAGGTCCTAAGAGTTAATGAATTGTAGTTTTCTTTAAAAAATTTTTTATTAAATGCTTGTAGTGAATTTTGAAATTATAAATGTTTAACCAATTTTCACAACACCTCCAAGGTTCATAAAAATAACTCTTTACTCTATTATCAATATTAAACAGTTGTGTGCTGAACATAATACATAATCTACAAGAAGTTATATTAAGAGCTACTTCCAATATGCCATGATGTTTAATACACAAAAATTATTAAGCGAATTAGCACTGTATATTCATAAACAATTTACTTTGCATGAAGAATCTTGGGAAATAATGGGTACTTAAATAGGACAAACAAAATCCTATACTATATTTCAGATAGTGAAACAGTTAGTTTACCTAGGAGAATTGTGAGGTACCGGTGAGGCTCCACTATTTGGTGTATTCGTACCAGATACCAGGCCTCGTGCTCGCTGCCTCGCTTCTTGGTATTCTTTTCTTAACTCTTCTACTCGTTTTTCCAGTTCTTCAGAATTTGGCTGTAATTAAACAAAACTACAATTAAAAAATAATAAGATTTCATCTAAGTAAAGTGATCTGTTTAATTTTCTTTCCAAAAATAAAAACCAGTTAATCTTAGCCTACACTCCTATAACGAAACAGTTTAACTATTTTTGAGTTGCAGAAATATTTACAAATTGGTTGCAAAATTTAAAGACTATCAAATTGATTGAAAATGCCATTTGAGAAGGCCAAGTCAAGTTTCTATTTCAGCACTTAAAATTCAAATAAACTCATCAAAAAAGACCAACAGATTACAATAGCTGCTGAAAATTAAATAAATGATGGTATTGTTCAAAACTTTATCACTAACAAGCTCAAGTACTGTTTAACAAGTACAAGATGTGTGTTAAGAGAATTGAAAGATCAAAATAAAATTTGAATGTGTACAGAGCTGAAAGAACAAATTTGCCTTTTAGGTTTAACATTTGTGCATTACACCCAGTGGTTTTTTTTACGAAAATGAGACTGATATCGAGGCCGTCAATTAAGACTTTATCTTGTTTCCACAAGGAACAAAATCCCTTCAATAAAGCCATACAACAAATATGTTACAGTAGACTTACCTAAAAAGACACTGCTCCAATTTATTGTTGAAACTTGTTGAGTGTTAAAGTCTCAAAATCTTAGGCCCATTTTTGGCCTTCACATAAAATACTAGAGGCAATCCAACTGTTTACACACACCATACTCATCAAATGGTTAGTACAGAGTTTTTAGACTAGTTCAATTTATTTCTGGCATCATCGATAATTGTTCAGAATTTGAAATTATGGCATTTCCTGACTTTGAATTTACAGTAGGTATGTTTAACAAGAATGAAATTAATTGCTGGGAATACTTAATTTTTGTTTTTTTTTTAAATGAAAAAAATCTTTCAGAATCAGACATAACAACTCACATATTGATTAGTTTGAATTCGTAAGGCACACTTTATAATTTGCTGAAATAGCATCACTAACCCACTCACTGAATTCTGAAATGGAATACAGTCACCCACCGAATTCTAAAATATTTTAACATTAAAATGAAATTTATTTAAAACCACTGTTCAAAGTTTTAAAACTGTTTTCAACTATTTTTACCTTATTTAATAAACTTAGAACAAAAAACATAGTAATAAATAATAATAATAATAATAATGCTATTATTACCACTGTCTACTTCAGTAAAATCCTTTTTAAGAAAAAAATATAATTTGTACAAATTATGAAGCTTACCTTAGGTCTAATATAAAGCCTAAGTATCCTCTTACACACATCTTCAATGTGAGCCTGTGGTACATGAAACAAACCGTACCATGAAGGAGACTTGGGTAGTGTGATTCTTAATCTTCTAGCAGAGAGGTAAATACAAGCGCAGGCAACAGTTTCTGGATCATAACGTACAAATACATCACTGCGAAGTGCATCGTTCATATAGTTCCTAAAAACATAACTTTTTTATTTTGCGCCAAACTAACATACTCTCAAACTTACTGAGTTTTAGAAAACTGTATTTTTTAAACATAACAAACCCTTAAACATAGGTCTTCTGACATACTTTTACAATATAGTATGTCATCTGAATGCAAGTTCTACTATAAATGGGGGTTTTCCTGTGCTGTGCCATTTAGAATAAGACTTCCTCAAACAATGAGGCTGAGGTTTGGCTTAAATTATTGTTTAACCAGGTAGTAAGGTCTGTCATCCCTCAAATGTCACCAACCAGTTTTTGTTTTTCCTGTAAATAATATTATTTAATGATTTTTTGGAAGCTTGCTAATTTCTTACTGTAACCCCCCCCCATGGCAGATTAAGTTCCTGAATAATTCAGTAGCCTATATACAGTATGTTTCAATTTTTTAAATTCTGAAACAGTGTGCCTATAAGTCAGTTAAAAGAGATTTTATTATATTTTGAAAATTGATAATTTTCACTGTGTAACATCACCCAATGTCTAAATTGTGTTGTGTTGGATTGCTTTAAAATTTTTTCAAATATATTTTTTTAAATGAATATAATGATTTGTGTGTGTGTTTTAATATGCAATGAACATAATGCAGTACACAAACATTTTACTTATAACTAGAAATATCCTGCAAAAAAAAGGTAAAACATTATCATAAATTTATCGTTCTGAAAACTGCTGCAATTTCTGTGACTTTTTATTTTGACAACAACAACATACCTTTGTCACACATTTTTTACTGTATTTTTGTTTAACATTTACAGCTAGGAAGGAAACATTTGGAGCCTTATTACATCAGTCTGGATCAAACAAAAATGTAGTTTGTTTTAATGTACGAATAAAGCAGCATAATTTGTGTTCTGAACATATTAAGAGGTGGTTGAACACTGTAATGGTGTTACATAACATAGACAATCTGAGTGTTTATGAATGACATGAACAATTCAGATATCAAAATAAGTAATGTGTTTTATTTAACACATTATCTAAATGATGTTAATATTTATCAGAATTTGCAGTATTTATTATGGAATATTATGTCTGTCAACACTATTGAGAGTACTAACTAAATAAAGCTTTAAGATACTCTAAGTATAACTGAATAGCTGACATAAATGCTTACCATGAAAGTTGCATAAAAGACTGGTTCTTTTCATATCCAAGAACTTGAAGGTACATAACAATAATCTGAAAAAAAAAACGGATGAATTATACAAATATCGAAATAAGCAATTTTAAACTTCACTTAAAATTTATTATAAATTTTGATAGAGAATAACACAAAACCATTTAATTACTATCCAGAAGGTTATAAGAGATACTTAGGCACCGCAGGAGGTATTTAGAAGAATGCAACAGATGCGATGATATAAACACTGGATTAAAAAATTTTATTTGGACCAACAATCTAAATCTGAAAAATGTATGTATAAAATCTGTAAACATGAAGCAAAATAACTTCAAGTTTCATTGGAAATATTTAACAGTATAAAAAATTTGATATTTAACAGTCTTAAGCCATCGGGCTGTATGAATATCGATTCATATATTGGCAAAAAAAGTCTTGACACACATCTGTGACCAAAAAAATAAATATAAAAATGCATATGAAATTAAAGTCATGCTATACTTTTCTTCTTTACATGGTTTGGATTAGTGCACAACTGTAACAAAAATACTATTTAGAGGGCAATTCTTTGAAAAAAGGAAGTGTGAATACATTTATTTTTCCTGAGCTAAATCTCATATCTTTTGGTACTTAGTGTAATGCTGTGAAAACATGTTTTAAGAATATTCTTTCTTTATTTTTCAAAACCATTGACAAATACAAAACACAATTGATTTAATATTCAGAATAAAAAAAGTTTCTTTCATTAAAACCTGAATTTATAAAAATTTTAAAGGTAATGTTTAAAGTAATGAAAAATCAACATACCTTGTGAGGATGTTTAACATGAACACAAAACCCCAACTCCTTGAGCACTCGTCTTTCAGCTTTTATAACTTGAGTCTTAAGTGCAATGTAGTGCTGGTCTAAGATCATAGGCTGGATAGTTCTGAAACAATATAATTAATTAATTCCAGTGTCAATGGTATTTCTGTTGTTAGCTTGTATGTATGGTGTATTGGCATAATTTTTATTGGTATTGTATGAAATTGTATTTAACTCTTTAAAAAATCTAACTGAATATTACCTTATTTCAGATGTTCTTGTCCAGGTTAGGTTAGGTTGTTAGTCCAGTCTGAATAGTTCTGAATAGGTATACAAAATAAAACAAAACAGAAGCAAGTAATAAAAAAACATATTGTGTAATTTAAAATACAAGTATGTTTCTCACAAAAAATTGAAGAAATGTTTGACGACAAAAATCACTGAAGGTTTACCGAATCCAAATTTCTGTTTTTCTGAAGTATTTTGCTTTACTTTCATAATCTGTCACAAATTACTCCCTAATTGCTAAGAACAGTTACAGGAAACTTGAAACCAAGTACCATTTCCTCCGTATTTCCATGACTCACACTTCAGTTTATCGCAAATATTTAATCTTTTAACTACATTATTACTTTGCACACAACTGTAATCCAACATTGCTTATTCTATAACTGTAATATCATTTTAATGTTACATTTTTAAATACATACCCAATGACTTCGAGAAGCTGAAAAAAGTCTTAAGTCTAAAATAGAATTAAGTCATATTTACAGTAATTTATACAAAGATAAAAATCCAGCATCATAACTTCGTAAGTCATACTAAACAAGTAATATATTCAGAAAAAAGCATTATTTAATAATAACCCTTACGTAATATTATGTTGAGCAGATTTCTACACTATTGCCAAATGCCCCACGTGTCTTTCACGCTGCACTACTGCACTTCAAAGACACCATAAAGCACCTTCCCCACTCTAAGTACTGTTCCGTAACTCCAGTCAATCAATGTCACTTCACGTTAACCTCAGATGGTAAACTCAAGTCTTACAAGAATCACTTCCTGAGAATTTCAGAATCTTAAAACAAACATTCACATATAAATTTGCTTTTGCAGTTTTCTTTCTTGCATCACTAACTGTATGTTTTGATGCTGTACTAATCTTACAATCACCAAAATAAATTTGACCTGTTTCCCATCAATGTCGGAAGTATTTTATGAATTGAAACTCATTGCAGCTAGTGGACATTTTTGTATATTTTACTTCCACAAGCATTTTATATTAAATACATTAGTTAAATTTCTAAAGTCATGTAAGCACCGATTTAAAAAAGGTAAATATTTTAAATAAAAGATCTATTTTCAAATGCAAAATAAAACAGTTGATTTTATATCCAGATATAAGTTTTAAAAAATCTGTGATACAAGAAAGACAATAATTACTAGAAACTTTGAAAAAATTACAATATACTGTGGAAAAAACAATTAATTAGTAAACAATAAGTAACATCTACAAATTCATTAATGCTAGTGAATAATTTTCTACAGTCCATTAACTTACCTAGTTATTTTGAACCATAAATACAAACTATCAATTTTGCAGCTATTTTAACATGCTGATATTTCTTGTAACTGCATACCCATATAGGCTTTGTATATAACCAAGAGTTAATCTTTTATTACAAAGTAACCCTGTAACTAAGACTTCTAAAATACAAATGTGCTGTTCATTGACATCGGATTGAGAAAGTTCTTATCATATAATACATATTACGAACTACAAAATATTCCAAATATTGCATTTATTATTAAAATTATATATATATATCCTATAAAATTATATGTACAAAATAAATAACATAATATGACAACATAACATAATCATATTGATACCACTAAAAAAATTAATAATTCATGTGTTAGTAGCCCATACTTTTAATACTCTATTAGTTGAAAAGAGTTAACTTTTTTAAATAATCAATATTAACGTATACATACATACTGGTACAAAATAGATACTTCTGTTGAAAAATAAATACCGCCATGACTCAAATACTAATAAAAAATTTAAATATTTAACCTCTTTATAATAATATATAGCACACTTTATTATCAGTGGGAGAAAATTGTTTTTATAGTAGAATATTATTTCTAATAAAAAAAAAAAACACCATTTATTTCATGCATGTCACAGTAAACCTAATTATTTCATAGGCCTAATTAATGCATATTTTATAAGAGAGACATACATTACAAAACGTGTACTTGTTTTTTCAGAGGAAAGCCATGCATTCCCAAAAATTAAGGCGTGTGATCCTGCACAATTACTTCATAATACAATTACTTACATAATTATAAATATCAAGGTCTACTGCTTTATCATTATCGATATACCCACATTTTTGCACTAGACTAGTATAGACATCTGAAATGGTCTTATGCTCAGTTACACAACCTCATTACTTTACTATATTGTAAGCCATTTGATTCCACAAAAATAATGTAGTAGCAAATTCTTTTGGAAAAGTTAAAAATGTTATTTAAAAAGTCTGAAGACATTTTTGTTTCATTCTTGTAATTATACAATATGTATTTTTTTTACAATAAAGTACAATAAAAAGTTCATATCTTTCATTTGTTCTATGAACTTATTATTCATACTATATTTATAGTTTACACTATTATATTTAAAACAAAATTTATGTTTATATAATTAATGGAGATACTATCATTTATTTCTCTTTTTTAATCTTATAGCTGATTACACCACTCAATCCTGCAAATAACTGAGTATTATTCTCGCAGAGAGTACAAAAATGTAATAAGATTATTTAAATATTTCCATGAGCAATTTTTTTGTATCTTAAAATACAAATTTATAACTTTCTTTTAAAAATCTAATATCATTATAGAATAATTACATTTTCAAGCTATACTGAACACTAAAAAATTGCTTACGATAACTCCTTAAAAACAGTCCTCTTCCTTGGGCATTAAAAAAGTGATCACAGCATTTTTTCCATGATTCCATGCATCTCTGGAAGTCTTCAAGTTACTTAAACAAACACTTAGTTCGAAGCTTGTCCTGCAATCTTCCTGTATCTCAATTGTGGCCTTTCAGTTTCAACTATATTTTGGGGACCAGAAAAAGTCATACGGGACAAAGTCAGGTGATTTGAGTGTATAGGAAATCACTAATGTGTTTTTGGAAGCAAGAAAAATTATCAACTAGAAGTGTGCACAGGCGCATTGTCGTGCTGGAGAACCCAGCTCTTGTTCTCATTTGCACCTAATGTTTCATGTAGCTGCTTCAAAACTTCCATTGACATTTGATCAAGGGAAACAAATTCCTTGTGGATAATGCCTTTTATGTCAGAAAAAGCAATCAACACTGTCTTCATGTTGCAAACTTTACATGCTTTTTTTGGCTGTGGTGAAGATAGCAATTTCTACTGTGACAGCTGCTGCTTAGTTTCAGGGTTGTAACTCTAACCTCACGTCTCATCACCGGTTACATTGGAGATGAAGTTGGGGTCATTTTGTGTTGTTGCAATTTTTATTCAATACAGTCAGCAGATGGTCTTTCTGGTCACTTCTCAGCAGTTTTGGTAAAAATTTTGCAGCACTATGTCGTATGCCCAAATTGTCTGACAAGATGCATTGCATGGACCTGTACAGCATTCTTATGATCGCACAAATATCATGGATTGTTCATCTAAAATCTGCAACCATAGCCTTTTGCAATGTTTTCCGGTGTTGTGTATTGTCCTGAATACTTATCGTTGTTGGCATACGTTCATCCACTTCTTGTACCACAAAAAAGTTTTAACTCATGAATTGTCACAAAATATTTCCACAAATATTCAATGGGTTTCTGCAGCAGTTTTTTAAAAGTATGCAGCAAAATTTGATGTCCACTTTTTTGCAAGATCTTTGTTCTTTAAAATCTGCTATTTACACAAGTTTAAAAAATCTTAGTAATACTAAAACATAACGTTATACAAACGCACAGAATTCAAAAACGAGGCCTCACTGTCACAGCTGTGGGTACACTAATTTACAGAGTACTGTTCACAAACTCTACTGTTAGCAGGTAATACCACAAACAGTTTTCACATAATTCAAATTCCAGACGTTTTTGGTAGCTCCTTGTATTTTGATGGGTAACAAATTTACAAAAATCAAACTTTGTGCCAAGTTTGAATTAAATGAGATCAACATAACAAGAACTAGTGGGCACAATTTTTTAAAACATTTCTACAGATCAAGATAAGCATTTATTTCATGATCCCAGGATTCCAAGAAGGTCACACCAGTAGCTGAATTCCCTATATTCACTAATAAAGTTATTAATTTGTATGCTGACTTATTTCTGGAGTACAACCTGTAAAATTTTATGACTTCTTTTCTTGTGTTGTTAGAAAGATCTCATACAAATTCTAAAGGAATTAACAGTTTTATTCTTCTCATAAAAACAACTCTTGCATTACCAAAGATCTTTTTCCACTAACAATAGCTAGAATAAACTTCTGAAACATAAATCTGACAAAGGTTGCACTGCTTAAACTTCATCAGCATCTTTACAATAAACAATTAAACTCATAACTTCTTAAAATTTTTAATTTGTATTAAAGTGATTAAAGTAAGACAGCCCTGAAATGAAATACTGAAACAGTTTTTCAGCTACTGTTTTATAAATAAACCACTTATTAATAAGCTAAATTAACTGTAACTTGGTACACAAAGTTATATACATATTTAGGTACAATATATTTAAGCAGTTCACTATTTTAAAACCTCAATACAGAAGAGGTTGCAACATATTTATCTATTATCAGTTATCTCCTGTGGAATAATATACTGACAAAATATTATGACCAACAATACTAAAATTGTAATGTTTATGCTAATGTCATAATAATCTGTCATGAATGTCATTTGTCTTAAATGGTACATAAAATTAGATCATTTTTAATTTTAGCATCACCAATTTTAGGAAATAACCAATATTGTACATATGCTCACGTGTTTCAATTTTTTAAATAACCAAATTTAAATTTGACTCTCCACTTCTTGATCAGTAAAGAATATTTATCTTTCTTCGATGATGCATTCCAGAGAACCTTTATTTTCAAAAACAAACAACACAGTTTAGTTGCTAGATTTATAAAATAAAATCTGTATTAAAAATTGTTGCAACAATATGAACTCAAACATATAAGTCCTATCAATAATTTACATAGTTATAAAAGAAGTAAAGTACATATGTATTTAATTGTCTATAATACATAATAATAAATATTCTACGCTTATAAGTATTTTAATATATTTTGATCATTGTGATTTCAGCTTATAGCTACTGACGTAATGGAAATCAAATTTCTCAAAACTAACAAAACTGAATAACTTCACATAAACAAACATTTTAATGTGAAAATCAAATGACACAAAAACTGATTTTAGTAATACAGTAAGTAAGGAAATTCACTCCCCATCTAAATTTGACCAATGGTAATCCAGAATCTTGAAAAAGGACAACGTTTATACTTGTCAAAAATCTGATTTCACTAATGTACGAGGAGCATCTAACAAGTAAGTTACACTATTTTTTTAATGCAAGCTGTGTTCAGGAAAAGTTCAGTAGTCACAGGGAACTTTTGTCTAATGCAATGGCAGCACTCATAAATGTTCGTCTAAGTCCAGTGATCGGAGTCATGCACCAGCAACCATGAAGACTCCACTTACTTCTACCGCCGACTATGGAATTATTCGTTTTTTTTTACATCAAAAAATAAAGTGCAACTGAAATTTAGCATGAGTTGTGCAATGTGAATGACGGAAAATTTTTATGTCAAGGCCATTTTCCCCATAGAACAATGTTACAAGAACAAAACAAAACATTTTATTTTTGTTCCATGATAATGCTGCTCGTGATATTAAAATTCTACTTTCGGACATCCATTTTACTGACCTTGCACAAAGTGATTTCGAATTTGGGTGTTTGACAATTAGTATGAATCCATACATCGATAGTCACAGAATTTCTTGCTCAAAAATGTCACTCATGATTTTAGGTTATGGATGATTTAGACAAATCTTTCTTCTGCATTATGGACAATTACAAAAAGATAATGGGATTGAGCAACTGCCCTGATCAGTACTAAATAAGTGCTAAGCAACACCCACTGTAATTAATATCATGGAACTTCTTACATGACTTGCGACCAACCCAGGTATCCACATGGAAAGTAAAGGAAATTACAAAAAGATGTTTTTATGGCAAACACATATACTATGCCACAAAAATGGTAAAAGATATTGTATTTGGGTGCTGTTAATGTAAAGTTTGGATTTCTATATACCTTCATTTAAGAACATCATTCAAAAACTATTTGTTTGAATAAATTCAAACACAATTGTTGCACACATGTGCGCGCCATTCCTACAAATCAATAACATAACTTAATTTCAGAACATTACAAAATTACTTTTAGAACTTCATTTTAGTAGTTTAATACTTATTTTATAATACTTTTATATTATCATATACTTTATTTTAACACAGCATATCCAGACCTTTCAGAACAGCTATACTGATGCAACTAAGAAAAACGGCGCACATTTTTTTGTGGATGTAGCAAAAATTACTTCTGCCTGTACTTGGTTAGGATTATCACGGTTCTAATGTATTTTAATTGAAAGTTTGTACGCATAACAATAATAATTGTAAGTTTGTAACTTGAAACAGCATAACAGTCAAAAAACCGACTTACGCAAGGTGCTATTTTTAAAGCTAATAATTTTTTAACACCAGGGAAATGTTATCAGAAAGCTAATTTTCAAACTGTTTTTCTTTATTACAACTTTGGTGTTTATTATTATTATTAAGTATATATGGAAATTTGACACAGGACAAAAATGCACTGTAGGCATAAATTAATTGTACAAAGTTGTTCAAAATAATTATATTAAAGTAAGACAAAAATTTGGTATGCATTATAATGAAAAAGTTCATAAAAGTAGTTTATGCTTTAATTTTATTTTAAATTGATAATGTTTATATGCATTCAATTTAATTTTAAATAACAGTTTACTAGTTGTAGTGGTGAAGAATCATTAAATGTGTGTAAGTAATCTAATCTTTAAAAAAAACATGTAATAAAACACTAGTTAAAGTAAAATAAAAATCATTAAAAGCACAGTTGTCAAAAATGCACACTGAACATTTACTGTCAATATCTGCAACTTGCCAAGCACTCTTCTCTCTGAAAATAACTTTGGCTTCACTAAATTTTAATGACATTCACAAAGCCCTACTAAACAATTAAATCTCAATATTCAATGTTACTTGCAATAATAAATATTTTAACTACAATGATCATTAATAAAATTAAATGTTATCAGACAAAAGATAGTTGGACAACAACACCTCAAAACCAGACTTTAAAATTTATAATTTAGCTGAAAATTACAACTGATATTATTACCTTTTTTTAAAAGGAACAATTTTAATTTAGAAAAAAAGAAAACCATTGCTAAGGTATTATCTTATGCGACGGATGTTTATTTATTATTACTGCTGGTTTTTTTTGCCGCAAAAAACCGTTAAGGTTATCATAGCCGTGGTGTGAAAATGGAATAATGTTACTAGCACAGTCAATATGGATACTATCACATCAATGTGGGTACTACAGCAAGATCTTGATATTTTGACATTTTATGCTATTTGATAATGCTGGATTATCCAGGTCTTGTTTTAAAACCTGATTTAAAAGAAGGGGATTTCAAAACTTGGTTCAGTTTAATCTGTCAAAGGGTTGTGTCATGGTGAGACAAATGACGACAGGCACAAAATGATTCATTTATTTTGCCACAATGCTTCTTAACATACTGCCAAGTGCAAGTGAAGCAGGTGACCGGTACTGAATGGTTTAGATTTCGCTAAAGCTTCCTATTGTAATCCCCATACTACAGACAGCTAAATCTTTCACATACAGAAAAACTACAACTTCTGATGTAAACTGGACTATCAGGTACAAGATTAATGTGGTATTAAAGTGTGTATCTGGAGTCAGCTCTAAATTATTGAAGGTTATATTGTACTTTAAACTGATTACACAAGTTTAAAATTTTAAGTAAGTAATATTTTTGCTAATAACAATTTTTGTTTTAAAATTCTAAAAACATGTTTCCTTAAAAAAAAAACAATCTTTTTTACAAAATATAAAGCAGTGATTTTATAAATTTAAAATTTTAATCAGTTACGAATATGGTTGTCCATGGTAAACATTAAGTTATTTAATGTACATTACAAATCGCATACTTTGTTCTATGACAAATTTTTGTTTAGATCATTGTACAAATCGTTGTACAGACAAGTATTTCACCATGATACTTGTACTAAGCTAACCCTTTGATAGATTTAACTGAACCAAGTTTTGAAATCCCCTTTATTTAAATCAGGTTTTAAAACAATACCTGGATAACCAGGCATTATCAAATACCCTAGTATGCCAAAATATCAAATTCTTGCTGTATAATGTACAATACTTGAAACAGTACCCACATTGTTGTGACAGTATCCATACTGACTTTGCTAGTGACATTATTTTCTTATCACACCATGGTAATGATGTATTAAAATATATTTAATATTAGAGGAAAATTTTATTTCCTTATAACAGTCAGGAAAATTTTATTTCCTTATAACAGTCATTCTACTTAATGATACATGTTGTTATGCATCTTGGTGCTAGCCCTTGGTTTAATGCAGTCATTTTTATACTCAATTTTCTAATAGTTTGCATTACGATTACTGTTTCTATAATTTCAAATATCTATGTAGTTTGTTAAAATATTTAACCTGTCATACGCAATAAGAGGCTGGTACATAATAGAGACAACTTTAACCACAATAAAATATAATGTGGACACGACGAAATAACTTGTTTCCATATAAATAAATTACTGTTACTAACAGTACTTGTAAGGTATTATAAGATTATTTATAATAAAGTGTTTTACATAGTTACTTTGATAAAAATTGAAACATTAAAAAACATAAAACTAGTAAAACTAAACTGAAATTTACTGAACTTCCAACTTCGTAAAAGCTACAATTCACTCTAAAATATTGGTATTTTCGATTTATATGAAGTTGGATCGAAAATACCAACTTTTTTATAAAAGTTTTAATTTCCATAAACAAATGGAAATGGCCTCAATCTGACATTTGCAGCAGTAATTTTGTACCACTATAACTACAATATACGATAATACAGTTAAACTACCAGGAACATGATTTTTGAATAAACAATTCAAAAACAAATTGAACTGTTAAGCTTTGTTAAAAAGTTGCTTATTGTTCCCTTGGTGGGTAGATGATAAAATTCAATAGCACATGCAAAATAAAAAAGGACCACAAACAAATTAAGGGGATCAATCTCGATATTAATTAATGCAGTAATATTTTCTCTCCTTGCTTCAAAGAAAAACTGACGTTAGAGTACCACATCACCATCACTAATGACAAACTGGTTAATTGAACCAGTTACTGAATTTTTACAAAAAATTACATGCACTGGATATATCAAAATTAACATGCTTAGATAAACAAGGTGGTGACTGGGCCACGATAACTAGGTACTAAACTTATGATTAAAAGTGACAATCCAAGAAGTGGAGATACATATAATCGAGATTAAATTCAATCAAAATATTGTTTGGAAAAATTATGCTTTGGGAAACCTTTTCAAAAATTCCACAGTCAATAAATCAATCATCAGCTTTAGCTACATTAAAACTTTACTACGCAAAAAAATACCTTTTTTTAAAAGAGCTACTTAAGTCTTTTGTGAGAATATCTTATTTTTTATTTATTAAATAAGTATTTGATCAACCAATGAATGAAATAGAAAATAAGATGCCAACTTTAAGCATAGTGTTGACATATCAATTTACATCAAACACTGCACAAAACAAAAATGTATAATAAACAACATACCAATCCCTGTTAAAGAGTTCAAGCTTCTCTCTCTCTCTATCTCTCTCACTCACTCACTCGCATGCGCGCGCGCACACACACACACACAGTAAATTAAATCTTGTATTCCATAATGCAATGGCTATACATTATTTGAATAAAAAATACTAGTAATACTTAAACTAGAATGAAATGATGGGAGTAAATTTTCTAATAATAACTACATTGCTTATCATTTAAACAAATATTCTGATAGTGAAAATCAAACTTAGTACATAAATTAATTTTGATAATACCTGTGATATGTTTGTTACCTGTCATATCTGAACTTGTAATAAATTGTATAAATTAATAATATTAATTGTCTAATATAAATAAAAATAAAGTCCGACACCCTTACATGTAAATCCCATGCATGCAGATTTCCTGATTTATTTTCTGTAATCTTTATATATATACTTGAAACTTCAGAAGGGTTGTCAAAATGTTTTTATGGAAGTGTTTAGCTAATCTTACTGTTCACAATTTTGGTCCAATTTGATTCAAATTTTGTACAAAAATCAATTTTATTAGTAGCACGGACATATTTACTACTTAACAAACTCTGTTTATCTCTTTTAAAAAGGCAACCACTCAAAATCTTAAGGAATTCATACAATTTTTTTAATTTTATGAATTTTGAAAATATAATTTTACCTTCATAATAAAAAATTATCAATGACCACTACTGGGCTATTTTCAATTAAATTTAAAAATTAATACTTTATGCAGACTCTAATGATGAAAACGATTTATGCAAAAATATAATGATGATAATGATTCTGCAGATTGTAATGATGATAAAAATTTATGCAGACTGCAATGAAAGCTAATCTTAAATTTAGTGTAAAATATTTAATTTTTTTCTAATAGCAGCCATTTTGATGGAAAATGTTTGGGTAACAAATTTGTGAAAGATACTGACACCAATTAATGTTTGTATCCTATCCAAGTTATGAATCTTAAACTTAACTAGGTAGCTAAGACACCAATCATTATGCTGTCTTTGAACTTTTGCAGTTCAAAGGTCGTAAGTTTGAGGATTACACATACTGTAATTAGCATTACCATTTCCATTTGGTATCCCTTGTCCTCTTAAATCTTTACTGGCATGAAGTATACGAGTTAAAAAAAAATAAATCAAATCAGACCAAAACTAAGAATGTTATGAGTAACTTAAAATACTTTAAAAGGTGTTCCAGAGATCATGATTTCATTCCAGGATACGAGTTTTACTGGTAGCTGCTACCTCCATTTCCTAATGAAAAATTGCTAAAACCAGTGATTTTAATAATGCTACAAAACAGTAAAAATTAATTATGAAGAAGAGGAAGATAGCTTTGTTCATGAACAGAGCTGATAGTTCCTTATAAAATATTATTCACCATTATAATTTTTAAAAGTCAAAGAATATAGCAAAAATTTATGACAGACACACGAAAATCACATTTATGTAACCAATGTTAAATAAAGTCCACTAAAATTTTAAATTTTAAAAATACTGACCAATGTTCAGTGAAAACAAAATCTAATATTTTTAAATGTTTCTAAGAAGCAATATTTAAAAATATTTGTTAGCTTGTTGGCTAAGAAATACACGATTTACTTCATTTATTACCTGTTAAAACATTCAAGAAAACAATTTTAAATCGTGCCCTGAAATTAATAAACTTAACTAAGTACATCATTAACTGAGAACAATAAACTTAAATCAGTTTTCATATTACCCTTGACAAGTAATACATGTTATCAATAAAATAATATATCAGTCAAAACCAGTCGCTATCGCTTCCCAACTATGAACACCAATGCAAACTTAATAAATCACATTATAGACAAATTTATAGAACCAATGTTAGCTGAAAGGGCTTAATACTTCACAGTATATAATAAAAAACTGTATGACAATTTAGGCAAAACCACTGCAATCTAAAAGCAGGTCTTGCATCTACATTGTATTGATAATAGTAATTTTAACACATGCTTGACCAGGATTTTTTATAGCAAATCCCTATTTTGTTTAAGCAATATCCCTTACTAATTTGTCTATGCCTTAAAATTATTAAACAAATTTTTTTTACTTAATTTCTACACAAAGATATAAATAATAATTTAAAAAAATACAACATATATAAAGTATTGTATCTATGAAGAAAGCATTATCACTACTATTGTAAAAAACTGTTGGCTTTATATTGAGCGATAAGGTATTACTAATGTCACGTAATATTAAATAACCTAGTTATTCGACATAAGCAAAATAATAACATACTAAAAAAATATTTCTAAATATACCTGATTGCTGAATTCTTATCTTATTAATAAACTACTGGTTATTTGCTCAAAACTAATTCTATTTGAGTTTGTTTAAAAGATATAACTTTTAAATTAAAAATATTTTTTTCAGAAAAAATATAAAAGATGTTTAAAGTATTATATTAATAGTAAATAACATGACTTAAAGAAAATGCATTATTTAGGTACAACCTCTCGACAGTGAAGTGTTGAGAAACAAAAAATTATAGAATATCGGAGACAAAATCTAGGCTTTGTCGCACCGATGCTGGGGGAGTGGCTTGGCAGGGGCGTGGTCCATTCCATGCCTCCCCACAACCCGACCCTTCCATGACTGACCCATGTCGGTCGGCTGTGGAAAGCATCTGTGAAAATGGAAGGTCAAAACAAATTTGAGCAAAAGTTTAATTAAAACCACAAACCAACCAATAGATCAGATTGTCTACAGTATTTAAGACAAAATGAACCACTGTTTGATATATACTACTCATACAATACATAACATTATGCCAATACATTACGTAACAAATTCACAATTATTGTACAGATATACAGTAATTTGATTTTAACTTTACAGAAAAACTAATTTTTAAGACCATCAAATACCGCTGATTCGATTAATCACATAAAATATATCATTTTAAAAATGAGTTGTAGGCTACATACCTTAAGCGATCTATTAAATAACTGCTCACTATGTCCCGTCCCTTGCTTCACCAAACCAGATTCAACGTTTTACAATATAAACAAAGTTGATGTAGGGTAGTGTGTATACAGTATTCAAATTAATTAAAAAAAAATGTGTTTGCACATTTAAAAACTTAAGTAATGTAAAAAACAATTTGAATGTCTAACAAGTTTATAAAATTAAACATACTCCAAAATAAGGCCTTAAGTAAAATCACATATTTATAATTTAATATTTTCTCTGATAACATTAGAACAACTGGATTTAGGTAATAAGTATAAACTTTTTTAAAGTTTATACTGTTCTGTAGATTTCACTTCTACTTTTTTTAGTAAATTTAACGTTTTTGTAAATTGTATATTTCTCTGACATTGACTGATTGATTACAAATACATTGGGAGTCACCTTCTAAATGACTTTTAGAGCAAAGAAAATTTAGGTGTATGTATAGGATGTTAATTTGGTGCAGTAATATATAACTACAAAATACTAAATTATTAAAAATATTTTGTTTTAAAAGTAACTTTGTGTTTAATAAATAAAATTACTAATTTAATGATGTCCCCTATCACAGTTACGTCCCAAAATATTTAACCAGCTATTAAGTGAAATTTAATTGAATTAGGACTACTAAAAACATGGTATTTTAATAAAAAAACTACTAAAAATGTTTTTTTTTCAATTAACAGGCTTTAGTATTAAAGTAACAATGTGTGTAATTTTTAAGAGTTCATTTTAAAGGTGAAAAAAGGGAATGGAACAGGGAAATGCTTAAAGGTGATTGAATAATTTAATACAACTTTTATTGTTTTAAATATTCAAGTGTTTTATAAAATAAAACTACTTTACCAAAGAGTGATTGCTTTTTGTTTAATTAATAAATTAGAAAAAAACAATACTTTATATAGTATTTCAAATATACTATTATTTTTCATTCTGTAAAATGTTCTTACAACGAACAAAATGTCTTTCAAAATTATTATAAATGATTTTTTTATACAAATTTAAAGAAATATGCCTAATGCACAGAGAAAGATTACTTTAGAACAAAACACAAGAAATGTCAGTAATCAAATGTCGAAGCATCCACTCTTCGGATAAATAGGTATAAATAGTATAAAAACGGAACTTACTTTTGATTTTTAACTTGTCGAATATGATGAAATATATTGATAACATCCCTGATCCTCCTGGGTGCCTCTTCAATCTTTGAGGCAAGACAAACACATCCCATGGCAGTGGTTTCCATGGGATGGCGTACAAATGACTTGGAATAGTAAAATCGTTGAAATAAGACCTGTCCAGTCGCCATAGCAACCTGCAACAATTTGGCAGCAAATAGGTTATTTCTTGTTTACAAATTAATAAATGATGTGTATTTCAGGCATAAAACCTGCCTGAACAAAACACTGAACCAAAATTAAATAACTGAGTTCAAACAACATATAAAAAAGTTCATTCGTCCCATACTATGAGAGTAAGATTTTTTTTGTGGTTTTAAGGCAGAAAGCACATTGAGGCTATTATTGCCTATTATGAGAGTAAGAAATAATAATTTACCTTGCACTATAGGATTTCAATAACTGGACCGATTTATCAATAACTGATTAATCACATGCTAAATACATTTTACTTACACATAGACATGGACTCAAATATGCCATCTTTGCGAAAAAAGCAAAATATCTGTTTTCAATATTATTACACAATAAAATAAAAAACACTGCAAATTTTTTTACACTTGAAACTTTTTATTTATTTTTACTGTAATTTCATTTCAAGCACTTGCTGTGATAATTTGGCAATTTATACCAGAAACTTTGAAAGCTATTTATATTCTGAGGGAAGAATAAACCGATTACTATTTTTAAATGTTACATCATTTGTATCTCAGAATATATTGATTTTACAATAAAGTTAAAGTGGGGGGACTAACCCTAATTATTTTTGTGAGCAATAAAAACAAATTTCTTAAACTTAAAAAGTGGCCACCATTTACTAATATGATGGCCAACTATTTTGTTCTTGACAATATTTTTTGTTACATCCTACACAAATTTTTAATGTAATATTTTGTTTTCCATCTGTTTTACAAAGACTTGTAGCTAGATTTTGCACAATTTTATGTAGCATCTTTTAAATAAATGATCAACTTATTTAGGCAGAACAAATATGCTACTGCTTGTTGTGAACATACACAGCAGTGCCATCTTTTGTTACAACCATATAAAGGAGTAGCTATTTGGCATACTGAGTTCTCTATTGGATACTTGAAATTCACGTTGTATTGTATCATACTGAAGAATCTTGCAATAACTGAATTTCTCATTTTGTATTATTGTAAAGTTTAAAAAAAAGTGATTTGCAAAAAACCTGCAAAAGAGAATAAAATACAACCACTTTGATAAAAAATAGAACCTATAATAAACAATAACTATTTTTCCCATCAACTGCTCTTTAACAATTATTGATTTTTTTTCAAAGATCAATAAACAAATATTATGTACTTTTTGAAGTACAAAAATATTGAGTAATTTATTTACTCAGGATTTTTTCTAATTTTTTTTAGAGCAACTAACTAGGCCTATGTTAAAAGTATTTCAGCATTGTTTTTACTGCCATAGTCAATGCGAAATGTTTAGTACATTTACGCAGTTAATAGACGAAATGGAAACATTTCTGAAGGTTTTTACATATAACAAAAGTTATATTGAAACACTCTAAATATGCTTAACACTCTGAATGCTTAAACTAACCTGAACATTTTACTGTTCACCAAGATTCGCTACAAATCCTACATGAGATCCTACAAATGCTACATGAGTTCAATTCAAGTATAGAAGTTAATTTTCATACTTGGACCCTAATTGTGAGTGTTAAAAACAAGAGCACTTTATAATACCACAGTGTTAGTGAATCTGCAGAATTGATACCATTTTCTGATATATACAGAACACCTTCTTATCCTCCTTCCTAAAATTTCCTCAAATTGACTTGATTAAAAAAAAAGTTAACATTACAATCTGGAACATCAGTTTTACATAATTCTGCTAGTCCTTTTTTTTAAAGTTAATTTGCAGTTCTCACTTGGTCACAAACAATGGTAACTAACTATGGCATCCTTCAATAAATAACTGCAAGAAACTAGGAAATAACACACTTCAATAAATAACTACTAGAAATTAGAAAACAACATATTGCAAGGGACTGACACATACTCTTGCTCATTTGTTCCAAAAAATCCATTCATCATACATCCAAAAAATCATTTTGCTCAAATTACCAGGAATCTAACTACTCCAAAATATGACTATTGATCTTATTAACACAACTAGTGTAATAGGTCAAATCAACAAAATTTTGAAACATTTACTTCCCCATCTCAGATTAATGAAAATTTGAAAAAATGTAATATTTAAGTAGACTTGAAAAATAATTTTATCAATATATGTCAACTAGTTTTTGAATTACAGCTACATAAATTTTAAGAATTTGCCCAACAATCTTAAACAGAATTTTTTTAAATGCTCTAGGATCTTTCCTATTAAGTTCTGGAGAGCTGAGGGAGATGTCATTTTATAGCATTTTTCATACCTTTCCTAGAATACAATACACTATAGGTACAACACTAAGTATACTAAGATATAAACACAAAACTTTATTGTCAAAATCTAAAAAAAAATTAACAATTTTTCAAGAAGTACCTATTTCAAAATTTTCAGATTAATTCCATGAATAGTCAGAACTGTTGTACAACACCTGGCCAAATATAAATTTTGGATGATAATGGTTTCACTGTTAAAATAATTAAAAATGAAAGCTTGTTTTCCCATTAGTTCACTGTATTCAGCTGATTAATACAAGAATGCTAATATTTACACTTCCATGAAAATAAATATGAACACTAACTTGAAGAAAGAATACAGTAGTCAGTCTAAAGAAAAACTTTTTCATTAAGTAGTAGGTTATGTTTATCATTTAAAGTTTGAATAAGCCACATTTCATAACTTCGCAATGGCAATAGAGCATAACTTCGAGTGAGAGTCACAGTGACACACTGACATTCACAAGATGTCAGAACATCAGTGTTTCTTGGATATTAGAATAATGAGGATGGACTGAGGGATGAAGAAAATTATTTTTACTTTCAAAAATTATTTTCTGTAAAAATATACCCAAGCCACTAGTTTCATTCATACACAATGGTGAAGGATATGCAACAATTAGCTCAATATAGGGAATTAATGGGAAAAAACTAGCTTCCGTTTTAACATTGCTCTTGAGCATTATCACAATATAATCAGTTACTGTTCAATATTGTCCTGGATTCAACCAGGAACAACAACTATAAGTCTCCTGGAAATCTCGTAACTGTCTTTCTGACAGTGTCTTTATCCATCTCGCAGTTAACCACTCAGTTCAATATTTAAAACATTTTATAAGACCTGTAATATAACATTACACTAATAAATAAAATAATGGTTAAATATGCGACTGGTTATATAATGGTTAAATAATGGTTAATTATGCGACTGGTGCACACACAAATAAGATGCTGGTACATAGATACACACGATCCTATGGTTTGGCAATAGAAAAACCCACTTTGTGGAATACTTAATCGAATTTCAATATAACTTAAAATATGGCAACTATAAGCAAAGAATTAATCTTTTTTTTTTAAGTAGCGGTTGCTCTATATATGTCATAGTAACAGTAATTATAGCAAGTATGTCTTAGATTTTTCAGTACTTTTTTTAAAAACACATGCCCAAATAATACAAAATATAAGCGTGGAAAATATAGGAAGTACAATAAAAATGACTTACATAACCTTAAAAATACCACCGCACAAAAGAAGAAAATGTGTTTTTATTGCTTAAAAAACACAAAAAAAATTGAGGGATCTAACTACTACGGATGTTGGATGAAGAACCAGATGTGTTAGTACTCTCATTACAAAGTCTAATAGCTTTTACGGAATACTAGTTTTACACTGAATAACCGCGTTAAGGTTCTTAATTTTTTTTAAAAAAAGCCTTTATGTTCTTTTTGTTATTAATAAAACATATTTCATTAATTGTTTTAGTGATAAAAAAAGCATTACTTACTTTCACCAACAACCGAGTTGACTTAGGTTAAACACACAACAAACAAGTCAGGTTAGGTGAATAACCCAACAACCAAATCGAGTTGTTTTTTTTTACAAAAAAAAAGTTTATATACTTTTCATTATTAGTAACACAAACTTAATCGTTTTTGTGATGAAAAACATGTTACCTACTTTTGAATGGTATAAATCTTGACCGATATATGGGACATATTTTCCATTTTTTCAAACTTCCCAGTCTCTGCACATTTATATTTTGTAATACTACTTTATGGCATTTTGGCAGAAATATAATTAAAATTAACAAATCACCTAAAAACACATTTTTACCAAATTTGGTTTCTTATGGGAATAAAAATGTAATGTAGGTCGTTTTTAATTTTTCCAGTATTTTTTCACTTAAATGCTTCAATACATGGTCAAAGACAATAATCCAAAATATATTTAAATGCGCGGAAAGAAAGGAAAGTACGACATTAATGCAAAAATAAAAGTGACCCTTTAATGTCTAAATTGCTATTGCGTGAAAGTAGATAATGTGTTTTTGACTGCTAAAAATGATTAAAATAAAAATCTGGTTAATTTTAAAATACTCACTAATGTAAATCTGATGGAAACTTTGTAAACATAAACTTTGTTCCATGAAGGAATAAATAAATAATACGGTTGTTGGGTGGTGAACCTAACATGGTTGTTGGGTGAAAAAGCTATTTAATTTAACTAGATAGACTAGCTAACATGTTTTTGATCACTAACTATAATATTTAAAAAAATACTTAATAACCTAACTGATGTGGTTGTTGAGTAGTGTGAACTTAAAGAGAGAAATTGCAAAGATCACAAATAACAGATGCCATTTTAACAAATTTTCATTACAAGAACGAACCAATGAAAAAAGGTACAAACCTTAACATTTTCGTTAACTAAAAGTGTAGAAACAACAAAAAGTTATAAAAAAGAAAAAATAAAACTGGCAAACATAAATTCAAAATGACTAATATGCAAAAATGAGAAACATGTTTTGTTAAGAATGAAAATAATAAATTTCATTTGTGTTACAAATAATAATAATAATAATAATAATGTGTTATTAATAATGAAAGGTATTTTTTTTAAAAAAAAGAAAGAACTACACCTAACTTGACCCGACTATTTTGTGTTTAATAAAATGTTTGTTATTAATAATAAAAAATATGTATGTTTGTATGTGTGTTCTTTGTTTTTTAAAAAAGAACTTTATAACCTAACTAAACTCAGCTGTTCGGCTTTAACTCAGGTGTTACACATATAAATATTATTTCCAGAAAAGTACTAACCTTTCTAATAGTGTTTATTACGCAGATATAAAGCTGTAGAGATTATGTAAAAATAGTAAATCCTCAGCTTACAATTGCCATATTTGTAATTAAATTGAAACATGTCTAAATATTCCACTAAAATATTTTTTTAACACCAATTCTTGAAACCGTGTGTGAAACTTCATTCTTTCGATCATATTTGTGCATGTACCAGTCGTAAAATCAACCAAAGTAATCAAATGGTTAACCACAAGATGGTTTACGGAGCGAAACAAATTAGAGAAAGAATATGATTCTTTAAAAATACCGTGGTTTATAAGAAATTCAAAAACACTATCATAATTCCAACTTAAACTGATAAAAAGACTCAAAGTTCACAATTACTGGTAATCATTTTTCCAAAGGATATATAGTATATAACAGTTGCTAATCTCACATGAAAGTTTATTTGTGTAGTTTATAGCACACAGCTCAATGCCATCTATGTAGACTGCAATGACACCCCAAGATAATTCTATTAAAATTTGTATAAAATCATAACTTCTTTGAAAAAAATAAACAGTATACAATATTACACAAATATTGCAGAACAATATTTAAGCCTAGATAAACCCTAACTTCCTCAACAGTAATTAATTACATTAGAAATACTTGTTTAGTAGGCTAAAATGATTAAGACATAGGCTAGTTCTGAGGTCTAAACCTACCTAAGGTTATACTAAAATATTAGACAATAAAATCTTAGCTTTTACAAGAAAGATGTGTAACTTAGGCTATAAAATAAAATACACGCGAATAATAATAAATTCTAATGAACAATGAAAATGATGGAAGCTAAATCGCAAACGTTTAAAAACGTTATGCATTAAAAAAACTTAAAATTCCTAACAAAAATATATAGACCTCAAATAAATAGAGCGTTACTAACCTGAGGTAATTTTAAAAGTATTCCAGCAGTCTGTATAAGCTCACAACCCAAAATCCTTAAATCACATTCTGTTTCACTATCCAAACCATCCACTTTCGATGGAGTCGGAGCTAACTTTTCTTCTGGCAAAAGACAGTTTTCCAAAGACAATACAATTTTTCCATAAGGTTTGGCCGATGATTTATTATTATTTTGAACATGATTAGCTTCAGGTTTCTGTGAACCCATTTAAAATAAAAATTCTATCACCTAGAAGCAACTAGTCTCTTCAAAGTAATTAAACAAAAATGCTCAAAGTTAAAAGCAAAATGGCGTCAAGTACAAAACAGTAAGAACTGCACTTCACCTTGTACAAAATACAACAACCAAATGACGAAATGGAGTGATTTAACAAAAGGTAAAGGAAGCGGAAGATGAATCATACAGTTTTTGGAAAATATTAATTGTACCAGACTCATAGATAAACTATTAGTTATTACTACTTTAAATTATAATTTTATTAAAAGCTAAAATTGTAAAAACATTATATATATATATATATATATATATATATATTATTTTTTTTTTTTTTTTTGGTGTTTAACGTCCGACTATTGTGCACACTTGGACTAATGCAGACGATGGAATGATTTATACAGTATGAAAATGCCTAGCCCTGCCGGGAAATCGAACACGGGTCCTCGGGGTGAAAGCCTAGTACGCTATCAATTAGGCCACCGAAGCAGCTAATAAATACACACACACACTATATATATATATATATATATATATATATATATATATATATATATATATATATATATATATATATATAGATAGATAGATAGATAGATAGATAGATAGAGAGAGAGAGAGAGAGAGAGAGAGAGAGAGACAGACAGAAAACACAGACAAAAAGAGAGACCTAATAGTTTACCTATGAGATTGGTACAATTAATTAATATTTTCCAAAAAGGTTATATATGATTCATTTTCCGCTCCTTTCACGTTTTGTTAAATCACTCAACTATTTAATTTGGTGCACTCCAGACAAATCGCTACTTTGCAGAGATCACTGCAAAGTTGAACTCAGGCTACGTCAGGCCGCTCCTGCTTGAATACACAGATTTACCAAATTATTTACATCTTATGGCCATCATATCACATCGGTGTTTGTTCAAGATTATATCTTGTTATATTATCTTTCTTAAACCGAGAATTTCAAAGATGTCTTCAGCGTTAACATTTATCATAAACGCTTACTATGATAAACCTATTATTAAGTTTATTAATGGGGTGTAATATAACTATTTATTATTATAATTTTCATTTGGATTGTAGTGGTTAGTTTTGGGAACCCTGAGTCTATTATACATGTTTAGAGTCAAAAATAGGACTTTATTAAATTTTGATATGTACTTTTTTAAAATTCGCTTCCATCACTTTACCTAGAACGATACTTGTTGAATGAATATCAATAATCTCAACACGACATAATATCAAGTCAAATCAAATTTTCTTCTACTTCTGTGCTTTTACGATTATGGTTCAATGAGTATACGGTATTTCATTCCTGTTCCCGCCAAATTTTAAAGAAATTGTGTTAGTTAATTAACTACTGTATTTTGGTTTTGTGTTTATTTGTTTAAATTTAATGATCGGTAGTTGTACTAACCGGAATAATACTATCAACTTTTAAGTATAGTTTTTAGGTTTATTTCGCTATGACTACCAATTCAAATACTCCTAAAGTGAAGGAATTACAGTTTCCAATATCAAGAGTTAGAACTATTATGAAGAGTTCTCCCGACGTGGAAAACATTGGACAAGATGCATTACATCTAGTGACTAAAGCAACAGTAAGATTTTTTATGAATGACAGCTTAAAGCGATATAAAATAAATATGAATATTTAGGTCTATATATAATATTGCCTTAAATAATGTCTATCCTTATTAAATGTAAAGTTACTTACTATGAATAAAAGATTTACATAAGCCTTCAATATTCTTAAATTCATTCCATACAAGGTTAGGTTTTAATACTATTACATGTGTCACATTCATATTGATAATGTGTAATTGTTGAGCACCTACATTTTTTGTTTTTTTCTTGTCGTCAAAACATTATTTATGTCTTCAAGTAATAATCTAAAGTATAAAAGTAAAAAAATTACCATAAAACTGAAAAAAATTGTAAATTAGCAGTGTAAGTTGTTTTAAATTTTTCACTGATTTTTTAACCAAAACGCTTTATTACATTCCCAAAAGTAATAATGCAAAATAAAAAAATGTGGAAAACACATGAAGTATGATAAAAATCGAAAATAGAAAACCTGCATAACCTGAAAATTGCTACAGTAAAAAAGTAGATAGTGTTTTGATAGCTTAAACGATAAAAAATCTTTTTCTTATTGAATACTCAGTAACCTAACTGACACATTTGTTGGGTGGTGAACCTAAATACACGGTTGTTTAGTGATAAAAACACCTTTTTTTGTAATAAAATATATAGGGTACTAAAAACCTGACGACTCGAATGTTGGATGGTGAACCTAATCATCACAGTTATTGGATGATAAAAAAACTTTTGATGATCGCTAAAATGATAAAAAAAACCTTTATTAAAACCTTTTTGTTTAAAAAAAGTACCACGACCTAACTGACGTGGTTGTTAGATGGTAATCTAAATACAGAGAGGTAAATCACAAAGTTCACAAACAATAGGTGCCATTTTAACAATGTTTTTATTATAAGAAAAAAGCAATAAACCTTAACATTTAGTAATGGCTGTCCGAATCTGTAATGCACATGATCAGTAAGTATATGTAGTTAATTATGCGTATGACTGGCAAATTCTTTGTATGAAATTAAATATGTTTAATGCAATGTAAACAAACAGCAGTGATGTCATAATATAAAAAACAGAATGTCAATATGGCATTCTATAAAAAACAGCTTATAATTATAATTAATCTGTAAAAAAAATATTTTCCGCAGATGAATATGTGTTAATTAGATAAAATAAAACAAAAATATTCAAAAATAACTATTTGACTGCATGAATAAAAAAAAAACTTCTTTATAACCTAACCATTACTATGTTACTAATGTTATATTTTTTTCTTTCACAAAAATCCTTTATTTGCCTACAGTTTAAGAAATAATCAAAAGTAGGTAAATATGCATTAACCAAACTTGTGAATATTTTCGTATTTTTCATTCCAAAATGCTTTATTGCATGCACATTTGTAATTATACAAAGTATAAAAGTGAGGAAAAATAAAAAAAACGTCCAAATTGACAACTAACCATTGCACAAAAGTTTTTAGTATGTTTTTTCATGCTAAAAAGTTTTATTTAAATGTATAAGTAATTTATGTATTAAGCAGTATTAGTAACCAGTATTTCTGACTTTTTGAGGCAAAAGTCATGATTTTAACAATTTGTTTCTTTTATTATGTGCTATATGGTTTTTTTTTTTTTTTTTTTTTTTTTTTTGAGAGAGATATTAATCCGCGGAAGATTAATTTATTATGATAAATTTGAATTTTTAGCTCTTTGTTACTGAACTATACTGTGATGTCATTAATGTTTACTTTGCATTTAGCATGTATTTACTACACTACATTAATATGTGAAAGTCACCAATCAAGGTGCGTTTTATCACTTTATAGTAAATCACTTATTTTATTGACATTCTTGTCATATAAAAACATCATTAAAAATGGCTGCTGTTATTTGTAAACTTTGCGATTTGCCTCTTTTTGTCAGTTTAGGTTGGAATGATGGTAGTGTTGTAAATTTTCTTATAAATCATGGTATCTTTAATGAATCATTTGTGTTTTATGGAATACTAGTTGTATTTCCAACAACTAAGTTAAACACCCGACAGCAGAATCAAGTTAGGTTATGAAGTTCTTTTTTTATTAAAAACATGTTTCCTACTTTTGCGCTGTAGTTATTTTGAGGTTATGTTTGTCACTTTTATTTTCATAATTTAAAATTCCTTTTGTCTTCACTTTTTTAATTTTGGATTATTAATGTTGGGCATATAATAGTGTTACCAAAATTGACAAAGTCCCAAAAAACTCAGTTTTACCTAGTAATCAAAGAATTAAAATATTATTAAATAACCTAATCATTATTATTGTGTGAAAGTTACTAATTTTGTAATTACAGTTATGACGGATATAAGGCAGCCACTGTTGGTGTATGAAATCATGCACGCTTCTCAGCTCCATGCTATGTTATGTAGATGGCAATGACGTCACAAAATAGTTCCATTAGAAATTA
Organism: Callitettix versicolor; assembly: GCA_022606455.1. Taxonomy (NCBI): domain Eukaryota; kingdom Metazoa; phylum Arthropoda; class Insecta; order Hemiptera; family Cercopidae; genus Callitettix; species Callitettix versicolor. Next base: position 55,954,705 of record CM040184.1, on the reverse strand, counting down.
TATAATATTGTAACTTGTCATAAGAAATTTAATTGTTCACAGGTGAATATCTCTGAATTAAATAATACAATTAAAAAAAATATTTAAAAATAATTCATTTTATAAAAGTTTTGTTAGAGCGTAAATACTTAAAAGTATAAAGAAATGAAATTATGAGAATATTGGAAGAAACTATCTAAATAATCTTACGAATTTTAGTGAGTGGAAGTTACTAACTTTGTAATTACTATTTCATTGGATATAAAGCAATCACTGTGATTAATAAAATGGATTCATACAACTTCAATGACCTTGGTGTATGAAATGCTGCACGTTATGCAATATAGATGGCAATGATATTACAAAATTGTTCTGTTAAAAATTGCATGAAATCTTAACAATAAAATAGATATTAGAAAAAAAATCTTTAAAATTATGAAAAGTAAACAGTACCTAACAATTACATAATGTTTCCACATGCATTTTAAGAGGGTCCAGAATAATTTGATTGTTGAAGTATTATGGTGAGAAACTAGTATTTGAGCAGAAGTCTCTTATAAAACTTATAATAAAATATTTTTTAGGGATTTAAAAAAAATCTATGTAATGTCTTCTTTGGCTTTTTGAGGCAATTTTTGTGAAACCATATAGGGCCAGAATGTCAGGTAGTTAAGTACAGGGTCAGTTTGTTATTTCTTTGAACTTACTCACTACGAGGTTCTGTGTTCAAAACTTGGGTTCTTCTTTTTCTTTATATCAGGTAGTCCGAGTTTCTTTGCACATCAGCCACATGGGCTTACTGTACTTATGATGTACTGGCCGTAGAAGTTACTCTACGGAGTTGTGGAGTTAGACCCACAAACTCCAGGATCTTGCTGATGAGATCCTCCTGTGGAATGATTAGTCCTGTGGTTTTGTAAAAGTTTGTAATGGTTTTGCAAAAGACAAAATGACCATTTGTCGAAGATTCTGTTTTGTTCTTGAAAGATCCACACTTAATGAATAGGTGTTCCACAGTTTCTTCCTGCAGTCTGTATTTCCCACACAGAGGTGATCTATTGTAAATACCAATACTGTGCAGCTGTTTCCTAAAGTAGCCATGCCCTGTGGTCATGGCGACTACTTTCTTACATTGCATTTACTAAGTGAGAGTAAGTTAGAATGTATTTAGAGGGACCTTGAAGAATCAGCTTACTCATTTTCAGTCCTATAATGTTCCACCATCTTCTCTCATGCTCACTTCGAGCCCAAGTGCCGACCAGAGTGGTTCAGGTCCTGTAAAACTTCGATGCGGCCAGCATATCAGCTCACTTATTTCCATGAATTCCAACAAGCTGTGGCACCCAATACAATGTAATGTTCAGTTTATCTAGCTGTGCCATAAGATTTGTGCAGTCCCAGACTAGCTTTGACTTGAACTCGCTTATGTCCTATGCCTTCAGAGTTGCTTGACTGTCGCTGTAAATTTGGATATCCTTGTTTTTGTGCCTGAGTTTTAGAATCTCTCGTGCACACTCCATAAGGGCTGTGACTTCAGACTGGAATACTGTGAGGTACCTCCCCATGCACGGGGCATATGCCTGTCTAGGTTCACCTCCACATATTCCAGCCTCTTGGATTATGCACAGATACCTCCACATACACCATCAGGCTTGGATCATCAATGGACCATTCTAATCCTTTCGATGACAAATTTCTTCGTCCCTCAATCCACTCTTCACATTCAGGGATCAACACCTTGATTGTCTTGGAGAAGTTTTATCTAGCTGACATGTGGTTCGAGATCACCTCACGTTTATATTTCCGTGTTAACACCGATGTGGTCTACGTATGTCCTATATGTTCATAGTGACATTACCAAAGGTTTTCGCAGTGAAGGTGGTACACACTCTTCTTTGCCACCACTTTAATAAACAGGTTCAATTGAAGAATATTTAAACAACAATCAAGAGATGTACTAAATATAGTAGCAATCCTGCTTTATAGCAGGAGCAACACCTACTGATTGCTCCTGTAATTGCCACGCATAAGTCTTTGCAGAGCTGCCATTCTGGAGATCACTTCCTGGATTTCTGATTTTGGTCACCAAACAAGGGTATCATGACAGTGGTAAAAACCGGAAGAGCAACTTCGGCCTCAAACCCCATATCCTCCCAACCAGGCGCTGGCAAACCATAAGCAACTCCTTAATGACTATTAATATGAGATGTCCAGTTAAGCCTTCAGTCTAGAATAACTCCCAGGTACTTAAGTTCCAATAACGTTTTGATATCTAAATTCCTCCTTCTAGTGAAAGAAATAATTACAGTCTTCAACTGTTAGTCCAACCGTTTTACACCACATTTTCACAGTTCCGAGTGTCCACTTACTCAGCTCAGTAACTCTTGACAAATTTTTCCTACAACCAGTAATACGTCATCAGCATATCCTTATGTATATACACCAATTTTGTTAAGGTCACTGAGAAGGACATCTAATCAAGCTTCCAAAACAGGGATGGACAGAATTCCACCCTGTATACATTCTCACGTTACTTTGATTTTCACAGACTCCTCGTTTAGAGAGGACATAATTACCCTTTATTGTAGCATGGCTGTAATACACTTGCTTATGGTTTCAGTAACTGCATGGCATGATGCTGCATCAGTGATCAGTCATGTTGTGGTGTTGTCAAAGGCTCCCTCAGTATCCAAGAACACCTAGTGCTGTCTTTCTTTTGTGTAAAACCCCCAATCAGTAAATGTAATCCTGCTCACTAATTGGTACAGAGAGGGCTTGGTGTTTGATATGGCTAAAGCACCAGTCAGTCTGTTGCATCTCTGAACAACGCACCTCAAGGTTATTAGTTTGAGCCACAATTACTCCAGTTGCTTTTCCCTTACCATTAATGCTGATCCCTTGTCCTCATTAATCTTAACTGGCATAAAGTATGGACATAAGAAAAAAAATTATATAGAGCAGTTAGGATTTCCCTTGAATATATCCATGCTGATTCTCTTGTAAAGGTGCCTTTATTATCACCCTTACCCATAGATGATTATGTATTTATCTTCACCAAGGTCTTGAAAAGGAAAGTCATCAAGCTTAAATGTTACTATACAACTGGCCATTTTCTACTCGTCAGAATCCCTTTACTGAGCAACATCTCAGTGTTGTTACAATCGTGCACTCTGGAAAGTGTTCTCAGAAGTATCTGTAATACCTCCCCGGTGTCCATAACATGTTAACTAGCCGACCTCTTCAAGGTTTCAACTGTAGAGACTGGGACTTTTGCAAGAACTATCTTGAGTCTGGCTGCTTTCTTGTACACCTTCTGTGTCAGTGTAGAATTTCCTCCAGGACTTCAGGACCTGACTTGCCCGTTGTACCATAACATATAGTGATATACACCTTCAGCACCCACAGTTCTTCCTTCTTCTGAAGAGAGACTTGGTTACTGTCAACTTTACTCTTATTTTTAACACCAATCCTTCGGCTTCATTAAACTAGTCTAACTGCTGTGAAGTATAGATGTTAAGTAAAAAAAGGAGGGAAAATGTAAAACCCAATTTTTACATGCCCTTATTTAACACTGAAATAATGCTTAAGGTAACTCAATCGCCCACAACACAATTTACAAAAAGAAAAAAATACAATAACTTGTTTTTATTGAATGAAATACTTTTCCTTTTACTATTATTTACATTTTAGGGTTTTAGAGATCAAAAGTATAATATTATAAAGTGTTTTGCTTGATTTTTTAAAGGCAAAAAGCACTTTAAGGCTTATTATCATCTAGGTTTTGCTTGAAGACCCTTATCCAACTCATTAGTTACTTAAAGTTTTGGTTTGATGAACCAAAAGTGTTTCATGTTTAGTTGACAGTATAGGTTATAAAGATTACAAAATGAATGTATAAAACCATCTCAGAATAAAATGCCATCAATCAGCAAATGTAACAATAAAGAAAAATAATAAATAACATATTTTTGTTCATAATCCATAGTAAATTAAAATACAGCTAATGTACACAATTATTGTAGCTACTGTTTAATTATAAGTACACTGATAAGTATAACAAAAGGAACTAGAATAGTGAGTAGTTAATCTGTATAAAGTTAATAGGAAGAAGAATCAAAATCTGGAAAGAGGAAGAATAAAGAAGTAGAGAGATTCAACAATGATTAGCCATTCTGTTTGTTGCTGGTTTTGAGAAGGACAAGTTTAACAATTTGGAGAAAGAAATAATTGACCTTCAAAAAAATAATTGCTTTGGTTAAGTAATTAAATTTTTAAATTATTGGTCACCAAACAGAAGCTAGTGAATGTACTGGTATTACTTTTATAATACAAAATTCAAACCTTTCTCTCTAGAAACACCTGATCAAAGTTTTAAAAAATCCTTACTTACTATATTTATTATGTTTTGAAATTTTCTATAAAGCTATTTCAGTACGAAAAACAATGCAAATAAAATATGTAATAAAAATAGCATTTGTTTAATCTTTTATTACTACAATAACCATGATTTAAGCTTAATCATGGATTAATTGGTTTTATTGTGAGTAGGGGAGCATATGTGAAATGATACTTGACAAGAGAACATTGGAAAACAGTGGCCAGTAACAGCAATAAGCCCCTTTGCTTAACAGTATAAATGGAATTCAAGTACTGTCGATTAAATGTGAAACATGCTTTAGATTGTGCATAAAAGAGTGCACCTACTTGAAGGACTTTATTTGAAGTAAACTGATACAGCCAACTTTTAGGGAAGGAATGTGATGATTGTGTCTCATATTATGAAAACACATTGTTGATAGTTTTTCTGATAATTGTTTTTGCTTGTGATAATTGTTTAATAAAAAGTGAAAGTAGCCTAATTCTGATTGTTCTATCATAACAATTTTATGCACACTTTTTAATAAGTCATTACATAAAAAATGAAATTCTTAGACATCTGAAAAAAAATCATGGTTTGTCACTCGAGTTTATACTTTATTTAAAAAGTTTGACATTTTATTTTCCTATACAATTAAGGACCTGTACCAGTTAATTTTATCAAAATTCCTATACAAAATATTTTTCTTTTGATTCAATTACCATTAAATTGGTGCATTAAATTATTCCCAAAATTTCAGCAATTATCATGTCTCCTCGATATCCAAATGTGTATACATCTTTATATGTACTTAATTTTTTATTCCCAAATTATTGTTACCCCATATTAGAAGTAGATAATAAAGACTTTTAACAATATACAATGTAGTAAATAGGATTTATCTATTATATTAACATAATATTTATTATAATGTTAAGTATATTATGTTTTAGGAACTTTTTGTTCAACATTTTGCAAAAACAGCTTATAAAAATAGTAAACAAAAAGATACTTTAGTATACAAGCACTTAGCAGAAATAGTACAGACAGATGAAAACATGTCATTTCTTAGAGGTAAGTACTGCAAACATTTCTGAAAAAAAATAATAATCCACCAAGTTATTATTACAATAAATACTAACTAAACTACCACTACAACTACAGAATTATCGTGAATTTTATGGTTCATTCCAGTCAGTAGTAGGGTGTCATAAACGGACGGTGGAGGCCAAGCTTCACCAGTACTTTAAAAGGATTTTTTTTTATTAAGTATAATAAATGTAGTGCCATTATTTAATGTCCATATTATACAATATTAGCGCAGTCTATAGTATAGTTATAGCATTTTTACCTGATAACAGTTTTATATCGTACAAAATATAAATGTCAAGCAATATTGCAATAATAGCCTATGACTATAATGTATGTTAAATAGTTTTGTTGGAACTGTGTTGTAAATAAAGGGGTGTATTGTAATTCCATTTCTGATTTATTTAAAATTATTATGTTAATCTAAAAGTCAACATCTAGGTTTACAATAACATTAATATTATATTATTTATAAATAAGTTTAACAGTTTTGTTCAGTAGTTCTTATGTTAGAGGAAAAGCGTCCAAGTAAAGAGGTTATGTCGAAGGATTTTTTATAATGGATAAGAAAAAATATATAATTCTTTGTATAATGAAAAATCCTGGCTTACCTTTAGTCTAGAACAGGGGTCTCCAAACTACGGCCCGAGGGCCACATCCGGCCCGCGGACAGATTTTGTCCGGCCCGCGGAGAGCTAGCATACTTGAAAACTCCTTTTAGAGAACACATTTTTTATAGCAAATTAAATTTAGTTTACTGAAGTATTCTAATTTTATGTTGAATAATTATTAATATGACATCTACATTGATATCATGGCTCGTACTCCTTGTTACCCTCATGGCTCGTACTCTACGACTAATAATAGGCCGCCTCGGTGGCCTAGTGGATAGCATACTAGGCTTTCACCCCCGAGGACCGGGTTCGATTCCCGGCGAGGGCTTGGCATTTTCATACGCTATACATCATCCCATCGTCTGCATTAGCCCAAGTGTGCACAATAGTCGGACGTTAAACACCAAAAAAAAAAAAATCTACGACTAATCTAGAAATTACAGATAATGACAGGAAAATTAATAATATGCAGTGTTGCCGTTTTGCGGACTTTAGTCCGATTTGCAGCCTTTTTTAAACGTTGCGTACTTTTTCGGACTTTTTTTTCATCAATGGACTATTTCACTTTTTACCACCGGCAACAATGATAATATGGTTTTGGCCCTCGGAACTTACTGGAGTAATCAGTATGGCCCTAAGGCTGGAAAGTTTGGAGACCCCTGGTCTAGAAGAACAGTTTGTTTTGTTTTTAGCGATTTTCTGTTGGAAAAATGAGCTGTTGGAGTGGTCATCATCATGGTAAGACCCATACCATTAACTTTGAATGAGCACTGATTCTGACCTCTAGATCACTTTTGAGTTGATTAGAGTTTTTATCAGTTTTACCAATTAATCATTTCCTTTTTTTTAAAAAATAGCATAAAATAAGGCAGTTTTTTTAAAGCTTTGAAGACAACAGTAAAAGCTTGTAATGTCATGAGTGCTGTTTTTTTTTCAATGAAAGTAAGTTCAATGGAGAATACGTATAAAAAATTTTGTGTAATTTGTTCAGTTTAAAATTTTAATCAACTAACAAGCCATGTGTCAATATTTTAATGCACAATTTTGAGAAAACAGGCCAAGAACAAAGTCTAAAAACAAATATAAAATCGGTAGTAACAATGTGGATGAGTGTTACCAGAATTTTTTTTTATTTACAAAGAACTGATGCTATACATAGGCTCCTATCCGTAATTGTATATAATGGGCTATTTCTAGAACACAAGCACTTAATCCATCCTATTAGTAAGCACTAACATTCCCTGAAGCTGGAGATCATTAATGTTCTAATTATATTTACATTCCCTTTTACTTCTTTGTGTGATGTGACGGCTTGTGTCTATGCACTGTGGAACTGCAGCAACCTCAATTTCCGCTTGATATTATCAACAACATGTAATATAATAAGTCATTTTTTCTTAAATTCTTTCTTTATACTTGTACAATATATAATCCTTAAGCTTAATGTCAGTAGCCATCCCGTAATTTAGAAAAACATTCAAAAATCTTTGTGTGGAACTGTGCACTTCACAATTTCAGCAATGAGATGTTTGACTGCTACACACTTTTTTTAATCTTATAACAGGAAACTTTAACAGAGATACAGGAGAAAATTATTGATATTTTCATGCAAATTAAAACGAGAAGAATAGGTTTCAGTTTTCAGATTAAGCCTGAACTGTCACAGTTCAGGTTAAAGTACAAAAACATGTTTAAGTTCTTTTAAGATTTTATCAAGTTTCTGAATAATTTTTTTTTTATACATGTGTTTCCCTTTACACAATTTTAAAACAAAGGCTAAAAAATATTTTGAAGCAGCACTTCCATTAATTTTAGCTACCGGGCCGCCACTGTTTATATATTTTTTAAATAGTTAATAATTAAGTCTAAATAGTAATTTTTCTAAGATTCCTTTTAACTCATTACATTTACTAATGTTATTAGATTTCATTTTATTAATTTGCTTCTACTCTTCAGCAAAATGAATTATATTTTCATTATTGTTATCAATATTGGTTTTTATTTCTTAAATATTTTTAGACCATTAAATTTTGTTTTAAATATAACTAAAATAGCAAGTCCAGAATTATTAATACATATAGTAGTCAATGTTATTAACAGAACTGTACTTGGCAAATGAAATAACTATTTTTTATGTAATTTACAAAAAAAAAATACCAATAATTTTAAATTAATTATCACAGTTTGGAAATACTATAATAAATATATGGTTCTTTTTAGAAATCTTACCAAGAAAAATCACTGTACGAGAATATCGTCAAATAATAAAAGAAGCAGAAGGAACATCAGAATCAGAAGAGGATTCATCATGAACAATATCTATTTAATGTTAAATTATATTATTTATTATAAAAACATTTGTACAATATACTGTTTGGTTTTATTTTATAGTTTAAAAAATATTTCTGGAACCATTTAACAAGTTTTAAATTAAGACTAGTTTAGTAAATTCGTAAAACAATGTGTTAGATTACTGAAGACACATTTTATTTCTTAAAGAAAAAAAACCCATTGAACAAGTACATTAAAAACATTAAGTCATATAACTGGGACCACAGCTGGTCCAGGTTAACCAGAAAGTGGGAAAAAACAAGAAAATAAAACAGGTTCTCATTGAAATCACCTTTAGTACGTCAAATATAGTTAGAATCATATTCACACACACAAGTACTTTATCCTGTAACAACAAAAAGTATACTTCGTAGAAAAATGGGTTTAAGATTCTGGTTGTGTCAACCTTCAGTACCACTTGTGAGCTTCACTGTTACACATCCATTTCAGTAGGAGCTTTTTTGGTAAAGTTTGTTTGATGTTTTAAATAGACTTTCACTTGGTCTAAGTGGAATGTACCTTCAGTATGACTCCTTACAATCGACTGATCAACATTGTCATAATTCTCAGCGTCTTTAGATGAGCAAGAAGCAGTTTCTTTATTATTGTCATTTTACAACCAATTGTCAATATCACTGACATTCGAGTTAATTCATGAAGGAATATTTATAAATTCTTTAGGCCTACCTTCATTGAAGTCTTTTCCTTTCTACATGTGTTTCCTTCAGTTTTGTTCTCTAGCAACCTTGTTCCAAGATCCGGCAATCATGTAAATAATTTAACATTAAACGATTTGAGTATCTTCACCACACCATGTTCTTTTTGATTCTCTATTTGACTTAGTATTTGCATATACTGTATTGCTAATTTATAATTTTTTTAGATTTTCTCAAGAACTCCCTGGTCACATTATTGCTGTCATAATAAGCAGTAAAAATTTTACAGAAACTTCCCCTTTAACCAGGTTGTCAACGGAGGGGTGTGAACATGTATTGTTTATAAGGAAACAACTTTGATGGAAAGGTTGCACTATTTTAACTATTTTGTTACATTAAACATAACATTCTCAAAAAAAACCATGTTTTGAAAATTTTACTCACCATCTAAGCACCTTTTTATGGTAACAATAGACCACAGGCAATGATGATCATTGGAATTTTATGTTTGCCATGTTTTATGCCAAGCCATTTTAGAGAGACTACCATTGCTCTTTACATACCCTTCTTCTGCTTCATGTAATTTTGAGGTTAGTGTTTTTATAATCAGCAACATCGGGTAAAATTAACCAAATTTATTAGCATTATAAACAGATCTGCTGTCAATCAGATTTTGACAAAATCCTTAAACTTAAAAAAAAAATCAGGCATTACTATCGCCAGACAAGATTTCTTCAGTCTTGAAGGGTAAGTTGGTGCAACCCATGCCGGTTATTTCCCATTAACCGACCCTGAATAATTGTGAAATTTTGACCTCCACTGGATATCAGTTTGTTTAAACTTATGGCTGTTTGAATTATTATTCAAACAGACCCTCTCTCAAATAGCAAGCCACTCTCTCTTTAAGCACAAAAGCAGGCATTGTGCAGTGTTTGGTACACCTATGCCTTTTTCCCGATCAGATATATTTGTCATCTCTACTCTGAACTCAGCTTCAAAACTTGACAGTTTCTCCTTTATAAAATGCTTCCAGTTTTCTTTCCACTGTCACAACAACATGTTTATGTTTAATTGCCACTGCAAATAACATACTGAATGCAGTTTAATTTGTAGCATGCAATTGGAAGAGGAGAGTGAAATGCACTAAAATGAAAGAAGCAAGTTAGCAGATGACTTCAGGTGGGTGGAATGTGATTGAAGGCAGCAGGCTTTGCACTTTCCTATGTTTTCTTAATCAATTTTCCATACTAAACATGTAAATTGCCACTGTATGGCCGTTACTAAAGATTACAAACATAACATGTAGGCCTATTATATTTAGTGTCTTTTGAAACTTTTTTTTTTCAAAATCAGTCTGCATTAAAAAGGGCAAGCCTAATGAGGTTCTACAATTATTTTAGGCATATTTATTAAAATATTTTTTTCATCATGTTTAATGAAATAAATAACAATAATTCAACTTAAGGCTTTAGGTTTTTGTTCATTATTTAACCAAAAATTATTGAATTTAATTTCCACAACAAATAAAAATGTCTATTTTTTGTTTAAGAAATTATTTTTAAAACTTGAAACAAATTACTGGAGTTTTGAGAGAATTTCATCATTTGGATTATCTGTTAGCCTTGTGTTTACATCATATTCAGCTGAAACAAAAAACAAACAGGTTTTTAAACAAATGAAGTACAAATAATAAACTTTTAAAATATAATTTACTTTTTTTTAATGCCAAATTTTTAATGCCAAAATCCTAATTTCATAAAGTTACTAGGTAAATAAATTAATCTTTAAATATGAAACATGGGTGATGGAAAATAAAAAAGATGGTTAACTGTAAGTAGAAATCATTTAGATGAACACGTTTTTGCCTTCAAAATTGTATGTACAAATGAATGTTGAAAATTTGAATGTTAAAAGTTCAAAACATTACTTAGATTCATAATTGGAAAAAACAGGGGTGCCAACAGCAGGGTTATAGCACAAGTTAAGCACTAAAAATGTTTGAGGGAATTTCCCAAAACACAAAGTTTTAGCAGTGCAGTTTATTGAATATTCTATAAAACTTTGAAAATGTGTTGGCTTCAATAGTTTATATTTGGTTATAATACCCAAAAAATGCATAATAAATATACTAATTGATGGCTATTCTTGTAATCCATTGCTGCCTTTTTATCAGAATAATCTTACTGGGTTTTCTTCAGTTTGATGATGCCATATAAAACACTACACCATTAAATGTTCTTTATTCATGATTCAGTACCTAACTAACTTTACATGAAAAAATGGTAATAAAACCTTATGCTCTAATAATGTAAAAATGTACAGTGTAGCTTGAAAAATTATTGACAGGTAGGTGAAAGATTTTTGGCCAATAAATGGAATGACTATTAGTTCAAGAGGTATTGCTCAATGAACTATTCATTTTTTTCATTGGAAAAACAATAATGTAAGTATTACCAATAATACATATTGTGCAATATTGCATTTTGTATTTGTGATAGGATAATGGTGAAAATCTATTTATAGAACTAATGGAGAAGGATGAGCTGTTCCCTAAAATTGAAATCTTATGTTTGACCAATAACTTTTTACCAACTGCAGAAGCAAGACAAAAGTTAGTGAAATTTATTTATCATTTATGTACTTTATAACACTGTTGAAAAGTCAATATGCCTATTTATAGGACTTATATCAAGTGGAATGGGGAATATCTAATAAGTTTTTTTGGATACAAAGTATCCAATAATCAAGGGGTTTTTTAAAAAAACCTGCAGAGTCGAGTATTGAAAAAATTAAAAATCATTTTTCAAGTGTCAATTTATACTTAGGATCTATATATAAATGTTCATACATATACTAACTCGGATAAAAAAGGTTGCGAATATTAAGGGGTTACTGTATTGTAATTTTGACCAAAAAATTCATATATTATAGTAATCCCTCATCAACTGCAGGGGTTCTATTCCACAGGAAGGTCGCTGTTGTTGAAACCTGAAGTTGAAGAAAGACATGATTCTATTGATTATGCACCGTATTATGTAATTAACCCTCCCTCCCAATTTGGCGGAGTAAGAAGTGGTTAACAAATTCTGGATCTGTAAATAATCTCACAGATAAATCTACTAATTAGTTCATTTTTTTAACGTCCGATTATTGTGCACACTTGGGCTAATGCAGACGATGGGATGATTTACAGCGTATGAAAATGCCAAGCCCTAGCCGGGAATCAAACCCGGGTCCTCGGGGTGAAAGCCCAATACACTATCAACTAGGCCACCGAGGCGGCCTACATTGAACTAATCGGTTCAATATATAAACATACTGGACAATGAGGTTGTAAATAGAATAGTTCATAAATATGCCAGAATAGTGGGCAAAAAAGGAGTATTGTACTGTACGTTTACTTTTAACATGACATTTAAGTATTCTTGAAACCTTCTGTGTTTCTTATCATGTAAAATTAAAATAACAAAACAAAAACTTAACATTATATAAACGCAATTAAATGTCCATTCCATACTTAAATGTAGGACCTAAGCCTATTTGAGAGTAGAATGGTGTAGTGTTGATGGCTTAGACTTGTTACTTATCTGTAACATTTGTTAATGAAAGAACAGTTATCAGTTATTTGATCAGCTTTTGAAACATCTTCAATTAATCAAAGGTATTTACTACATGCAGCTGTACCTGCAGCAATTAATTTATAATAACACACCGCCAAGTTCAATAAGGACGAAGCAGTGGAAGTAACTTTTTACCGAGAATTCTTGTACTTTATTATTTAGGTAATAAAGTTATTAAATCTCATTACAATTTAGTGTACAGTTCTAAAATTTCAAACTAATTAAAATAACAAGCAGTTTGTGAAAATACCTATGTTACACTGTACTGTCAGCGTACATTTCCAAAACTTATTTTGGCGTATGGAATGTTATGTTCATAATCAATATTACACCTAATTCATAGGTCATCCAGAAAAAAAGCATGATTAACAGTTTGATTAGGGTCTGTATTACAAATAATCTGAATTGATCACATGAATCAGATTTTAAATCATTATATGTAATATATTTAAGCTGGCAATTCTAAGGACATGAACCTTTTTCTCAACTATTGAAAATATAGCAGACATAAACAAAACTACCCTCAACACTCATATCTAAGAAAACAAAACATCTGTCATTTTCTTCTTCCCTGAATAGTACAGGAGTAATGTAATTGTTTAGCAGTTTATCAAATTTAGTTTACAGTACAGCATATTAGAAAGAAAAACTTACTGCTGATAAACAAAGTATGCGGTTGTTGAGACGTGGTTAGCAAGAGATTACTGTATATAGTTTTGAAAACACAGCCTAATTAAAAAAATATTCCACAAATTTATTTATTTTTTAACATGAATTTATTCAAAATAACCTTAATTCACTTTTTTCCTTACAAATGCATTGTTTGAATTTTGCACGCTGAACATCATGCTTTTTGAGTTACGAACTTATAGACTTTCAAACAGCCACTGCGAAAACAGATTTTACTCCTGATAATTGGGAGTTTGTTAACTGTATTATTCTGAAATTCGGTCAGTGTGGTTGCCATTTCGTGCATACGTGCTGAGGACTTGCACTGTGGCTATTACGGAAGTATTTGACTATGTTTACATCTATTTGTGAGTATTTAAAATGCATCCATCAATTGAATATCGCGCAGAATGTGAAATACACAGATTTGTTTCCTTAATGCAAATGAAATAAAAGCAATTGAGTTTCATCAGCAGATCAGTGAAGTGTATAGAAAAACACTATGAGGGATGGAATAGGTAAGAAAAGGTTTTAAAGATGGTTGCACAAATGTTCATGATGAGGAATGAAGTGGACAACCTTCTGTTGTTACTGAAGATTTGATTATTTATTGAACACATAGTCAGTACTTGGTGAAACTCCACAATATCAAGGAAATTTAGAACACTGATATAGTTTTCAAAATCCTTTTAGGTTTATTGTTCATAATTTTGTTTCTCATTTCTTAAAATTTCATTTATTATATTTTAAGTTGCTCTGACATAGTGAATGCATCTACAGGCACAGTAAAACATATCACTAAATAAAAGAATTTTAAGAAACTATATTAGTGGTCTAATTTTCCTTGAATTGAATTGATGCAGAAAATTGATGAAAAAGTTCAAAAGAATAGATCCTTTATAATTTCGTCTTTTATCTAAGGAGTTTACACAAATTTCAAAAACTGTTTCTCATAAAATTAAAGCAGAAACGCTTAAATTAATTAAAGCTTAAATTTGTAAGTTGTGCTCACACTAAGTACTAAAAATGTTGACTGAGGTACACAAAACGTTTAGCCAGTGTGTTGACTTCTTTTGAGCAATGCACTCTTGTTGGTGATGACTTTTTAAATTGAACTGTCATAGGCAATAAAACATGGGTGACATACTACAGAACGGAAGCAACAATCCATGGAAAACATTAAACATCAAAAAATAGAAGCAACCAATTTCAGCTTGGAAAATTAAGTGTTTTGGGATAGGAAGTATGTGTTTTGGGGCTTGTGGATTTTTTTGCCTTGTAGTGACACAATAACTTTTTACTTAAATGTGAGACCTTAACTAAACTGCACTGTGTAATCTAAAACAAAAGGTGTGACATGCTGAGTAAGGGAATTGTTTTGTTTCATGACAATGCTTGTTCACATGTGGCTGATTGAGCACAAGATGAAGTCATTTGACTGGGAACAACTTTACCACCTTCCATACAGTCCTGATATGGCGCCACGATGATGATAATGAGGTGAAAACGGTTATGTTGCAGTGGGTATCAAATCAGGCAGCATATTTCTATATGCATGGAATTCAAAAACTGATTGAACTATACCATAAATGCCTTAATATTAGTGGAAATAATGTTGAAATGTAGGTTAAGATACAGGCTTTCATGTAAACATAAATTATTTAAAAAAAAGTATACTTGTATGTTTTTAATTCTAAAACGGTACTTATTTAAACAACACACCTCATAAAACTATTCATTTTGCTTATTAATCTTAACCTCGTTATTTACTGAAAGCATATTTTTGTATTGTCATTTCTCTCTCTGATTACTTGAGGTAATTATTGAGGTTTAATTGTATTTGTAATGAGTTTTATGTTTGCAAAAAATTATACCTGACGGCAGGAGGAAATAAGCCAATTCTACTAATTTATATGAAAAATATTATTCTAATTAATTATATGTAAAGGTGAGTGTGTGTGTAAATACACCTTTTGTTAATTTGTTAATAGAAGATAAATGATAACAGATGACACATTCTTAAAATGGGCTTTAACATGGTGTGTCATTCAAAATAGGCTTCCACAAGAAATTTTTATGTCATCCTCCATGGGCTGTCCTCTCATATTAAAAAAAAAATACATTAAACTCCAAAGATCAGGTAAAACCACATATTAAGCCTCAATTTTTCATCTGTACCCACTAAAAAAAAAGGTTTTTCATACTTTTTTTCTAACACACTGCATGTATGTTTACACTGTTCAACTCAATTCAAATACTGTGTACTCACCAGATCTTCTGCATCCATGACCTCATCAGGTTCATTGTTTTCCGGTTTTTGCTTCTTAATTTTATTAAACAATTTTGCTTCTTCAGCTGTAATACTACTCTTCTCACTCTCCAATTTAGTAATTAATCCCAATTGTTCTATAAAATGTGAAAGTTTAAACAATAATAGTTCAATCTTAAAAACCACAACACCTGATATTTGTAAACAGAATAAGTTTTTATATAACAAACCTACAGAAAACTTCCCAATAACGAATATTTCAAGGTTCAAGCAACCACAGAGACTCAAATTTATTTAAGTGAAAAGTAGTTTAACACCTTTGTACATTAATTCTTCCAATTTAATTTACATAACCTAATTTTTCCATTTTTTTTATCTACCTCATAAAGAAATGTATCCATGTTTTGAAATAACTACGATTTTGTTTCCTTTCAATACTGCAGGTAATTATAAATTGACTATAACAGAAAATTTAGTAACGCTTGTGTAACAGCATGACAAAAAAAATACTTGTTTAGCTAGTTTTAAGAATTTCTTCCCAATTTTAAATTACTTAAATTTTCTGATTTATAAATATAATCTATTAACATTTGAAAAATTAATTTTTCAACTGTTTATTTATAAATAAACTATTTACAACTAAATTACATTTTCTCCTTTAGAACATACCTTGTACAATTGTATCCCAATATTGTTCATCACCTTTTTCAATTATTATGTCTTTCAAAGATCCTAACCAGGAGTTGTAAATTTCAGGATTTTCTTCAATACATTTCTTTCTCAATATAGCCATTGCAGAAAGTTTTTTATCCCCGTGTGTCAAACCAGTCTGTGTGATAAACAGTGTGAGAATGACAGACTGCATTTGCTTGCATGCTAAAAATACAAAATAATAGTTTTAAAAACATAGTTATTTCTTGCATCTACTTTTTTTGCACTATACAGTAAAACCTTTTTTAATCAATCTTGAGTTATCCAAAACTCGGGTTAACTGAAACGATATCAGAAATCAGAAAAAAAAATTGAATACAATGATTGGTTCACATATGAGATCCAATGCTGTCTATGACTGACCTGATGTGTAACAATTCTGTGTTGTTCGTTTACAATTGGTCAAGGGCATCACAGGTAGAATGGCTCATCTCCTTCATGCTTTTCTTTTATCAATACAATAGAACTGTAATTACAATACAAAAAAGTGCATTTGTCTAGTCAAGAGACAAACATAAACAGCTGTGTAGCGTGTAAGTGAATGAATCAAGACTGATTCACAAAATGTCTACTAGATTTTTAGTACATAGATGATATTGTTATGAACTAAAATAAATACAGTAATATTTAATAGGCTATAAAATACACAGTAAATATGTACAGTATGCACTATGATTACTTAACTAACCTTAACTGCAATCTTTAAGTACAAAGCCTACCCAGTACAGTTACGCATTCAACAATTAACGATCACTGAGTACATGTGAATTGTGTGTGTTAGTTCAGTGTCTCGACTTTATAGACAGAGCGCCAGAATGAGACACAAAGGCATAAGAAGGTTCGTTGATTAATCAATGTACTATATAAGGATGGTGTCTGCTTCAACCATAAATACTGGTAATTACATTTGATAAAACCTACTACAGTACAGTTAACATCTAAACCCTTTTTTCATGTGCAACAAATCAATTAATGTACAGTACTGTACTCTACATAGGTTGCTTCAATTAAATATGGTTTGTTATTGATATTTTATACGTTTTTGACATCTTTTAACAAAGAAATGTAGCTTCCATCATAAACTACGTAAGTTATCATACAAACATAACAACACTGTATTCATAATATAAGTATACCGATATATATATATATATATATGTATATATATATATATATATATATATATATATATATATATATATATATATATATATATAAGGTTGCACTCCCGAAGACCACAGAGAAGATATCGAACCTGGCAGCAGATATCAGAAGAAGGAGGCTTCGGTTCTATGGACACATCAGTAGACTCCCAACAACGAGACTTGCCAACAGAATCCTTAAGTATATACAAGGTGTCAAATCAACAACGTCGTGGATCGCACAAGTCAGAATAGACCTACATGACGCAGAAATAGACTCAACAGACGTTGAAGACAGGAACGCATACAGGAGAAAGATGCTCGGTTGGAAGGTCCCAGAGAATGAAATCCCAAACAGAGTAGGGGTAAAATGGACGGAGGAGCGGAAGAGGATCCATGGGGATAGAATGAGGGAGGTGTGGAGGATTAGAAGGAGCAAGTCATGAGTCGGAGTGTTTTGCGTGTCCAACAGGGTCTATACGCAGATAATAATAATAATAATAATATATATATATATATATATATATATATATATATATATATATAAAGGAAATATAATAGTGAAAAATTAATCTATGCAAAAAATAAGTAGTACAGAAAATTATAAAATTATAGGAGTAATACTGTATAATAAACAAAAGTAGATTTATACAGATTTATAGTAGATTTATAAAAATTATAGGAGTAATACTGTATAATAAACAAAAGTAGAAACAACACGAGAAGCTTCTATAGAACTTTTAAGCACCAATTATCCAAATACAGCGCACCAACCCTTCAATTTCGAGATGTTAATAGAGCCATTGCTCATAACAACACAGAAAACTACAGAATATTAGCAGATTACTTTGAGAGACTTTTGAATTGTGAACCCATCATTGAAAATTTTGAATTCACTCGAAATAACCTGATAAACCAAATTCAGAACCACCAACACTTGTCGAACTACAACAAATCATTTCAGAGTTACAAAACAATAAAGCGTCTGGAGAAAACCAGATAGTGGCCGAATTGTGGAAAAAAGCTAACGAAAATGCAGTTAAATCTCTTCAATGGGTTTTCGATGAAATCTGGAGAAAAGAAGATATCCCAGTAGAGTGGAAAACAGCTCTCATCCATCCTCTTTACAAAAAAGGGTTAAAAACAGACCCAAACAACTATAGAAGTATATCATTGCTGGATGTAACATATAAGATTCTTTCAAAAGTCCTTTTAATGAGAGCAGAGCCACAATTGGGAGAATACCAGGGAGGTTTTAGAAAAAGTAGATCATGTGTGGAACAAATATTCAATCTTAAAAACATTATGGCATACCAAAAAGTAAGAGCTAAAATGTATGTAATTACTTTTATTGACTTTAAAAAGGCCTACGATTCCACTGATAGAGAATCTCTTATATCCGTACTAGAAGAACTGAATTTGGATAAGAAAACAACTAATATCATAAAAGCAACTATAACAAATACAGTTTCGAAAGTTAAATTTATGGGTGAACTATCGAATTCATTTGAAGTAAAAACGGGAGTCAGGCAGGGGGATGGGCTCTCCCCTTTATTGTTTAATTATGCACGTGAGAAAGTAGTCAGGGAATAGAAGAAAAATATAAAAAGTGGAATAGGATTGGGTTACAAAAAGAAGAATCTCAGAATTAGCTGTATTGCATTTGCAGATGATATGGCCTTGTTTGCTGAAACAATGGAGGAAGCAAGGGAGCAGATTCTTGAATTGAAGAAACAAGCAGCTAAAATAGGTCTAAACATATCGTTTGAAAAGACCAAAATCATGACAAACAACCAATACCCAAATAAATACCTTAAAATTCAAGAACAGAAAATAGAAATTGTAAAAGAGTTCAAATATCTTGGTGAATGGATTAGTTGGAATGCAGATGAGGGCACGGCACTGGAATCCAGGAAAAACAAACTTGAATTGGCCTTCCAATTGACGAAAGAAACATACAATAAGAAATCCCTTTCATGGGGGTCCAAAATTAAACATTATAAAACAGTGATCAAGCCGGAAGCACTGTACGCAGCAGAAACATTAACCATGAATCGCATAGGCCAGATAGAAAAGCTTGAAATAACGGAAAGGAAAATCTTAAGAAAAATTATAGGAACAAAATTTCAGGATAATAAGGTAGTATATATAAGAAATGAAGCTCTCTATAAGAAAATTGAAAAACTGTCAGATACTATGAGAAAAAGGAGAATAAATTTTTACGGCCATCTTCTTAGAATGAACTCCAATAGATTGACAAAACAGGTGTTTGATTTTTTCCATAATCGTAAAACAAAACCGAACTGGTTTAAAGAAATTGAAAAAGACATAATAGAATTAAAAATTACAGAAAATTCACTGCTTGACCAAACTGCTAAGATAAGTACCAAGGACGAAAGAATAAGATTCCAAGATAAAACCAAAATAAGACCTAAACCTGTCATTTCGGAAGAGGAGAGGAAGAGAAGATCGGAAAGAATGAAGAGCTACTGGGAACAAAGAAAAGTACAGCGCGCAAGAAATGATTGATTCAGCGTACCCCAAAGAGGGTGAAACGAAGAGAAGAAGAAGAAACAAAAGTAGTAAAGACTCAACAATGGGGGAACCATTCATTATTAATTATTGATGATATTTTGTTGATTGACCTAGGAAAAAAGTTTAACATTTTCAAAAGAAAAAAACAATTGAAATATTATAAGGTGTGGCAATTAAATAACTAGACTGGCAATAGTGAATGCACCTCAGTAGGTTTGAACATGTCTGAGGCTGTTCATGCTTCCCCTAGCCTGAACTCAAAGGGCACAGTTGTATATCGCTCAGTCTCACTATAGCAATCATCCACTCAAGTCCTTGTGTTAGTCTTGTTGAAAAAATGCAAAGTGTTCACATGGACCAATGAGTTAACTTCATGTTTCTGATACTGAATCAAAGCATCAATCGATGCATTGGAAGTGCTCCACATCACCATAGAAAAAAAGCAAAAATAAGCAAATAACAATTCAAGGCATGGTACTTTTTTACAAGCAAGAAATTGTCTATATTCATTAAGTCCTCGAAGGTCAGATGGTTAATCAGTATTATTATGTTATGAGTGAAAAGATGAAGATCCGGTTTGTGGAAGAGTAATTCCTGAATGCTTCACCACGACAATGTATCTGCCTATTCTGAGCTTGAGGGGACAGTGTGCGAGTGGTGAAAGCAAAAACGACGGAGGTTCTAAACAAGCTGACAGAAGTGGATTTCCAGCACTGCTTTGAACAATGTATATGAAAAATGTATATGAAACATTGTAGAGATCAGCAAAGACAGTACATTGAAGGGGATAAATTTTGTAATGTAACTCGTGATCAATAAAATGTTGATTTAACTGCCACACCACATACTTAATGTACGAATTAATTAAATAACTTGAGACTATACGTTAACTATTCTTTACTCAACTGAATACATAATTAAAACAAAACAATAAATACAATATGTCTGTTAATCTAATTATAAGCTAAGAAGCAACTTTGATGAGTGATATTTTTCATATTAAAATTTATCATTCTATCAGAACTGTCACCATACATTATGAGAACAGAATAAATCAAAATATTTATAAAGCTTCACATAAACAGAGTAATTTCAAAATTGTATAAAAAAGGACTAATTTAACTATTGTACTATAGTTTAAATCTCCACTTATTTGTAAATCATCCAATTTTAAGATCAGCTCATTCTTTCATTCACACATCACCCGACTAGTTGATACAAAAATTGATAATATTTATTTGTGTATTTCTTAAACCTTTGTTATAAGATTCTGTGACAACTGTTTAATAACATTAAGCACATTAAGTTATAAAAGCTAGCCAAATTACAAACTACAAACATTCAAACCCAAGATTCTGTAGTATTATATTAAATTTAAAAATAAATAATTTTGTAAATCACATATTGCATCGTTTTTCACAATTTATAACTTTACACATCATTTTTCAAATGATATGTATTCTAAGCTACAGATAAAACAAACTATTTGTTTTCAGAACATATCTTTTTCCATGTTAATATGTTTTTGAGAATAAAACAAAAATGTAGGAGAAATATTTGATTAAATTATAATAAAACTTGATCTTACCATCGGTAAATGATATTCCTGATTTCAGTACTGATAAAAATTCGAATTCAGGATTAACAGTTGAAACTCTGAACACAGATGATTTAATCAAGTCGGCCATGCCTGCATCCTTGTCAACCTCTGTTTTCACATCTGTGACTGGTATATTTACGACTTGCCTATTTCTGTATACAAGAGGAAAAAAATATAAATAAGAAATAAAGAAACATGACATCTGAAATTTCACCTCAATTAAAAATTGACTGCTTCAACTAATAACTATGTCAATTATTATAGAAAATTATAAAATAAACTTTGAGACAAATCACTTTATAACAAAATTAACATTTATGTTTTAAATTGGCTAAACTATGCTTTATAGCAAACAATTATGACACAGGCCATGTGTGATTTTTCGACAAGTTCATTTTAATTCATCTAAGACTTTTAATTTATCTGCATATGATATTTCTGCGGAACATTTTTTTTTTTTTTAAGCTTACAGTTTCTCTTCCGAGTGACTGCATCGACTACCTATTGCAGGCGACAGCTTATGTAATACAAATATAAGGTAAATAAACAGAAATAGAATTCTGCTAATCATGCACAGTGTAAGAGAAAAAGTCTAAGTGGAATGAAAGTTAACAATTAGCAGATATTAGGCAGGTAAGTGCTGTCAAAATTACTACTGCTGACAGAGGCTTGACTTAGTTGTCATTCTGCTGAACATTTAGGCCCAGAGATAATTGCAATGATACAACATGCTATACACAATTATATGAAACGAGTTCTTTTGAAATTTAAATAAGAAAAAAGCATAGCAAACAATAGCTGTTAATTTTAAAACACATAGTTTTAGTTCTGCTTGTATAAGGCATCCCATCGTCTGCATTAGCCCAAGTGTGCACAATAGTTGGACGTTAAACAAAAATATATATATATATATATATATATATATATATATATATATATATATATATATATATAAGACTAGAGAGAATTTTGATTCTTACTCATCAGGGTAGAGAGAATTTTGATTCTTACTCAATCATGTTTAAAGTCGATTAATCGTACTATATTTTTGTTGCTTGATGCCTAAAGGTGCTTTACAGTATTTTATATTCATGCTAGTATGCAGTGCTTGAATTTACCAAGATTGATGAAATTTAAATTATATTTTAGCATTTTTGAACAAAAACGTTTTTGCTGAAAGCTGATTTACTAGATTAGTGTGTATTCAGCTTTAAACATAAACAACTAAGAATGATTGCTAATTAAGCCTTGGTTTTTAAGATCATGGCAAGTGTAATTAGTCAATATTAAAAAATGATTATATAATTAATACTAGAACAGAGCATGTGCAAGAGCAATTTCTAAAACTATGTTGTAAACTATCTAGGTATGGCTCTGAATAAGAGTCAGTCCATTTGGCATGCAAGCTGAGCATTTCAAAGCACAACACACCAGTTTTAAACTACTTTTTGATGTATTGCAACATACATAATTGCCTTCATTATGATCACTTAAAAAAAAAAAAAAAAACAATATGGGGTAGAAAGTTTGCACTAGTGAATTAGATGAAAAGTTAATCAATTTGGTCCATGAAGAAAGTTCTTTACAATTTTAGAAATAAGCATTATAAACATTCATTTATCGAGGGCATCTCACTAAACTTTTACTTCCGGAAATTATCAGCTTCCTGCATTAAGAATTTAGGGAAGAGGTTAGGCAATGTCAAAGATAAATATGAACCAGCACACCAACTGGGTGTCTACAAATTAAAATTTAATGGCTGTGACACAGTCTATGTAGGGCAAGCACAGAGAAGTTTTAATAAAAGGGTTAGAGAATACATTGTGTTATATTAGAAGGTCAGACTGAATCACTCTTTGCTAAACATCTAATTGAGAACGACCACAGTTCTGATTTTAACCAATACTACATTCTTCACCTCTAAAATAAAGGTTAAAACCAAATCTTTCAGAAAACTTTGAAATTTTAAAATGTTTTAAACATAGTGACAACATTGTTGATTAATAAAATTGTCTGTACAAATCTTCAGTTCTAGTGTTTAATTTAAATATTGGGTGTTTTTGTTATATTTCATTTATTACTTTTCATTTACCTTTTTGTCATAGTCATGTTAGCTTTGTATCCTGATTTGTGTTGTAGATAATTTAATTACAATTTTAATTAATACACTTTACTTATATGTAATTAACCCTTGTTTTCTACCTGCTAAACAAGTGCTAAAAAAAGAGTACCCACTCCTTCCCCCACCCTCCTATACCCTGTTGGCCTAGTTTCTGTTCAACTTTACCTTAGTAGTGCAAATGACCTGTAAAGCTCAAAACCAGTAGTGAGTAATAAAGCTCTACAACAGATTAAAACTGTTTGTATTTATAAACATTATTAAATAAAGTTTGGAAAAAATTACCACAGAACTAATGAGACAGTAAATTTCTTTTAATTATCGAATTTTTAAAACTATATACTAAGTAAGGTAGGTCTACTTAATAGAACCAATGATAAAAAATCGTTATGCATTGTCTTGTACAAAGTGTAGACAAAAGCTGAAAATCACTATGACCAAAGTGATGACAATGAGACACAGACTGAAGACAATGATAAGGGTGACATATGATTAGTGCAACGAAACAATGAACTATTTGTAAAAAAAAGATATGAATCAAAACAAAAAGATAGGACTCCTACAGAAAAACTACTCGTTAACTAATTTAAAGAGTTGAAGTCAGGAAAAAATGAACGGGAAGAAATATTAGAGGACATCTTTGACAAGAGAAACATCAGCACAAACCTAAGGAGTTTAAGAACTGATTTTCTTAAAATCAGAAAAGTTTGCTGAAAGCTGTTACAATCTTTCCTCTTTACCAAGCCTAAGTCTGCAATATTATAAGGGTTGCGGAAAAAGTTCATTTATTTAAAAGAAATATATTATTGCCTTTTTTTCATAATTAGATTAATGAGGATGAGGGAAAGGGTAAGCAAGCATGACTGATAATTCTATAACAACTAAGCATGGTTGCAACTTACACATCAAACACAGCTGCAGCAGTTTTGTTCTTGTTTAACTCTTGGACTTCAAGGGAGAATAGCCTTTTAACTTCTTCTAGGATGTCTTTGGAACGTTCTGAGATTATAGGCAATGGTTTCAATAAATCTTGAATATTTTTTTCTGGTTCATTCGGTAAATTTTGGTTTAATGCTTTAAGAACAATACAGTTGTTAACATACTCCTTAAATGGGTTTACCAATGTTCCTGACGTATACGGTTCTTCACCATCTCTGAAAAAAATATGATACTATTTTTTCATAAATTAGAGTATATTAACAAAAAGTTATTTGAACATTCAACAGCTGTTCAATTAATTAAACACTTTTTAAATTGTAAAACTATATGCTAATGGTAGCATAAAGGATGCGGTGCCAGCAAAAATATAATTTGAATTGCGATCTTTAATACTATTTTTTATTTTAAACCATTGTAAAAGTGCCAGAAAATTTTGCCCACGAATTTACTGAAATAACACTCTATTTCAAATATAAATCTTATTAGATTAGAAGGTTATTTTTTATAATGAAAACTGATATTACTAACAAAATCACATGTCACTAATATTAAAGTAAAAACACTACAACAGCAACACCTTTTTTATGGAACAATGAAAAATGTGAAAACAGTGACAAAATTGCATGTTAAGTGAATCACGATGTGTCACTGAATGAATGATCATACGATGTGCCAAGGAAAACAATAACTATAATTGTATATTTTTTTTAAAGATAACATATCGTTCAGTAATAGCAAATTTGTCCTAAGTGATAATTATCTTTAAACAAGGTAAGAGCAAAAACATCACATGAAGTGTTTTACAACATGATTATTCTTTTAAAATTAGTTGATGCACTATTTAGAAGGTTAACAATTGAATTCACAGCAAACAACATATCTTAAAAATAAGTTTAAGATTCTCGTTAGTACTTCTATAAAACTTACTCAAGACATTCAGGATCTGTTAAATCCATTGCAGTAATTAATTTACGCATACAATCATATTGTTCCTGAGTAGGTTTCACTTCAGAAAGTGAAGGAAGTACAAGTGGCTTAGCATCCTGTGCGTACGGAAGTTCAAGGAACATCAACGCCTGTAAATATTTTCAACAGATATTTTAAAATTTTATTTTACTACTACTTTTGTATTTGAATGGTGTAAGTATTAAAAATTTTCCCATGAATGACCAAATCATCAAAAACCAATGGAAGGGAATAGCTTGGTTAGTCATTGTATATTGTCAAGCACAGTATTCATAATAGTGCTTCAAAAAAGCTAAGAGAGACCTTTTCTTTCATTGATCAATTCTTTTAAGTTGAATGAATTTAGAAAAACCACAGATATTTTGTCAATGCCCAAGCTCTATTTTTTTATAATATTTCTAAATACGATTCAATAAAATAATTGGCAATAAATTAATTCTAAAAAATAAAATGTGAAAATATATCAAATTTGACAAGTAATTTAACATACATAAATTTTATTCTAAAAGGATTAACTAAAAATTACTTTAAAAATTTTATTCTAAATTTTCATTTGTTTTGCAACTATAACAGCAATAAAAACATCTTAATAATTATTAATAATCAGAGAAGAAAAAAATAGATTTCTGGAATTGTCTCATCGCATTTATTTCACTAAATTGTTAAAATGTGTAAGGCTGCGGTCACAGTGGATGTGTGTTATGATACACTAATGAGAATATATATGAAAATAAGTGTTATAAACCTTGTTATAAAGTGTTATGCTCATCAGTACTGTTTGATTTTTCTAAATTCTTGAAGTGCACCTTATAAGGATGATTTTGTCTTCGCAAATACAAGGACTATGTATGTAAATGTCATTAAAAAAATTTCAATTCAAAAATCAAACTAAAAAATTTTATTTTCAAAATTTTCAAAACAATTTTTTTGTTTTTTTTGTTGATTTCGCTGAATTTTCAGTATTCTCAGTCGCTTACTACTACTATATCTACTATATTTATTTTATTAAGCATGACCTAACAACATTAAATTGAAACAGATTTTCTTTGAAACAATCAAAAATTAATTTTCAATACTGTATAAATAAATAAATTACAATTAATTATTAATGAATCAATGGTACTGCCACACAATTACATAAACAATATTTACTTACACATTTTTCATCTTCTATCTTTGGTATCATGGCACCCATTGATGGTGTACTTCCTCTTTGGTACACTTTGCGTACAATTGCTGCCATCTCTAAGCTATGTAAAGCTTTTACTAATGCAGAAAACGCAACAGCTGCATGCTGTAAATATATATAGAAACTAATAACATTGTATAGTTAATGTTTCGGAAAATAATAATTACAAGAGTCAGTTTATTAAAAAATTATTTTACATGTTAATGTAACTTTAATTACTCGCTTTTCATGTGATTCATCTATAAACTTATATGCTTAATGGTTTTAAATATTGTATTTTAGTTATCTGCTGAGAAAAAGATAAGAGATTCACATGGAAAAAAGTCAGAAGAACAATAAATTAGTAATTAGTAGTTACATTAAGGTTATTTAGTTTCAATGAAATTATAACCTTATTATTATAAACTTTTGTTTTAAACAAAATAAATTTTAATTACTTTTATGCTCTAGATGTAGTAAATTTGGAGCATCTGCACTTCAATTGTATGCCAATGCTCAGATGTAAATTAATTAATCACAAAAACATGGTTCAGTATTTAGCTTTTATAAATTTAGTGCTTCTACAAGTTTTTTTTAAGAAAGTCCATTCATTATCAAAAAGTTAATTGACCATGTGCTAAAAAAATATTTAAATTAAAAATATTTTTTGTTATTGAGAAATGTTTATTTTTGAGAAGTTTCACTGTAGTCAAATCTTTGCCTAAATAATCTTAAGTAATACTGTATTACATAAATATATATATTTGAACTCACGTAGTCATTTTTCTTAGGTTTAAAGTAATAGACAGTGTCACCTATAAAGATATGTTTTGGAAGGTTTGACAAAGAAGTAAAGCCAAAAGTAGTCAAACTTTTTTCTCCAGAGTTGTAACTCATGGTCTGCTTCTCCACCTCTAAGGACACAAGACAAAAAAAATATAACTAAGTGAATCATACATATAAGGTTTCTAGATATTGTTGTTTGCCAGCATTAGTCCTGAATTTTACAAACACTACGCACTTCATTTATGTAAAAACCCTAAAAGCTAAAAAACCTTTAATATTAAGGTTTATTAATATTTTTGCTCTTAATATTAAGAGCAAAAACTAGAAACTACAGATACATATCTAAACCTACAGATACATTTACGTTTTCTAAGTCCTTAATAACTTTCATTGAATATTCATACAAGTACTGTCCCATGTTATAGATTAAACTACCTAGCCTATAACATTTTGTAAAAAAACTTTTTTAAGTTCATGTTAAAGCGTAATTACATACTTTCACATTAACAGAAGAAACCTATAAATGCTTGGTTTTTCTCGCTGCTGTAGGCTGTTTTTCAGTAACTATCTCTTCACTTCTTTTGACATTGTTACAAGGCTATAGTACATTTCCTGCATTTTTGTCAGTTCCTCGAAAAGAACTACATAACATGAAGCAATACTTTATTAGAAAGTATGGCATTAACATGCAGATGTTTAAGGCATAGGAATTTCTCTTTTAATATTCCAAAGGAATTTTCAACATGCCTACTACACTTATGTGCACAGGTAAAGCGAATGACTGCTATATTACTTAAATTACAGTAAGTTGGGGGAATCTTCCATTCTGGAAGTCATTAGGAGTCTGGAATGGAACTGGTCTTTTAACTGTTTTTAAAGTGATGTTGCAATGTACTGTTGCTATATACATGGTCATCAATCACACTTCTCTTGTCACCGTACAGAAACACACACACACGCATGCACACACACACACACACACAGGAGAACGAAATTACATCTGAGTCTGACGGTTTGATGCAATAAATAATTTTAATATATCCACAAATTATTCATGCAAATCCAGGTAAAAACAGATTATTTACCTTCCTGAAGAACCGTCGTCTTATCGACCAATATACCTACTTCACAATGGGGAAGGTACTTTAGAAGATTGTAGAGGATTAGATGAAGATGTGAACTATTTGCTGAATGAGAGAACAGATATTCAGATGACCAATATGAATTTAGGAGGGGCAGGTCCACCACTGACAGTATTGATGACATCAATAATAAAGCAAGACAAGCTATTGAGGATTGAGGATAGAAGGTGGAGAAGAAGTGTAAAAAAGTACTGCGCCATTGTCACATTGGACATTAAAAATGTGTTCAACTGAGCGAGATGGAGTAAAGTCTTGTGGATCCTAAGTAGCA
Organism: Callitettix versicolor; assembly: GCA_022606455.1. Taxonomy (NCBI): domain Eukaryota; kingdom Metazoa; phylum Arthropoda; class Insecta; order Hemiptera; family Cercopidae; genus Callitettix; species Callitettix versicolor. Next base: position 55,925,742 of record CM040184.1, on the reverse strand, counting down.
TGGGAGTTCCAGTGTTTCTCCAGAAGCAGATAGGGAGCTACTTAGAAAACAGAATTCTCCTCTATGACACTGAGGAAGGAGAAGAGAGGTACAGCATAACAGTGGGGGTACCACAAGAATCAGCGCTTAGACCCCCTTTGGAACATGTACGATAAGGTCTTATGGGTCAACGTTCCAACAGGCGTAAAAGTCTTCGGATTCGCTGAAGACCTTGCGCTGGTTGTTGAAGGGAAGTTTTTGAAGGAAGTCGAAGTCCGGACCAAAGAGGCAGTGAAATCAATTTGGAAATAGCTGACATCCATGGGTTTACAGCTCGTCAATCATAAAACAGAGGTCATGCTCGTGATCAGCAAGAAAAAGAAAGCAACATTAACGCTTACAGTTGCGAGATATGCAGATTAGTTCAGTCCCAGACCTCCGGTACCTTGGAGTAGGGTTGACACAAGACTCTACAAGAGAATCTCCAGGAAGCTTGCGAAAATGCAGCAAATAAGACTGGAGCTCTGTGCAGATTCATGCTAAATCTGGAAGGCCCAAGACAGGCACGCCACCAACTCCTGGCCTGAGTAGCGAGTTCGGTGTTACTTTACAGAACACTGATATAAAGCCAGGCTGTGATGGTTGCAAGCTATGTGCACAAGGTCAGTGCAATGCACCGCCGTACTTTACTGTATGTCGTAAGTGGTTATTTAGTTTCCTACAAGACTGCATCTGTATAGCTGGTGAACCCCCAATGGAACTAATGTCTATGAAAGAAACAAACTGCTGAGCAGGTATAATCATGCAGTAGCAATTAAAGAAGAGTGAAATCGGAGTCTGAGTAACTGGCAGTGACGATGCAACGAATCAGCAACGATGGACGCACCAACTCATAAGCAACATCCATGATTGGTGCACCAGAAAACACGGAGAGGTGGACTTCTACTTCTTACACATCCTAAATGGACATGATTGCTTCAGAGCTTACCTGATTGGTTTCTGGCTAAAAATACTCTGTCCCATCTGTCTTCCAGTAATGGAGTAAGATGCGGAGCATGTATTTTTCTGACATCAGAGATTTGACGAGGACAAGATGAACCTGCAAACACATCTGCGAGGCAGCATTACAGGGGAAAGTCTGGGTTAAAACAATGACGACTTCAGATACCAACTGTGGAGGGCCAGGCAGGATTCACCGCAGTGGTCATGAAGAGGCTGAGGACTGCAGAGCAAGAAAGAAGTGCCAATGCTGTAGATGGATAGGCAGACAGCCAGTCCACCTTCTCATGAAATAATGCTTGGCAGCAGTTCCATGGGGTGGTTTGTAGAAGAGGAATGTTTTTGGTAGTTTTTTAGTGGGTAGTAATATCTTGAACTTGACTTGAGTTTGAAGTTAACTTGCCCACACTCTGGGTAGTAACTATACCCTTCCCAGGTAGTCTATAAAAGATTTTTCTATCACAAACATACAAACACACTCATAGAATGTATACATTATATTATTTGTCAATACAAATTAACCATATACCAAACTTTTCAGTTTTACCAAGGCTGGTTTTTTGTATACAAAATGTTATTTATATAAAAAATATTAAAAACCAGGGGTGTCAGGTTATTTAAAATTTTAATTTGGCCCTTGAACTAAATAAAAGGAAAAACTCTTATTGGTGACAATTTATTTTTTTGAAGATGAAACTAAATATACCTGAGAAAGGTACAATTGTAGATCCATATGCAAATCCAGCAATGATGTCTTTAGACTCAATTGTGTCATCCTGTTTGCAGTATATACGATCTGAGAAAACTGGTTCATTACCAACACTTTCTCTTTTCCAGTGAAAATTTATTGTTCCATCAATCTAACGAACAGAAAAGGGAGATTGTAAACAATCTGTAATACAAGAGATGAAAATATAATGTATAGATTATAACTGGCTATTTTGCCTCATTAGATTTTTAATACATCGTATTGTATATTTATTTCAAGTTGCTCGTATTTGATGGAAGTAAAACTTTCATACCCATACATCATACTCATAATGGAGATACTGGTGTTATTGACAACGAAAGTAACCAAAAAAGAAAAAAGTTAATGAGTGGTTCTATCGTAGTATTACTACATAAAATGTACTGTCTACATATTTCATTATCCTCCAGTAATAGTTTTTTTAAACAATTACCATTAAACAACTATATCCTTACGTAATTGTTTAAGACTCATTCATAAGAGACAAAACATAATTAGAAAATCATTATTTCAATATTTTAGCAATATCATTATTTCAATATTATTTTATAAAACGAAGTACAGTAGTACTCCCGTTAATTCGTTCCAGAACTGAAACTTTTATTTGAGCAGTCTGCTGTGCAAGTCAGCATTTACAATAAAAACTTATGGACAAACATTTCATTCGTTCAAAAATTGAAAACAGGATTTAAACAACAATTTGAAACTGGCACACAAAGACACTTAACGTTTTGTTAAATTTAAAAATAAAAAATATATAATACGAATAATATTATAAAATATTATAACTGTTTAATTTTTTTTTCATTAATCAAAGGCTTGTTTGTGTTAACTCAGCACAATGTTTATTTCTGTAGCACAGCACAATGGATAGCCTATTTATGCAATGTAGGTTGTTTTTTTTTTCAAATAGTGATTTTTGAATATTTTTGGTTTTTTTTTATACTTTATTATCTAATTAACACTATTCACCCACTGATTTTTTTTTTAATATTACTTAAGATTATAGGCTGTTTTTACAGAACTATATGTGTGTTATTTATGAATATCGCCTTTTTGCCTTTTTTGTGTTAGGTTCACCACCTAACAGTGTCAGTTAGCTCATTGAGTGTTTTTTTTTTTTAATAAAGGTTTTTCTATCGTTTTAACGATCAAAAACATGTTACCTACTTTAGCGATGTAACAATTTTGAGGTTAAGCAGATGATTTTTATTTTTTATTTTTGAACTGTTATGCAGGTCATTTTACATTCTGTGAATTAGACTGTTGTACAATATGACTGTTGTCCAGGGTACCAGTGTACAAAATTTCAATATAGAACGAAGTGTAAAAGAAATTTGTATTTATATATATTTTTTCTGGTTATAACATTCAATAAATGTATTTCAAAAATAAAATTTATTTACAAATTACATTTTATGTTCCTGTACAAAAAAAAATCTTAATTTAAAACCTTAGTAAGGTAAGTTGCTATTATTTCTAGGTTAAAAGATTTTTTCCCGCGAAAAACCTTTAAGGTTATCATTGCTGAGGTGCAACATTAATTACTTAATACAATTTTTGAAAACAAAGAAATAAGTCAGATAAAAATTTAAGACATTATATAAACAACAAACAAAACAACAACAATACAAAATACAATAACAACTATAAGTAAGTAGTTTCTTAAAACTAGTTAACAATAATATAAATCTTAAAACAACATACACACAAAGTTATTGTAGGCTGTATAATGGCCATACAACAATAACAAGACAAATAAAAGAAATATTAACGTTCCTAAAACTAATTAACAAAATAAAATCAACTTAGAAATAAATTAATAAATAACAAATATAAACAAACTTTCAAGGGCTGTAAAGAAGCCCTACAACAAGCAATAACAAATATATAAATTAAATTTTTTTTAAAAAATTCAGATGATGAAGGAAGCCTAGGACCCGGTCAACGGCTGAGGCACTATCTCCCAACATCGTCTACAAACAGTTACTCAGACCACACATAACACGCAAATTTTGGAAACCATTACAATCGAGCAATATATGTTTTATTGTGAAGGTTTTCCTACAGAACTCACATTCAGATGGGTCTCCGCGTTCCATCAGAAATCCATGTGTTAACATGGAGTGACAAATGCGAAGGCGGGTAATCACAAAGGTTGTTATACAGAAGGTTGTCTCAGTCAAGCGCGCACGCCTCTTATGCATGACGTTACGCTACGACCTACTACCGCTACTTGTAATGTGCGAAGCTAGGTATTCACCTAGCTGTGCTGTGTTCGTAGTGCGTTTCAAAGTTTTCTTTTCCAGTTTAGATCAAGTGATTGTATTGTTTACAGTTAAATCAAGTGATTAAAATGCCTGGTGAGCGATGTGCAGTGGCAGTTTGCAATAACAGCCACGTAAAAACACGTGAGTTGTCTGGTGACCAGCCGAAAATACTTTATCATAGATTCCCTAAGAATCCAAACAGTGGGCACATTGCTGCAAACGGGCAGATAGATTATTTAACCCTCTTACTTCTGTAATTTGTTCTGAGCATTTTACTTCCAATGACCATGAAAGAGATTTAAAAGCAGAATTGTTAAATATAACCCCCAAAAGAGTTCTTAAGAAGAATGCAGTTCCATCCATCAACCTAAATTTAAAACAAAAACATATTACAGGCATAATCTTAAAAAAGACAGAGAAACCCGAATTAAGAGTAGAGAAAGCAAAAAAACTTGTTGAAACACTGGTTTAACAATATACGTTCAGAAAGTACTTCAACTGCAGAAGTTAACAAGGTATCAGTTTCATTGAATGAAAATAAATTATTAACTAAACAAATATTTTGTCATAAAAAGCAGATTAAGCACTTACAACAAAAAATTGAGCTTGAAACAGTCGAAGTGAGAAAGCTAAAAATAGAAAACCAATATTTAAAAAGAAGAAATAACAAAACGTCTGATGTATGAGAAAATGCACAAAGTTTTAACATCAGTGTTTACTGGAAACCAGATTGATATATTGATATATGTTGAGTAAATGAGTGAGTAGAATGAGCTAGATGTATGGTGGGATCGCTAGGCCCATCGCTGCTCACTTCAACTGCCTCCGCCGGCCTAGGGTAAAAGAAATTGCACAACTTCAGAATGTGCATACAACAAAATCCCGCTATATTCTTCTAATAATTGAAGATTCATCCTAACAACATGCATCACAGCTGTAATTGACCTTAGAAAACTTTTCTGTAAAACATAATTCCCAGTAAACAACAAGCTTTGTGCCAAGTGCAGTTCATATATGCAAAACAATTTGTTGCCAATGATACTGTTTAACATTACTGTTATACTGTCTTAATATTACTGTTTAATTTGTCAACGTTTCTGAGTAACAAGGATTTTTACAGCTTGAGGTAGGCCTACAAACAGCTCTAATTACTTGCGTTACCAAAAAGCCGCCTTGGTGGCCTAGTTGATAGCGTACTAGACTTTCACCCCGAGGACCCGGGTTCGATTCCCGACAAGGGCTTGGCATTTTCATACGCTATAAATCATCTGCATTAGCCCAAGTGTGCACAATAGTCGTACATAAAAAAAAAACTTACATTACCAAAACTACTGTATTGTAAAATTATAAAGTGTTTTTAATTAAGAGCAAACAATGGTCATCTTCCATTAAAAACAAGCTGTGCAAACAATTTGTGAAAAGATTTTTGAGAAATCTAGATTTCCTATCAACACAAAAACTGTATTCTGCCCACAATTCATGACGCATCAAATATAACAAAATACATAAAAAGTAATTTTTAAAACAGTAAAATATATTCATAATAACCATTTTGTAGCCCACAACAGGTATTTTAATATCAGAACCGATTGTGAGGCATACGTTCCATGCCATTGGTTTTTTGGGTTTCTCATAGTGAAACTTCAGCTGGTTGAGAGCATCATCATAACTGCATATCACACCTCCAGTCTGTAACATATTAAACATGCATTATATCATTCATATTCATAAAATATTTTCAAATTATCAGACTGACACGTTCTATAACATCAGAGCTGAAAGTTAATTTAGAATGTTCTATTATAATAAAAGTGACTAAACTTTTATAACTGATGTTTACGCTAACCTTCTAAAAAAGAACGTAAAGTGAAAACATTTAGTATGGCACATTTCAAGTAACAGTGTCATTAATAACATAACTGTAACAAATTTATTTGTTTATACTTTTTTTCATTAAAACATTAGTTATTTTTGCCTTTTTTTATTATTCACATTAAAATTTTAAATTAAAAGAAGAGCTACTGTATATCAAATACTTTTATGAAGTCAAGTGAGGTTAGGAACTAAAAAATTTAAACACACCTACTTTTCCCACTGAACAAAAGTTTTTCCATACTAGCACAGATGGTTATAACAAGCCTACTTACATCAGTAACTATCTGTGAAATTAATGTTTTTCTTTGACTACAGCTGTCCTCACTCGTAGCATCTGGACCTCTAAAAAAATTAATAATAAATTTAAAATATTATATATTATTTTCTTTAACAATACAAAATAAAATAATCCTACTTTATCACATTTTAAAAACAAGACTTCCTGTCCCAATTACACCTGACCTTCCACCTTACACACTTATTTATTAACTCTTATTAAATAACCACGGTTTATAGTTTAAATGAAGTTTATAATTTAAATTCCCAATAAATTTTAAAATCTAGTATTGTCAGCAGTTTTAATAAAATTTTCCTTTAAATAAAAAAAATATTTCTGTATGTATATTGGTAAAAATAATTGCTATATATACTTACAGCCATATTTTTTTAAAAGATTTAAAATTAGACAGTGACAGAAATATATTTAAAAAAGTTCAAAATCAATTAATAAATGATGCACAAGTAAGAACTCGAATATATGCTGACTTCTACTACTTTTTTTAATTAGTGTTTTGAAATTGTTTTTAATAGGGGCAAAATTGTGATTAATAAAAAAAAGGTATTCTTTAATAATAAAAAGGTTTTATACCGGAACTCTTAAAATAAGTGTGGTAGCTTCACTCGTATCTTAAAAAACTCGAAAAATTAAGCTCTGTACTAAAGGAATTCAGGGAACTCGGGGTATTCTATAAAAAAATTTTTGTGAACACCTGTGTGAATAAGTGAATATATCATTTGAATAAAAGTGTTGGAAAGAAAAAAATCATGTTAAGCAAAGTTTTAAATTATTTTAACAATGTACCATTTTCATCTCAAATTTATATTTTGCCTGATGATTTAAAATAATACTAACTATTCATGGAATTAATTTGAACATTTTAAATTAGGAACTTTTGGAAAAAAATTAGGTTAAGCAAAGTTTTAAATTATTTTAACAATGTACCATTTTCATCTCAAATTTATATTTTGCCTGATGATTTAAAATAATACTAAATATTCATGGAATTAATTTGAACATTTTAAATTACGAACTTTTGGAAAAAAATTAGGTTAAAATACTTTTTTTAATATTTGGATTAGACAAACTTTTCTTAGTCTATAGTGTGTTGTATACATCAAGGCTACATGGAAAATGTTGTACAATGACATATCTCCCAGCTCTATAACTCAATTAGGAGAACTCAGAACAATTAAAAAAAGTCTCTATTCTTGTTTCTCAAAAATGAGTAGACATATCTCCATTATATTTAGTATATTTTAAAGTCTATACTAAGAGTACACCTGTGCCAAATTTCATGCCAGTTTGAGATGGTGATGTTTTACAATGTGTGTTGAGTTAACCTGGAATGACTCTGGACATTAATTTTATATTTTTGTTTGTCTTTATATTAAATGAAATGTGTATGTCTTTTAGTAACATACTTCTACTTGTAGCAACTAAAGGTAAGTTCAAAAATCGTGAAATTCATTTTACAATTTTCTTTTTGTTTATAAGACGGACAACAAATAAAATTATAAGGTAAGATTAATTGTTATACAATACAAATACAATTATTTTTTCAAATGTGTTCCTCTTTTTACATTTTGTAAAATAAGCAATAACATAATTGTTATAAAGTTGATTTAATTTAGTGTCCTTTGTAAATTGTGAGGAATAATTTTGAAAGGAAACAATAAAATATTTAACTTACTTGTTACAAAATATGTTTTAATTGTTCATTCAAATTAAATAAACATTTTTTAATATGTTCATTTGCAATCTGAGAAAACAGAGCCTCTATTTTCTATGGCTCACCAGAATACTTATTAAAATTTATTCATTGCTCTACTTTAAATTAAATTAACAAATTTTCAAGTAACAAAATTTTAATTAATTAAGCAGTAGCAATATAGTAATTAGAAAAAACACAGGTTCCAGTTTGAACGTCAATCTTGCTTCGAATTTTTGAAGTTATAGCCTAGTGAAGCTCAAACCCAAATTATTTGATATGATAGACGTCAAATTAGTTATACAGAAAAGTAGTTCTTGATATTTATTTACAACATATATTAAATAAAAAAAACACAAATATATTTATTTAATGAGAAAACTTATTATATTAAGTGTTTTTAATATTATTTTCAACTTAAGCACCTTTAGAGAAGTAGATCTATTAAAAAGTAAAACTATAATACTTACATAACCACAAGATTTGTATCCATGTTCTTGATTGTGTTTATAATGACACTAAGGTCCTCATCTGATTTTATTTCTGTTTCACATTTAGACAATATTATGATTTTCGACTCAGAGAACACCTTACCTCTGAAATATAAAAAAGTTCACACTAGCTTTAAGGAGAAATGTTTTTCGTACAGCTCTACTGCCACATTGTAATAAAGTAACACAACTAAACATCGTTCATTTTACTATCAGTTACTGCTAGTCTTTAAACTTTTAAAAACACGTCTGAAGCAAAAAAAAGGGATAAACAGTAAAATGCAAGTTATGTTTATAATAATAAAGTAAGTAGACACAGACATGTTCTATTAAATAATTATTTAATTTTACTCTATTATAGAAAGCTATGTATGGAATATTTATTTTTGCTTAATTTTATACCAGTTAGACTAATAAGGTTTTAGTGTTAATGGTAAGGGTTACTACAGCAGCTTTATCTAACAACAGTGACCACAACTTCAACCTATGATCTTGACGTGCGCACTTCAGAGGTAAAGTATCCTGATCAGTATCTCAGCCACATCGATCACCGAGCCCTTGAAAGCTTGGAATTCCTAACATTTTAACTCACACTTTTTTTCACAATCTGATTTCCCTTATCTCAATTAATGTAAAAATCTGGAAAAATTGCATTTTTTTAAATGACAATACTTATGCAAGTTAGACTAATAAAAACAAGCGATCAACATTAATGGCAAGAGAAAAGCATATCTTCAGTCTCAAATCAATCTTCAAGTGCACAAATTCACAGTTGCAGCAGACTGACCACTGCTAAAACCACCTCTGTCAAGGCGGCCCAAAAAACCACTTTAAATTTCCAAATTCCGTTTAAAATTTAAAAAAATCATCTGATAGCAACAAGGGTTCATTTTTATATTATCTATGTAATTAACAATTCTTAATTTTTGCAGGTTTTTAAAATTGATTATGATGACGAAATCATATTTTTAAAAAAGTGCCAGACAAAAAAAAACTATTGTGATATTGATACTTTTTACAAATTTGTGTGCATCACATCAGTGAGACAGCTGTGTGTCATAATTATTTATATTTTGATTTTTTGAGCCATGAGTATAAAAGTAAAACCATGTTAAATTCATTTTAAATATTTACTCCATAGAATATCTAAGGAAATCCATTGCCACCACTAATGCTTCTAGCCAATCCGCATTACTGACACAAGTTGAATACAATTTGTTGACCTCTCGAACCATATTCCATGTTGCCATACTTAAATGTTGAGTTAAAACGTTGATATTCTCATAGCAATCAGCAAAATCATCACTTGCCAGAACGTTATTTGTTTCCTCAGACCCAAGAAGAATTATACCAATTTCATCTTTTGAAGAGGACAATATCTGAAAAAAATGCAAGAAACTTGATTTAGTATCAGGAAAAGTATTTAAAATGTTTACAAAATTTAATAGAATAAATTCATACTAGTTTGTCATTACAGTTACAGTAATACAGTAAAAATTGCCTTTCGTTAAAAAAAATAACATATTAATAAGATTTGTAATGCAACAAGACCAAAGGTTGAAAATTGCATAGATCTGAAGATAATCTTATAGATAACACAAAAAAACTACATCTATTGACACCAAAAAATTTGTCAAAAAATATGTATGTGTTGGTTTATTTTTAACATTGTTACTTATTAGATAAATTTTGTGGTTCAATGTAAATTACATTTCACTGTCAAATTGAAGATGTATATAGAAGGCCATGTTAAGGCTTTATAATCTATTCTGAATTGTGTTAAAACTTTTAACTTGGAGAGAAAATATCCTTGATGACAACCTTATTTCTCATTATGAATGATTCGTGCAAGTTGATGAATTCATGCAGAGCGATTGGCAAGTCACAATTAATGAAATCTATTTATATGGGTTTTAAAAATTTCTTATACTACTATGAAATTGTTTATAGGGCATCTGAAGCACAGAAAAGTTTATGCAAGATGGGTCTCACTGATAAAATAGGACTGTCTTCAAATAAAAAAAAAAAAATTGTATTCTCAAATCAAGAATTTGATGCAACTGGGAAATAATAATTCATCCAATTGTATAAGTAAACCTGCACAATTCAAAATCTTTTAAACCTTTTTGATTTAAAAATAAACATATGACAGAAATCAAAACACAGAGCTTCATTTCAGAAATGGCAGCAATTTTAGTTCTGTTGAAACATTTCAAACACTCATTGATAAAGAAAGTATTTCATAAAACAACAGTACCTTACACACAATGAGCCAGACACTCTACTGAGACTAGTTGTTTAAGAATAGTGGGCTTTTGTGAACTAAAGCATTTATACAGAATCCAATATGGTAAATGCACGTTTTTAAATGTCCAGTATGTGGAAGAAGGGCAGGATGTGATGGGGAAGCACTGGAGTTTTAAAGATTGTATAATTTTAGTTACCAGCACGCCATATACATTGAATATTTATACAATTTTCCTGCAGCAATTCTTTGCTAAACAGTAAATCCACAAAGCATTCAATGAAATATCACTTTGATTTTGTGTGGAATAGGTTTTCAGAAATGTGAAAGCAATAAACACAACAGAATCTTTCTTTAAGAAGTAATCTTTAGACTGCAGTATATTTTTCATTCATATTGGAAAAACTGTGCAATTTGTTAGTTGTCACCATGCAAAGTGTGAGCTGTACAGTTTGTTTGCAAGCTACAAGTAAAATGACGTCATTTACAAGAGTAAAGATTATCTCTTTGGCTACAAGTAAAATTTCTCTATAGCAGCAATGAAGGGAACCTTGGTTTCCATCACTATAAAAAGGTTTTTACTACAGAGAAAGCTCAATAAAAAGACCTTTCAAAAGTTTTTAATACTCAAATGTTATATTTATAACTTGAATTAATTATTAATTGTAACTGTTATTGAAATAAACTATGATACAAGTTAATAATCTACGAGGGTTGATGAAATATAAACGAGACTGATTTTTTAAAAAATTTATTGCTTACTTACAAATTATTCTTGATACAACTTATTTTTCTACATAGTCTCCATACGAGTAACACATTTTTCCCACCGGATTGGAAGTTTTTAATTCCATCTTCGTAAAAAGTTCTCGGGCGTTCATTGAGCCATTGGAGCACGAAGGTCTCCACCGCAGAATCGTCTTGGCGCTGGCCTCCAAGCGCCTCTTTGAGTGGCCCAAACAGGTGATAGTCGCAGGGTGATAAGTCTGGACTGTATGGGGGATATTCCATTGGTTCCCAGCCAATTTGATCGAGTTTAAGCCTCGTAACTTTCGCCGAATGTGGTCGGGCATTATCGTAAAGAAGAATGACGTTTCTCGCCGGTTTAGATTTCCTTTTCCTACGAAAAGACTGTTTTGCTGCCTCTAAAACATCGCAATAATATTGTGCATTTATTGTGCGTCGTTGATGGAGGAAATCGACGTGAAAGGCGCCTTGATTGTCGAAAAATACAGTGGCCATTACCTTCCCGGCCGACGATCGTGATTTGGCCTTCAGAGGTGCCCTCTCTCCCCTCTTCCGCCACTCAATACTTGCCTGTTTCGACTCGGGAGTGTAATGGTGAACCCATGTTTCGTCACAGGTGACAATCCGGTTTAATAATGCCTCACCATCTCGTTCAAATTGGGTCAATAGTCGCTGGCAAATCTCCAAACGATTCTGTTTGTGAACGTCGGTCAAAATTCGTGGAACCCACCTTGCAGATACTTTGCTGAGTTCCAGGTTTGATGTAACGATTTTTTGAACGCTACCATAGCTCAACTGGAGTTCATCTGCAATAAATCGCAGCGATATATGTCTGTCTTCGTCCAGGAGCTTCCGAACAACATCAATGTTTTCGTCCGTGACGGAAGTGGTCGGGCGACGATCATGGCTGAGGTTTTCTACTGCTTCCGTCCTTCGCGAATTCCTTGTGCCAAGCAAAAACGCGAGCTCTTGACAGGGTCCTGTCCCCGTATTGAGCCGTCAATCTACGAAAGATTTCAGTCGGATTGACCCCCTCCTTGGCCAAAAACTTAATAATAATTCTCTGCTCCACGGAAACATGCATTTCACTCTCACTCATTGTATAGTTTTATACTGAAGGGTCCGAACGGAAATGTTGCCCGTCTACGCCCGTCCCAAACCTCCCAGGCTACCTGAAACCCCACCCTTTAGAGTTCAATGTCCAACGGAAAAGTTTTTAGAAAGTCAGTCTCGTTTATATTTGATCAACCCTCGTATATTAGTTTTTTTACTTTGGCATTCTTAATCTCAGGTTACTAGTTTGATCTCAGATATATTTATATTTAAAAATATATTATTATAAGTATTTACTCACATGTTCAAAGTTGCAATGCATACTATTATGAGGGGGGAAAAACGAATTCATACAATTCCCCCCAAAAAAAAAAAAAAAAAAACGGGAATTTGGTCATAAGTCCTTAATTTTTCAATATTTGTATATCAAATTTTGGTCACCTTCAAAGTAATTACCATTAACTGCAATGCACTTCTCTAATCGTTTCTTCCATTGTTCAAAACATTGTTGATGTTCACTTAATGGAATGTTCTCTAGTCCATCCAGTGATTTTTGTTTCACCTCTTCCACAGTCTCAAAACGTTTACCTTTCATATCCCTTTTGAGTCGGGGGGAACAAAAAAAAGTCGCAGGGAGCAAGATCCGGTGAATAGGGGTGGTGAGCAATAGGTGTCATACCGTTCTTCGTCAAAACTGCGTCCCCTGTGCACCACAAATCTGCCCTTTTTCTTCGAATGCTCTCCCTCAGTCTCTTCAAAACCTACAAGTACAAATGTTGGTTAACCGTTTTGGCCAGGAGGAATGAATTCTGAGTACACAACACCTCAGCCATCAATGACACAAAAGAGCATTGTCTTGATGTTTGACTTCACCATGCGGCATTTTTTTGGACCTGGAGACTGAGCTGTCTTCCATTGGCTTGATTGCTGTTTTGTTTCAGGGTCATATCCATAATACCATGATTCATCACCAGTTATGACCTTAGGAAAAAAATTCTGAGTCCTCTTGCAGCTGATTTTGCAGGTCAAAACAGGCATGAAGTCAGCGCTCCCTTTGCTCGTCTGTGAGAAGGCCTGGAACAAGTTTGGCTACAACTCTTCTAACGCATAAATCCTCCGATAAAATCCTCTGGATTGAACCCCAAGTCAACCCAGACATCGCAACTAATTGATCAATGGTTCAACGACAGTCTTCACGAACAAGAGTGTTGATTTTCTCAATGTTGTTGTCAGTTCTTGACATTGAAGGGCCACCCAAAACAAGGCTGGTCTTCATTGGACATTTCTTCATTTTTAAAACGCTGAAACAATCCACTTATAGACACATCTTTTACTTAAAGCAGCTTCCCCATAAAATGTTTTAAGCATTACAAGAGTTTCCGCGGGCATTTTCCCCAACAGGAAACAAAATTTCACAGCCACACGTTGCTCCCGGCAGTCAGCCATTTTACATTTTCGCCGTAAAACGGAAAAAGGTTTTTCACAAAAAAAAGTTCTTACGGACGAACTGATCCATTCACAGTGAACAAACTGACGTCTAGCAATGTGACTCAAGACTCCCTCTCTGGCCGACTGGCCACGCACACTCCCTCTCCTCACCAGCCCGATTTTGGGTCCCCCCTCGTATCTAATCTAAAGCAATACACAGTAGAAGTTTATTAATGTTTATCGTTTATGTCTCACCATGTAAACATATCAAAAAACTTATAGTTGTCTTGTACAAAATTAACTGTTATAATCTCTAAAAATTGTATTATTTATAATTTTTAAAAAGTTTTCTCAATTTTTTTTCTTTTTAAGCATTTACAATTAAATATATAAAGATTGATTCTACCTTCTATCAGTAGATCAATCCATTCAAAATTTCATTTATTATTTATTCATTTCTACAATTCCTTCAAACATTATACAATGTAATACAAAATATGAAGGACCTACGGGAGGCATAAATGCCCGTACATAGGTTGGTCCTTAAAATTAATTCCTTGCTTTTAATATGTAAATAATTTAAAAATTGTATCTCTCAGTACTATTATTATAAAATTTAAATGTAATGGATACTTAACACAAAAACATGTTTTATATTATGAAATTAATTAACAAAAAAAATCACTTATAAGAGATTTGTACTTAGATCACATTAATTTTTTTTAAATTGTCCTTTTAACTTTTTTTTAGTTTTAGATCCACATTCTAAAGTTTTTAAAGGATTTGGAAGAACATTATAATATTTATTGGTATAATACGTATAACATCTTTGACCAATTGTTAATGACTGGTAATCTGACAATTTTGTAGTGAGTATTGTGAGTATTCTGCACAAATTCTTCTTTTATGTCACCATATTGATAAACTACAGATTTTAAGGCAAATACTTGTCTAATATTTAATGTTCTATGTCTATCAGGATCCTATTTAATGTTGGCTATCAGGATCCTGTTCTTGAATGCCAATAATTTTTAAAATTTGCTTCTGAAGTCTATCTAGTGCATCCCGTGATGCATCATAGATACCTCCCCATCCAATTAAGACATACACCGCAATATTATGAAAAGGCCATAGTAAGTCTACAATAACTGATTTTTTGACAATATGTTCTTGAGTCTACAAAAAACATACACTTTAGTGTATTAAGATTTAGTTTTACTGAAATCTTGTTTACATGAACATTCCACTTAATATTTGAATCATAGACTATTCCAAGATGTACTTGCAGCTATTTACTCTTCGAAGACGTTGACCATTTATAGAAATACTAATATCATCTTCTGGGATTGAATCTCTAAGGTGATATATATATACTGTTTTGTTGACATTAAGTATATTAATTTGTTGAAATATAGCCATGAGTAAACACCATCAAGCTTCGAAGTCATAGTTTCAGCCACTTCTACCCACGACAGCCCACTTATTGAAGCAACAGTATCATCAACATATACTACCAGTTCCTCATAAGGAGATAACAGATCTCATTTATAAATAGAATAAATAGAAGTGCTTCTAAAATAGATCCTTGAGGGATACATACATTTGTCAAACTTGTTGGCTTTTAATAGTCTTCACCTTAACTACTTGTGTTCTGCCAGTTAGATAAGATTTCAAGAGAGATAGACAAATGCCTCTAATTCCCATATTATACATTATTTATTAGTAATTATTTTCAATTTGTGTTTCACATTTAAATTCATATATTTCTTGATATTGTAACAATTCATTATTTTCTGTTAAAACACCAAACGCGATTCTCCAAACAAATACTAACATACAACGAACAGGCTAACCGAATGACTAGCAATTCATAACAGGCCAACAAAGAGAGAAGCAAGAACCTTCCAATTTCCTGGACTTTACTGGGAGACAATATCCAAGATGGTTGAGCCAAAAGGAGCCATCGCTAGAAGAAGACCAACTGCATGATTATCGTGACTTCAGAGGCCTACATCAAGACACCAGGAGTGTTTTCTTATATACCAATTTTAACAAATAAATTGTACACTTCAGATTTTAAATACTTAAACACATGGTCAAGAAAAAATCATTTGAACATTACCAATGACTGCTGTGACGAGAATACAGCTGATTCTCTGCTTGGTTGAACTGATCGCGAATGTAAAAGCCTGATGGGCAATCAATCAAGCACACAAATTTCTTATACAAACAGTTTTAATAATTAAATTTAGATGGTACTTAAAAGAAATTATTCTGTAATTTCTTAAATTATAAATACTAAAAACTAATATTCAGATAAACAATATTTTTATAAAAATTATTTAAATAGGAAAATTGACTAAATTAAAAATTACTCAAAATAAAGCCTAATGAAAGTGGAGGAATACATAGAGCATCTTGGAAGATGCAGCTAGAAGAAAGATGGATGCGGGTCTCACATCGGGAACACCAGAGAGGACGGACTCATATTTAGTGTTCTTACTCGAAAGAGTTGCAAAAAAGGTAATTTTAGTAACTGTGTTGGTGCTAATCTGGAGATGGCATGGTAACACAGTGGTGAATCTCATGAAGAAACCTTTGGTGCTAATCTGGAGATGGCGAGGAAACACAGGGGTGAATCTCATGAAGAAACTTGTATCACTAGTAGAAACCTGGTTTCATCAGGAGAATCTAGAAATTCTCCAGGAAAATTACTCTGGCTCCCTTTACTAAAAAGAAGAACACCCCACATGTAGAAAGTTAAGCTTTTTGAGGAGATAATCCCTGTTGCGAACGAGGTGAAATATCTATGCTTAGAACTGGACACTAAACTAACCTGGAACATGGGAAAAGCTATCAAGTCACCAATGGCATTTAGAAGAATGGTTAATGAGAAATGGGGACCAAGACCAGGCATGATGAAGTACATCTATATTGGGATCATAAGACCAATGGTGTCGGCGATGATAACCTTAACGGTTTTTTGACGGAAAAAAAAGAAGAAAAAAAAGACCAATGGTGTACTGTGGTGTGGTGCTCTAAGGCCAAACACAGGGGGGGGGGGTGCAGCAGGAAATCTCGGACTAAAATCCAGAGGTTTTTTAGGCTAAATGTACATGCTTGTGCAAAACTGGCTCAATGAACATGAAACCAATAGCGGTTATGGATATTGTTCATGAGTTACCATCCCCCCTACTGGAGGCACATAAAGCAGCATATAAAATGCCAGATGGAGGATGCAATAACGAAAAAAAAATTAGAGATCTGATTTTGATGATGGAAATTGATTGGATGGTCAAATAACACGATACCCCGTAGGGGGGTACAGACTAGCTGCACCTATTGAGAGGATTTAGACGTCCCTCGCGGTACCCAAGTCCAACACACGCTTACACTTACAACTTTAACACTTTACACTCACAGTTGTATTTAGGGAATCCCAAGCTAAGGTGGAACAGCATATGCTGAGGGCTGCATGGCTAACTTTTAGTATGCATGGGGTTAGCTTTTAGTATGCGAACTCTGGATACCGGGTGACCTCCAGTTTCAATTAGGCTTACCTATGCATGTGGGGCTCTGCATGGATGGACTTCTTTTTCCCTAGCTGATCGTGGGACCATTTATGGATATTCAACAATCAAAATTAACCGACTGTGGGGCTGCCAGACAGTCCTTCTGTGTCTGTTTCTAATGGTAGCTGTGTTTCTGTGGGATCTGCAAATGTGGACCTAGGAGACAACAGGGCTGTCAAATGTCCTTCAGGAGTGCAAAGGTGCCGACTGCAAAGAGAAAAGGCAGCAGCTATCTGTTCCTCCAAAAAAAGTTGTTCAAGTCAACCTCCATCACAGTAAGGCGGCAACTGCTGTCTTTCAGAGGATGTTTGAGCAGAGTGAAGCCGACCTTGCCTTGGTTCAAGAACCATGGGTGATGGGAGGCAGAATAACAGGACTGACCACAGGCAGGGGTAAGTTAATATAAGACCAAACAGCCGCTAGGCCTAGGACCTGCATAGTTGTTAGGAATAATATTGAGATATTTTTGTTGTCTTCTTTATGTTCCAGGGATTGTACTGCAGTTAGTACAGAGCTACGTGTGGGATCTAGGAGCAGAAGGGTTGTCATGACCTCTGCTTACTTCCCACACGAGGAAATGGATAGCTTCCCGCCCATCAGCTTTAGAAGGGTGGTGGAGCACTGTGGTGATGGAGTAGTTGAGCTGCTTGTTTGGAGTGGATGTCAACACACATCACACGGTGTGGGGAAGCAGTAACACCAACTTTAGAGGTGAGCAGTTGCTTTCCTTTATTGTAGCAAATAAGCTTTATATTCTTAATAAAGGTAATACACCTACCTTCGTAACGAAAGCTAGAAGTCAGGTTTTAGATCTTACCCTAGGGACCAAGGGCGTGCACGCTGCACTGGTCATGTGGCATGTGTCTAAAGAGCCGTCTATGTCGGATCATAAGCATATCATCATGGATCTCGGGGTGATAAACAGATCAGTAAACACTTATCGAAATCCTAGGAATACTAGATGGGGGGCCTATGAAGAAAAGCTTAGGGCTGACCTTAGGAGGCCGATAAGTAATTCGCATGAATTAGAGTACGTAGCTGGAGGACTGGCGGAGATAGTTGTGGGACTCTTTTCATGAGAATTGTCCCCTTACGAAGAAGGTTGTTGCGGTTAATGTTAAATGGTGGACCCAGGCACTTTCTGAGTAAAGGGGACAGGTTAGAAGGCTGTCCAATGCGGCCAAGCGCTACGGTAAATGGGAGGCCTATAGACTGGCCCTGACCGAGCATAATAAGGGATTTAAAAGGGTGAAACAGGACTCATGTAGGAAGTTCTGTGGGGAGCTCAGTCAACTTCTCAGGGGGCACAACTTCACAAGGTCCTGGCCTTGTACCCTTTGAACCCTATGGGGACCCTAGTTGGTCCTAATGGGGAGTATACAACAACTGGGAAGGGCACCTTGGAAGTCCTACTCAGGAAACACTTTCCTGACTCTGTGGTCAGGAATGTAGGAAGGGAGCGAATGTCTGATGTTCCCTATAGGAGGCCAAGTAGGGGAGATTGGAAAATCGCAAACCAAGTTGTGAACTTGGATAAGGTGAGATGGGCAATTAATACCTTTCACAGTATTGCAGCATGAAGGAGAGCCTATTACTGTTATTCTGTGCAGATTGTACTGGGCCAGCATAGCCACTAGGTATGTACCTCTGGGGTGGAAAGCGGCCCCTGCAGTCTTTATTCCTAAGCCAGGGCGAGCATCTTATGATGACCCTAAGGCTTTTAAACCAATCAGTCTGTCTTCGTTCTTTCTGAAGACATTAGAGAAATTGGTAAGTAGATATGTCAGAGGCTCATGATTCCTCTACATGTCAGTCAATATGCCTACCAATCAGGGAAAGGTTGTTAGAGTGCACTTCATAATTTAGTTCACAGACTGGAAGGGACTCTAGAGACCAAAGAATACGCCCTCAGTATCTTTGAGGGAGCCCTGACAACGCTTCAATGCTTCAATACTTCGTGCCCTGTCAAGATGCGGGGTGGATAATACCGTGTGTGGCCGGGTGGGGGACATGTTGCATGGGAGGTCCGTTGTAGCTAAAGCTCTAGGAGAAGAGGTGGAGGTGGAGGAGGTTGTCAGGGGCTGTCTGCAGGGGGGTGTTTTGTCTCTCTTATGGAACCTGGTGGTGGACTCACTCCTGAATCTTCTCTCGTCAGAGGGATGTTATACCCAGGGATATATCGACGATTTAGTGGTGCGAATCCGGGGGAGGCATGGTAACACAGTGGTAGATCTCATGAAGAGAGCCTTATCACTGGTGGAAACCTGGTGTAGTCAGGAGAACCTAGGGGTTAACCCCAGGAAAACTACTCTGGTCCCTTTTACTAGAAAGAGGATTACCCCGCATTTAGGAGAACTCAAGCTCTTTGGGGAGACAATTTCAGTTGCAAACGAGGTGAAGTATCTAGGCTTGGTGTTGGACACTAAGTTAACCTGGAATGCTCACCTGGGGCGCATCATGGGGAAAGCTAATAAGTCTTTAATGGCAGTTAGAAGAATGGTTGGCAAAACATGGGGACTGAGACCAGGAATGATGAAGTTTATCTATACTGGGATGATTAGACCTATGGTGTGCTATGGTTCTGTGGTGTGGTGGACTAAGGTCGAGCAGAGGGGGCCAGAGAGTCTGACTAAGTTGCAGAGGTTGGCCTGCCTGTGTATCACTGGCTGTAAGGACACTGCGCCAACGGCAGCCATGGAGATCATTCTTGGATTTCCCCCTATTGACCTTTTTGTCATGGGGGAGTCACGTAAAGCAGCTTACAGACTGCAGGGTGGTGGTGGCTGGCTACCCTCTATTTATGGGCATGCTAGAATCACAGACAAGATCTTTGACCCAATCTTGATGATTGGGACTAATCAGATGGTTAAACGGCACATAGTATCTAGACCCTTTGATGTCAACTTGGCCTTTGAGGGGAGAGATCGTGTGTTGGAAAAACCTGGAGACATAGTATGGTATACAGATGGCTCTAAGACAAAGTCAGGCATTGGTGCTGGGGTGTATGGTCTGAGATCAGGGTTAAAGAAAGTAATTACCCTGGGACAGCATACAACAGTATTTCAGGCTGAAGTGATGGTCATTAATGACTGTGTTCAGGAGAACTTGGATCGGGGCTTAAAAAGGCATATATTCATATTCATACTGATAGTCAGGCGGCAATAAAAGCACTTGCGGGTCTGAGAGTATAGGAAGAACCTTGACATTCTGTCCAGGGATAACCGGGTAACTCTTCACTGGGTTCCGGGGCATAGGGGAGTTGAGGGTAATGAGGAAGCAGACCAACTGGCTGGACTTGGATCTGCATCTGAGTTTATCGGACCTGAGCCAGCTTTAGGGATTTCTCTATTGTTGGCCAGGTCTGCTATTAATGGGTGGATTACATGTCAACACCAGGTAAGATGGGATAACCTTCATGGGCATTCCCATAGTAAACATCTCTTAAGCAAAGTTCCTTCTGGAGGAATCAAAGGGGCAGCAGATGTACTGGGCAGAGCACAACTCAGAAGGATCACAGGGCTCATAATAGGGCACTGTGGTCTGAGGGTGCACATGAACAGGATAGGTGTATACCACGGAGAAACTGTGTGTAGATTGTGCAGGAAGGAGGAGGAAACTGCAGGTCACATATTTATGATTGTGAGGCTCTTGCTAATAGGAGGCTAGGGGTTTTTGGTTTCCAAGACCCTAGGGATCTTCAGCAGAGTGAGCTAATCAGTGGGTTGTTGGAACTTATTAGGGGCACCAATCTGCTGAACTAGGTATTTTAAGAGATAAGTTGCACAATAGGTCAGTCGATCGCAGTGCCTGGGGTTGAACTATCCCTTCCTCTAGTAAATAATCTTAATACCATCTGAAGATTGCTCCAAGACAAAGACAGGCCCTGGTGAGGCTCTTGCCACCAGGATGCTGAGGGTATTTGTTTCCAGGACACAGGATGATATTTGGTATTTGGCAGGGTATTTGGTCCTCCAGCAGGATGAGCTAGTCTGTAAAATTGCTGGAATTTATTAAAGACATCAGTCTGTTGAACTAGAACTCAATAGGTTTAGTTTCACAATAAATCCATTGATCTACGTTTATCTATATCAATAGGTCCAAATCACAATGCTTGGGTTTTATTATCCCTTTCTCTGGTTATTATTCTATTCTATTTTGTTCAAGCAGTGATGCTGTTAATGGCAACAGCGAATAGTTACATTAAAAAACAGTTACCCTAATTTACACTATTCCCTAAATGAAGTCAATTAGATGAAGAAGTTCCAATGTATACAAAAAAAAAAATCTATTACACAGAAAGTTATTTATAAATGCAAGAATGCTGCTGTTAATACCCCTTGATTTTAAAGTATTTTGAATTACTTTTCTCCAAACCATATCATATGCCTTCTCCAAGTCAAAAGAAAATAGCAACCAAAGTGTAGCATAAAAAAAAGTATTTTGGACTGCCAATTCTAGAGAAATTAGTAAATCAATGGATGAACAACCTTGTCGAAAACTACACTGATCACTATAAAACAAGTTATTAGTCTCAAGATGCCAGACAAGTGGGTGATTAACCATTTTCCAACCAATTTACATAGGGCACTATTAAGAGAAGGAGGACAGTAGATATTCAGATTTGTTATTGGAGGGTGTGTGTTAATTTTACTCAAAAACGAATATTAGGCAACATGGTTCACTGTCAGTCCATCTTGGGACTCTCCTTTGAATAGGTTATTTAAACTTTTAAAGCTTGAATCTGCACTATTCAGAAGGATTATAGTCTAGGCCCTGATGATTTATACTTGATAAAAAAATCATCCAATATCCTTTTACAGAGATATTACTGATAACCAAACAAAAGTGGTAATTGGGTCTATGAATACAAGTTGTTATAATCTGAGAGTACATACACACAAATTTTGCACTATAAGCTGCTTATTCCCAAAACTTATATGTCCTTGATAATTTTAAGCGCACATCAGAATCCACATGTTTACATTCACCAATGGTGGTACCAAGCAGTTTCTTAATGCCACTTCCAGACATGGCAAAACCAGCAAAACCTTTACAGTAAGTGTGTAAGTGAGTGTGTGTGTGTGTGTGTGTGTGTGTGTATGTGTGTGTTTTAGTCTTCGATAACACAAGGAACATAAGTGCAAGACCCTCCTTCTTCTCAATACGGGCAACTAAACTAAAGACTGAAAACAACTGGTTCAGGGAGATGCTGAATGATGTACGCAGTTTTATAATGATTAAAACTTTTGAAAACAACAAGAATTTGTTTGTTTTTTTTTTATGAGCAGTGAAGATCAATTCCTCATAAGCAATATTGTCAATGAAATGACACATTGGTTCTGTCATGGTAAATAATGAAATCAAATTGCCTCCTTTGTTTGAGTAAATGGTTTTTGAAAACATGGGTTTTTCTATGGCAGACTTCCAAGTATTGTGAGAAAAAATAATTTCAAATTATGGCTAATTGTGAATATAGTTTATTTGCTTATCATACCTTACGCTGGATAATCCGTTGTAGGCACCTTTTTGCCTTTTCAAAATATGATTCATTATCTGTATCTAAGTGGGAAGATGATGCACCAACATCCAATATTATAACAATTGCCTCCTACAACAAACAAATACTTAATTATTTATGATATTAAGTTAGGTCTTACAGCTTATTATTATCTTATTATTTTAAAGGAGACTATAATATTATTCAGCCCACATTACACATTCAATTTTTTTATATCAGTTCCAGAAAATTTTGATTAACTGTATATAGACCTTACAATTAAAAGTTTGTCATTTTTTGAAAACATTCTATATTTATTCATGAAAAACATTAAGTTTAGAAAGATTCTGTTCTTGTCAATATTGCTACTCAAAGCTGGAACGAAATTTGAAATTCCGGATGTGGCCATGTCTGGTGTTCATGGCAACTACCTGCCTCAGTGACCTCCTGTTAAACTGAACAAGTTTCCTTGTCAGTACAGGGTCTGGTCCCGAGAGAAGGCATTTCCCAAGTCTTTAGCCAGGGAACTGTCTCCATCGTTTGATCTGTTCATCTCTAGCCCATGTTAAAGATATTAAATTTCATATCGATTTACCTATCATCAGTATTATTATTAACTACACATACTTACTGCTCATGTGCATTACACATTCTGATAGCCATTACAAAATGTTAAGATTTATTCCTTTTTCATTTGTTCATTCTTGTAATGAAAACATTGTTAAAATTACATCCGTTATTTGTGAACTTCATGATTTGCCTCTTTTTGTTTTAGGTTCACCACTTCACAACCATGTCAGTTAGATAAAGTCACCGTATCAGTGACAAGTGTGAGAAGTGATACCAATTTAGCAACAATGACAGGGTGTCTACCAGCTCCCATAAGCAAAATCAGGGACTTTTTAGGGACATTTATTACAAAAACATGGGGCCTTGAATTTCTTCGATATTAGGGGCATCGTAAATAACATAAGTTCTATGATTAAATATACTAGATGGTATATAATAACCTTAAAATTAAGTTTTTTGGAAGCCTACTTGAATTTTTGGCTAATAGAGGCATATTCTACTATTTTTTCCGTATCAAGGCTTATTTATCGGCATTTCGTATCACAATTTACAAAATCACTGAGAAGGGAAGAAAATTATTATTTTCTAGGGAAAAGGGGGATTTTAATTCTAAATTCCAGTATTATCCGTGACATCTGGGACCATTTCATAAAATCCGTGTCTTTTACGGGATATCAGGGACTAGTAGACACCCTAAGTGAGTATTTTCTACTTCCCTTCCCTTTTCTTTTAAATTTTAGTAAAGTATATAAATAGAAACCTTACAGTAAATTATAAAAGGATTATGTGACATCCTTTTAGCGGTTAAAAATACGTTACCTGCATGATAACAACTTCATCCAATGCCATGTCAGGTTTTCGCATATTATTTTTTTTAAATAAACGTTTTTAACTTTAACACAACAACTGTGTTAGTTAGGTTTACCACCCAACAACCATGTCAGTTGGGCCTTTTATCATTTTAGCATCAAACACACTTTACCTATTTTCGCACAATAGCAATTTTGAGGTTATGAGGGTCAGTTTTATTTTAGATTTTTATCATATTTCCCATGCGTTCATATTTTGTATGATTGCTTTTGAGCATGTAATAGTGTTTTAATGAAAAAATTACCAAAAAATCGAAAAACCTACACTGCATTTTTACCATCATTTTCATGATGTAAAACATGTTACCTACTTTTGCGTGCAGATCAATTTGAGGTTATGTTTGTCACTTTTACTTTTTTTTAACTTCTGTTGTTTCCGCACTTTTATATTTTGGATTATTACTATTGGATATATAATAAAGTGCACTAGTGCTAAACTGACCAAAAATGACATTAGGCCAAAAAGTGCAGTTTTACTATAATGAATTACAGCGGATATAGAATGATATTGTGATAACGCACGTAACAAAATCTAGTTGAGTGACCTAGGTATAGTAAATCTACCATGTTCCATGGAATGTAACTGGCTACAGTATGACATCGCAATATAGTTCCATTAAAAACAGCATTAAATCATAAGTAATCATAAGAAATTTAATCTTCCATGGATGAATACCTTTAACTTATTAATAAAGTATGTAATAAAACAAAAAATATTCAAAAAGTATTACTTTGGTAAAATTGGTTTAATGTCACAAATACCAACACAACTACTTCGGCACAATAGTAACTTTTAGGTTATGTGGATCAATTTCATTTTTTCAAACTTATCTTACATTTTGCACTTTAATATTTTGAATTATTTCTACTGGATACATAACAGTGTTTTGGCGCAAAAATTACAAAAATAATTAAAAATACTGCCATGTCATATTTACTCCATTAAAACATGTTTTCCTTTTATTATCAAAAATTATTAATATATGTAATAAAAGTAATGCATATAAAAATTGTCAAGCCCATTTTATTAATTTCAATTAATTCATGTAATGAAATTGAGCCTAATGTATATATATTTTTTTAAGTAATATTTAATACATGTAATCAAACGAAAACTTACTCGGTCAGTTTTAGGAGCCATTTGAAAAATATGAATTAGACTATTTTGCACTTTACACTGGTCGAAATTCGCATTGACTAAAAGTAAGATAATAATATTCTTTTATCTTTTAAAATGAAGTGTCTGTCCTTTGTAACTAGCCTATAATCACTTGTTTTATTAGTATCTCTGATCTCCAATTTTTTGTTTAACCTGAGGCAACAGCAAATTGACAACTAAGCAAAACGCATTAAAACTGAAAAGTAATCAATAACACAACTCATAGATAACGAAAAATAAATAACCTAATCGTCAAATTCAAAATCGCACAATTCTGAGACGACCCAAAGTGGCGGGAATTCTTATGGTTATACCTGACCTACCATAGATAATTTTAAAAAATATGTTTAGTAGATTTGAACTCATAGATGAGAAAAAAATATTTAATCGACAAATTAAAATTTTACATAATCCTTTTGTAATTTACTCTATAGTTTCTATTTATATACTTTACTAAACGAAAAGGGAAGGGAAGTAGAAAAAAATCCTTGTTGCTAAATTGGTATCATTTCAGTAAATATGCAAAGGCTATTTAATTTTAAAGTAAAAAAAATGCTTCTATTAGAAATTCATTGCATTTTGTAAATATAAAATGGTATACATATATATTACGTTTTGAGAATGTAATTTAATTATTACTACACTTATAAGGATTATTTTTTTCTAAATGTTTTACACCCAAAAACAGTTAAGGACATGGTGGTAATGGGAATGAAAAAGTAGTCTTAGAAAACTGAACGTTTGTGCTTTATGTTTTAGCTGCTAATACAACTCCGAGTTTCATTTTCTAATCCTGTTTCTTTCCAACTGTTATAAAAAACAGCTTAAATTTCTTTAAAAAAACAGTTTGTTGACGTTTTGTAAAAATAACAGAAAAGCCCACCCCTACTGTACTGTCGAATTCAGAGATAATCACTGCAGAAGATTTTTATGATAAATTGTGACGTCATAGCTGTTTACTTTGCAAGAAGCGTGGTAGATTTACTACACGAGATTACTACTAAATAACATCACAACCGAGGTACTGCTAATACGCGTTATCACATATAGTCCAGTCATTGAAGGTAAATTAAGGCAAAACTGTATAATTTTGCCAAATAGCACCAAATAACGAAATCGAGTTACTTCTTTAGTTTTAAGTTTATATTTGGTAAACTTATATAGGACCGCGAGTTTTGTCAATTTTCGTAATTTTTGCACTCTACTGTATGCTCAATAGTAATAATACAAAATATAAAAATGCGGAAACAACAGGAAATTATAAAAAATTGAAAATAAAAGAGACAAACATAACCTCAAAATGTCTACCGCGCGAGAAAATGAAACATGTTTTTAATCTCGAAAACGATATATTAAAACGTGTTATTAACAATAAAAAAATATGATTTTAAAAACTTACTAACTCGACTCGGCTGTTGGACATATAACTAGTATTCTGTTATTGGCATTAAAACACGAATTTGTTTCTTTAAAATGCCATGATTTTTAAGGAAATCGGCAACACTACCGCAATTCCAAACTAAACGAACAAAATAGTGTTTTCACAAGAACTGTCAATATGTGATTTATTTTTTAAAAAATGATACGCGCATGAGCATTGGTAACTTTTGCTTGTTAAAGTAAATTTAGCATACTCCAAGCAAAGTACAGTAAACATCAGTGACGTCAGAATATAGTTCACTAATAAATAGCTTAAAATTGTAATTTATCATAATAAATTTAATCTTCTGCGAGTTAATATCAACGAAATGATGAAGCAAAAAAATCATTAAAATCATGACTTGCAAAAGTCTCAAAAAGTCAGAAATACCTGACATATTTTTTTCATTAATAATAACACGCATTTAATTTAGCATTTTCATAATGAAAACACGCTCCTATAAAACATACTTTCACGTGCTTGTTATTTCTAGTTTATGTTTATCACTTTTACTTTCTATTATAACTTTCCGTTGTTCTCGCAATTTTATATTTAGATTATGATATTTTATACACAAGCGTAAGTGTTGACAAAAAAGTAATTTAATTTATGTTACTAATTTATGTAATTTAATTTATGTTATTGGACATATAATAAAACGTTTTTACCCCAAATATACCAAAATCGGCTAAAGTCCCCAAAAGTGTTTCACTATTGCATAAATTCAATTTTTTAAAAGAAATATAAATACATTAATATCTCTTTTTTTCAGATAGAACTATTAACATGTAGAAATGACACATTGAGCACATGCATCAACATCTATATCTAGACTAGACACAAACCTATGTTAGGTTAGCTTTGCAATTAAATAAACAAATGTTTTCAAACCAAAGAACCTACCTGTCATAGTTTTAATGCAATAGAATGTTTTACCTGTAACCACTGCTAAAATAATTACTTATCTATTATCATTATAGACTACAGAGCAGGCCCCAATCTACATAATACATAGATCTGTTCAGTCGAGTTGAAAAACATAACGGCAACAATATTGTATGCCATTATTTGGGGGAGATTTTTAATGTAGGACAAGTGCAATTTTGCAAGGAACGACAAAATTCTTATATAACAGCATTTTCAATTGCACTTGTAAAGGTTGGTAAATTTGCAGTATAGGTTGTTTTCGATTTTTCAGTATTATTTTCACTGAAATGCTTTATTACATGCCCAAAAGCAATAATCCAAAATATGAGGGTAGAAAGCACGGGAAGTAAGAAAAAAATCAGAAATTAAAGTGTCCCTCATAACCCCAAAATTGCTACCTTGTGAAAATAGGTAACTTGTTTTTTATCGTTAAAACACTTTACGATATTTTTTTGAATTCTTTTTATATTCTTTTAAAAATACCAATACCTAACTGACACAGGTATTGGGTAGTGAATCTAACACTGTTGTGTAATAAAAACACCTTTTTTTTTAAAGAATTCTAAATAACCTGTAGTTAGGTGTTGTACCTAACATGATTGTTGGGTGATAAAAAGTACTTATATTTAAAAAAAATAATACTCGATAACCTATCTGAGTTGGCGTTGGGTGAAAAAGAGATTTAATTAAACTAGTTACCCTGTAGTTAATGTGTTTTTACATCATCGATAAACTATTAAATTTGAATTATAAGAGGAGAATGGAATAAACATTAAATAAAATAATGGTTAGATTAAAATGATAAAATAAATTAAATACATTATCATAAAATTTTGATATTAGTGATAATACTGTTATAATTTTGAAACTAAAAGATGCAAAGAATATAAAAATGTAGAAAGCTGATGATGTCACAACAGAACAAATAAAAGATAAATTTGTGACCGGCCTACGGCCAGGAAAAATCTTAGATCGCGTCATCGAGGAAGACCCTGCAACAGCTCTAGAGACTATCCTCGAGACGGCTTTAAAAAAAGAAGCAACGATCGCCAACGCTTTTTCGGAGGAAAGAGAAGTAAACAGAATTTCGACCGCTAAAAGCCAAAACAAAAATACTCGCGCAGGTCATAAGAAGAAACAGGAGTCTTCCAAGAATAGGTCTGCAACGGGTCAAAGTTGCCGGCGCTGCGGTAATGATAATCACACGTCGGCTGACTGTAAATATAAAAAGTATGAGTGCGATACGTGCCATAAAATAGGGCACCTCAGCAAAGTCTGTTTTCAAAAGAACAAGAATGCTGAGACGACAAACAATTCTCAGAAAAATAGAAGCAGAGGCAGAGACACCAATTTCTTGGAAGGAGAGGAAGAGGGGTCCGAAGCGCTATATACAATGTCCGACGGCGGCGCCACCTCACCACCACCCGTGTGGGCTCGAGTGAAAATTGCCGGGAAAGAAGTGACGATGGAAATCGACAGTGGTGCTACTGTGTCGGTTATCCCAGAAGCTCTATATAGAAGAGAGCTGAGTCATTGTAAATTAGAAACATCAAACAGAGTGCTCAGTTTCTACGACGGAAGCTCGATTTTGCCAATAGGGAAGATTACTGTCATTGTGAAGAGACAGGACAATAAAGCGCTGATGGGGCGCGATATAATGTACATGCTAGGTTTTCGAGTAACTGAAGTGAATCATATAGCGGTTGATAAGAGACTTGTTGATAATATTTTGACTGAGTACGCAGATCTGTTCGACGGTAAACTTGGCAAACTCAAAGGGCGTAAAGTGCATTTAAAATTGAAAGAAAGTGTCAAGCCAGTGTTTTTGAGTCCTCGCCCTATGCCATTCGCTTTTAAAAGTGATATCGATAAAGAGATCGATCGTCTCGAACGCGATGGTGTAATTTCAAAGATCGATAATGCAGAGTGGGGTACGCCACTCGTACCGGTGCTGAAATCAAATGGTGAAGTGCGTGTGTGCGCAGATTATAAAATGACCGTAAATAAATATCTTGAAGATTTCAAACACCCGATTCTGCGTATCGAAGAGCTCTTCGCAGCTCTCCAAGATACGTTTACAAAGCTTGATTTGCTATGGGCGTATAATCAGCTGGAAGTGTCGGAAGAAACGCGATATTTGTTGGCGTGGAGCACACACCGCGGCATGTACGCAATGAACCGTTTACCGTTTGGCACCAAGCCGGCAGTTGAAACTTTTCAACATGAAATTGAAAAAGTGTTGCAAGGTTTAGATGGTGTGAAAAACTTTGTTGACGATATAGTCGTGACGGGAAACGGGACTGCGGAACATGTAAAAAATTAAAAAAAAGTGTTACAACGGTTACGGGAAAAAGGTCTAAAGTTGAATAGAAAAAATGTGCTTTTTTCCAAGAGAAAATTGAGTATTTAGGGCACGTTATCGACCGCACAGGCCTCCACAAAAATCCTCAGAAAGTCGAGGCCATTGCCAAGTTACCCGAACCCAAAGACGTGACACAAGTGAAAGCCTTTATTGGCATGATTAATTATTATGCGCGTTTTATACCAAATTTGGCAAATAAATTAGCGCCGATGTATGAGCTGCTAAAAAAGGTACGGAATTTAAGTGGACAAAAAATGCAAAGAAAGTTTTAAAAACGTGAAGAGCGAGTTAATGTCCGAAAGAAGTTTGGCTCACTTCGATGCGCAGCTGCCAGTCAAGCTTGCCTGTGACGCTTCCAAGGAGGATCGGAGCAGTGCTGCTACATGTGTATCCTGACGGCTCCGAGCGTCCGATATCGTTTGCGTCCCGAACGCTAACGAGAGCAGAGAAAAAACTACGCTACGATCCACTTGGAAGCGCTCGCTATATATTGGGGTGCCAAAAAATTCCAGCAGTACCTATTGGGCAGAAAATTTACGATCGAGTCTGATCATCGACCTTTACTGGCTCTCTTTGGGGAGGAGAAGGGGATTCCACTAATGGCTGCGGGCAGGTTGCAAAGATGGGCCTGGTACCTCAGCGGCCTACAGTACAATTTGAAGTACGTCAAAGGTCAAAACAACGGAGGAGCGGATGGACTGTCAAGGTTGCCGATGGAGCATAATGAGAAAGAAACTGACGAGTCACGCGATTACTTCGTGTTCCATATAGAAGAGAGAACACCAGTAAGTGCCGAAAAGCTCAGGCAAAGCATCAAGAGCGATGCAGTCTTGAACAAGGTCATGCTTTACACGATGACAGAGTGGCCTGGCAAAGTAGAAGACAGCTTGAAGCCCTACCACCTCCGCAAAGAAGAACTAAGTATTGAAAGCGGCCTAATATTGTAGGGTTACCGAGTCATCATACCCGAAAAATGCCAACTGGAGCTGTTGGAAGAAATCCATGCAACTCATATGGGCTCCAGCAAGATGAAATCGCTTGCACGGCAATTTATCTGGTAGCCGGGCATGGATAGCCAAATAGAAAATTTCGCAAAGAGTTGCGACATCTGCAGACAGGTTGCAGATAATCCCGAAAAGGCCAAGCTGATCAAATACGAAAATTGTAGTAAGCCACTCGAAAGAGTCCATATAGACTTCTTGGGGCCATTCGAAGGAAAAAACCTACCTTATTTTAACAGATGCCTACTCTAAATGGCCCGAAGTCTATACAATGGGAAGATGTGACGCGGCATCGACGATTGAAAATGTCGAGACTTCTGCTCGCGTTTTGGCTTGCCAAAGACCGTAGTTTCGGACAACGGAGCGCAGTTTACATCCGAAGAATTTACTTTTTTTTTGAAGAAAAATGGTATACGACATGCGAGAACGGCACCAGCGCATCCGTCGACGAACGGCGCAGCAGAAAACGCAGTCAGATCCTTCAAGAGCGGCATGAAGAAAATGCTTCTAGATCCCGTGAACCAGGGTATAAGTAAAGAAACTCTAATTTCAAGATATTTAATGATGTATAGAACAACTCCACACTGTACGACGAACCAAACTCCAGCAAAACTCATGATGGGAAGAGAACTAAGAACGAGATTAGATCTGCTCAGAGAAAACATGTCACCTGATAAAGCTGCAAAGCAAATAGAATATTATAAAGGCAATCGAGATCTAATTTTCAAACCAAATCAATTAGTTTATGTTCGCGACTATAGAGTGCCAAATAAACCAGGGTGGAGAAAAGCCGAGATCGTAGAAGTCCTGGGTCCACGAAATTACCTCTGCAAAGTTTTGGATGATCCACGACTGGTTTGGAAACGACATTTAGATCAGATCATTGAAGTAGGCACTTTCTTCGATGGATTTGCAAGAGAACTGATGGGACCTGTCAAGAAGAGTGAAATACCTGTGCCCAATGATCTACACGTACCGAAGTTTATCCAAGAAACCGAGTCAGCTGTTCGACAAGAAAGTGTTCCAAATGTTATTTATACAAGTAGCTCAGATAACGAATCGCGAACTAAGACAAGCTTTTCAAACTGAGAGTGTCACTCTCAAATCATTAAACCAATGCAGTGTAACTTGAAAAAGTAGTAGAGTCTAGAATAAATTTGCAGTTGTAAAAATTATAAGATTAGTATTTTGTATAAAGTTATATATCAAGAAAAAGTATATAAATTTTAAAGGTAAAATACAAATTAAAAATAATAATTAACTGTTAATAAAATTTTAAATGAACTGATCTACTGATTTATTACCTTATGGTAATGACAATCTTTTTATATTATCTTATGAATGATAGTAGAAGAAAACATTTTGAGAAACTTATAAATTATAAAGTACACAGTTTTGAAAGGTATAAAAAAAGTTAATTTTGTGCAAGAGAACTATAAGTTTTGTGATAGATTACAAATAAACACATAAAATGATAAACATTAATACATTTTTATAGTATTAGATTAGATAGTAATATGAATGGAAACATTGAGCATGTCAGAAAATAATTATAGTTGTAAATTTTTAAATATAAATAAATGTATCTTAGATTGGACCAGTAAATGGAAATTCAGAGTGCTCAAATATAAAAGTCAAATTAAAATTATTAGCTTGTTTTGTATTAAAATCATTATGAAACCAAATTAAATTTAAAATAAAAAAATATTATTAACTTGTATCACTGTTATTTATTACATAAAAGAATAATTAATTTAAAACCAAGCATATACTCTTTAGATACATTTCCCATAAAATATGTTGTGTCCTCCAAAACATCCTTAGTATTTCACTTAAATATTAAACAATGCTATAATTAATTTTATTGTTTTTATTTATCCCAAATGTAAGTGTAATATAACTTTTAAATGTACCTGAAACATGTATTTTAATATTTTTAGAACATGGAAGAAAATATTAAGATTAATGGCCTGACTTCTTTATTAAAACGTGTAGTTGGTACAGGATTTCAAATTAAGCAGATTCACATTATACCTTTTAAAAGTGATAGTAGCAACTTTAGCAGTATTCTGTATGAAGTCACAGTGTCTGCACAAAACATTTCAGAAAGTCAAACTCGTACCTTCAAAATTATGGGTAAAATTTTGCCAGACAATCAAACTCAAATTATTGTTAATGCAAAGGTAAGTATTCTTTATATATTGCATCAAAAATCTAAATTAATTGGGATCAGACCCCAGCTTATCAATAAATTTTTTTTAGAATTTTTGAATATAATCAAACTATAAGATCACTTGTAAATTTGTATATGGTATAGAGTGTTTCACAAAGTTCTTCTGGCACACTGTTATAGTTAAAACAAAGAAAAAATTTCAGTAAAAATAGTCTGGAAACACTCTGTTTTCTGGCTACTTGACATTTTGTTTTGTTTTTTAAATACTACATTTTTGAAAATATATTGGCTATTAAGTTCAGGATTTGTATAAACATTAGTGAAACAATGTGATATAATTTCAAAAATCATCCATTTCAATTTTTTAACATACAATTTCTCAAAAAAGTATTAAGCCTTCTGTTTGGTGATATTAGAAAACCATATCAACTTAATAAACAGTTGAGAACATATTATACAAAAAACAAATTGACTATATTGCTATTTGTACCTGTTAAAATATAAAACTGAAGATTACAGTAACTTCTGAAGAAATATTTTTGTGATAATTGAAAAGCTTATTAAAACTTGAATTTTTACAAAATTTTATTTGAATTTTTAAGAAAGGAAAAAAGTTCATCTCTTCGAACCTACTTAGCAAAATTTAGTTAGGAAATTTATTATTATATAAACATATTATCTTATATTAACATAATATTAATTTGTTGTTTGTTTCCTGAATAAAAGTTTTCTAGAAAGTTTGTTTCATCATATATATTACTTCTCGAGTCAACATCCCTTTTTCTCAGCACAGGCATTCGTACAGGCATAAATGAGGTATCTTAAGAAAGATTTTTTTACCAGTTTCTGACATTGCAAAATGATTTTACACTAAAACTTACTGTTTGTGGAGAATTTTAACATGAAAGACAATTTTAACTGTAATAGGCATAACGGCATTATGGATGCATATGTATGGCATCACCAGTCAGACAATATTTTGTATATTTTACAAAGCTAACTTATTAATCATGAATTGACAATCCCATTACAAACGCTACACTTCAAAGAGCAGGATTATATTTATCAAATGCCATCTTTACTCACAGACAATTGTATGTAGCCTTTTTAAGGGTAACTAAATCAACTAACATCATTTCATTAAAGAAAATTAAATACAAAAAGTACAAAAAGATTACATTCTTACATCAAATATTGTTTACAAAATATTGTAATATCCTGTAAAAATTTCTACTAAAAAAAAACAATTATTTGTATTGACTTGTATATACTACAGTGACTCATAAATTTGTTATTCTTATTTAAAACCAATCGCTTTTCGATTTATTTTTAAACATGTTTTCCCTTCCTTCCAACTATTGCTCTCACCCCAAAGACTACTCTTATACAAAACGCTGTGTTTACTTCAAACTTTCATAATGCGAAATTTCGCACAGGCCCCCTGGTTTAGTTTAAATTCAAAATTCTCTGAAATTATTAGAAATCCAATGAATAACGAAGAAAAGTAAGCTGGTGCTTGATTACATTTTATCACCTGGCACACATTACATTGATACTCTTTGCTCAGTGATAGTGAAGAACAGAAGTTGTGGTTACACATATGTACACATTCCACTAAAGTAATTATGATTAAGTAGGAACTTAATCTCTCACTCACACGTTTTTTCCTCTCTGCCCCACTGGTGTTCTTAGCAAGTCATTTTCTACATGTACAACCTATAAAAGTACATGATTCATACAAATTTATAATTTCTGAAATTAAAATGAACACTAAATAAATATGAATTTGTGGTTCATATTTATTTCTAAAATATGATTACCAAATTATATATTTTACACACGTGCAAAACAATATCTACCCTTAATAAAGGTTCTATTGCAATATTTTCAATCATTGTAATAAAATTATTACATATTATTATTAGTAAAGAGATTTATTTTTACACTTAATTTAAATAGGATTAAAATCAAAAAGTCCAGTTTAAAAATCAGCAGTATATTACCTTTGTGTAATGTTAAAATCATTAGTATAAACATAGTAGGCCATATTTCTTCAAATTTTATTTAAATAAAGTACAGTCTCGGTTAATCACTGTCATTCTCAGGACCGTTGGGGGCGACTGATGACAGAATAGATTTGACAAAAATAGGCCAACCATACTTTCAGCAATCAATAAAAATAACATACTATAGTCTGTTTATAACACAGAATGTTTTTTATTATTTTGGAAAATGCAGTAAAACTCATAAATTTTCTATTTAACTCTAATTATACACATTTGACATATATAGGTCTTTAATACAGTAAATTATCTATTAACGTTTTGATAAGTATTCACGTAACATACCTAAGAGCACCACATGTACCACTAAGAGTACCCATGTGACTCTTGCATGATTGACTTATATCGTGAATGGTATTATCGTAAATAGTGTGAGAGTGTTTATCACTGTTCTTCTCATGAGAGTAGAAACACTCATGCACGCTTTCAAATTTGTTGGTACTACTTGAAGTGCTTCTATCTCATTCCACTCCATGATAGGATTGTTTACTAATCGATTATCAATGTTTGCTTAGGGTAGCAATTGCTGTCAGCTACCATCACTTATGCTATAAATAAGTCATGTCCAGTTAGTTTTTTTTTTTAGAAGGTTGTTTATTATTTATTTAGTGTGTAAATAATTTACTATGGAAGACTGTTTAAAAATGTTAGATAACAGAATTTACCTGATGGTTAAAAGGATGACGATCAATTAAGATCCTACTATATTCCTGATTTTATTTGTGCTTACCTCAAGCAAAAATTGCATATATAGTGTTGTGTGTTCTGTGCTTCTGGTTTTGCTGTGTTTTTAAATTATGAACAAAAATGTTAATAGCCCAGCTAATTAAACTAACTAAACTAACTTAACCTTTTACAAATTTTTATGTCCCCTATTACAGAAACACTATTACAAAGAGTCATTTTTGTTTCCATATTAGTGACTTTTCAAGACTTGCTATTTTTGTAATTTTTATGCCAAAACACATTATTATATGCCTATCAGGAATAATACAAAATATAAAAATTTGGAAAACAAGGGAATTTTGAAAATTCCCTCCTTAACCTAAAAATTACTATTTTGTGAAAGTAGAAAAGTGTCTTTCATCACAAAAATGATTAGTTTAATCATTGGAATAAATAATAATAATAATAACAGACATTTTATTTAAGGTATGAAAGTAGTATTGTGTGTAAGAACGTAACTAACAAGGTTTCATATGAAAGTATACATTTACTAACCTTGTAATGACTGTTATGATGACAATGAGATTGTAATTAATGGCACAGGAATACTACCTCATTAGGGACCTTCACTTAGTCTTTTTATCTAGCGTTTACCATGCAGTGTAAATGGCAATGACATCACAATATAG